>JANHMN010000004.1:172056536-172100640 GCA_030674055.1 Rhabdomys pumilio | reverse complement strand
CTCTCTCTCTCTCTCTCTCTCTCTCTCTCTCTCTCTCTCTCTCTCTCGCTTTCTCTCTCTCTCTCTTCTAGAAGATTCCAGATGGATTTTCTAGTTTCGTTCTGCTGCTACAACAAACACCATGACCAAAGCAACTTGGTGAGGAGAGGAGAATTGTTTGGCTTGCACCTCCAGGTTACAGACTGAGAAAAATCATGCATCAGGAAGTGTGTAGAAACCTGTTTTTTTAAAAAAAGTAAAAACCATGGAGCAGTGGTGCTTGTCAGCTCACTGTAGGCTCGTGCTCAGCTAGCTTTCTTATGTATCATGGACCCACCTGCCCAGAGAAGTGTGCTTCCCACTGTGGGCTGGGCCCTCATTCATCAGTTAACAGTTAAGATAATCTCCCATAGACATGCCAACAGGCCAATTTGAGATGGGCATCCCAAATGCCCTCATTTGAAACTCCCATTTGGGGTGACTCTAGGTTGTGGTAATTTGATAGTCAACTAGGAAGGATCGCAATCAGTTTGGCTCTCTTTAATTTGCTTACTTATGAAGATCCAACAGCTTTCTGAAACTGCCCCTGTGACCCTATCCCGAGCATTATTTCACATCAGCATCAGTAATTTACTTACCCAATACTATGCATCCAGTAGAAACTCGAAGTTGGAAGAGGAGTTGCTTATTTAACAGGCTCTTTTATGCTATGATGCTAAATCAGATCAAAACATGTTTTGAATAAGGGCCCTGTTGAAAGTACTTGTCTTTTCTAAAAGTTGCAATAACCTAAAATATAAGCCACTTGAAAAAAAAGAAAAGAAACCACAAAAAATAAACCCAAATTCATTGAGCAGCTAGAGGGTTGGGTAACAAATGGGCTCAAGAATGTGAAGTATTGAGTTTTCCATATCAAAGCCTTTATTATTATAAGTTGAATGGCTAATAGTTATTCATATTCTCATTTTAACTTTGGGGAGATGGCTTAGTGGTTAAGAGCACATTGCTTCCAAATGATGCAGATCCTGTTCCAACATCCACACTGGATGTCTCACCTACAACTCCAGCTCCAGGACATATGATGCCCTCTTCTGGCTTCTTCAGATACTTGTATACATGTCACACACACACACACACACACACACACACACACACACACGCGCACACACACACACACACACACCTCAATCTTTAATGTTTGGAAGACTTCAATACCATCTAGCTTTTCTCAGTTTTCTTGATCTAAACTTGATCTACCTTTAGAATATTACTCCCAGGAGGGAATGGAAAAATAAACTAAATTATTCAGGTGGCATATTTACCCAACAGTGATGAGAGTAAAACACTTTTATTGAGGGATTGGTATAGTTATTTACACACCTACATTGGTGCATGAATGCTTTAGAGTCTCGCACAGCAGATTTACAAAGGGGTGGTCCATAATGAATTATCTGCTTTATGAATTAGCTTGTAAAAATAATGCAATTGCCATTGAGGCTGTAATGCCTTCTGGAATTTACTTTGCTTGTTTGTTTTGACAAGTGAGGTTTAATTTTACGATGATCCTTCAGCACACATAAGTAAATGCCCTGTAGTCTGTTTTGGAAAGGTAATAGGGCTATAGAAACCTGCTATATCATTACCGTCTCCATACATTCAGTCTTCACCTGAGAGTGGATCGAGAGCACATGTTCATGAGAACGCCAAGGTCTAGTTAGAACAAGCGGAGCCCGCTGTGGATAAGGTCTCAGCAAGTCTACCCTAGTCATTATCTCCAGTGGGAAAGACTGCAACTTGAATATTAGTCAAAGGGCTGATCACCCATTCAATAATAACAACAAATATTTATCAAGTGTGTGTCTCCCATTCCAGGCACAATCAGACCCTGGGAATTCAGTTGGGGAACAAAAACAAACAGGATCTCCCTTTTCCTGGAGCTTACAGTGTGGGGTCACCCAATGGAAACAAGACCCAGAAGACATGCCATCTCCTCCTTGGGAATGTTTCTTTCTGGCTTTCCTGAGTCATGAGACACAAATCAGCAGTAAGGACATTCTTTCTGAGATGCAAATCAGATCTTATCACTTCTCAGGTTATGTAACAAAACATATGAAAACAAACAAAGAAATAAAGGGAATAACAATCCCTGAGGTCATTGCCAAGGCCTGGATGACCTTTCCATGATACAAAACTCAGGTTCCGGCAAAATGTTTTGTAGTTAGTCTCTGGTCTTCCATATCCATCCCTGGCTCTGCTCATGTTCTTGCTTTTGGTCACACTGTTTTCTTTTCCCTTCCATTGGACCACCAAATTTTGTATCATCTTTTCACACTCCTTTTAAATACTTGCTTCTCAAATAAGTCTTATCTAGCAACCCTTTGTAAAGTGTCATCCCTGAGAGTGTTAAGATTATTTTTTTTAATTCCCTGCATATGCCAAGATTTTGTTTTTGGTTTTTGTTTGTTTGTTTGATTGGTTGGTTGGTTTCCTTTTACTTTGTCTTCCCAATGGGATATATTCATGTTTGTCTTATCCCTATATTTCTAGTGTTTTCCACTCTCAGTTCTACGTGTATGTATAATGAAATGTGATTGATTCACTCTGGCTGATTGAATGCATGAATGTAAAGGAATGATCTGAGGACTTCATAGCCACTCCTCTTTCTGTATATAATTTGACACACTTTCCTGATTCCTAAAAGGAATATTCACTCCCCTGTCACCTGCCACCCTCCCCAGCCCTTGCATAGAGATCTCTATCAGACTCTCTTGCTGCTATAGTGGCAAACTCTTCAGAGTTTTCTTTATACTCAGCACATTTTCATGTTAAAACAATCTGGCTAGGAATACAACTACGACTACGACTACGACTACGACTATGACTACGACTCACCATGATGGCCCAAAGTAATGCTCTTACTTTTTCCCTGGCACAAACTGTAAGCATTCAGTACAGATTTATGGAATGAGTGGATGAACGAATAAAAGGAATCTACCTAATTTCCATGAAGGTGTTCTTGGTGTCCAAGTTTATAAAACAGTCTATGAGTTTGTACCACAGCTAAATACTCGTCAGTTCAATCTATTAAACAGGAAGGGTCAAAACTGTGCAGGGATAGGGTGTGTTTTTTAAGTTTTCACCCAAATTTGCTAAAGGCTAGAAAAAAATCTGCCTCTGAGTTGGTACTTAATTTCCAAGATTGGTTACTCCTGTTTCTGACCCACATAAAATCATGTTCACTGGAAGACTCGCTCCATGGTAAAGTCAAGAGAATATGGCTGAGGGCCGAAGACCTAGAGAAGACCTGCTATGTCCAATGATGGTCAAAATGGGAATGATCAAAGAAGAAAACCTAAGATGGCATTTATCATCAAGAGATGTGTGACCCAGGTCACATGGACAAAATGTGGCAAAGACATATAATGAGACATTATGTAGCCTAAAAAGGGAGAAGATTCTGACATAGATGAGTGTCTAGGCTGTTATGCTTAGCTAAATGAACTAGTGACAAAAAAAATTTAGCACATGACCTCAAATATGTGTAGGATTGGTCTGAGGCCATTTTTTGGGAGGTATGCACAAGACTCAAAACCATAGAGATGGAAGGTCATATGGTGATTGTCTGGGGCAGGGTTTTATGTTTAAGTATAGCTGTTTCAGTTTTGCAAGATGAAGAAAGTTCTGGCCATGGATATTGGAGATGGTCAAAAGACAGACAGTCTTACCACAGTTAATGTATTGACTTGTTTATTTTGTCATGTTTAAAGTTGACATACACACATCTGCATATGTGTATGAATACACACACACACACACACACACACACACACACACACACACACAGTGACAATTCAAACAAACAATCAAACAAGCAAAACCACGCATCTAAAAGGGGTAGCCTAGGGAACAAGATTATAATACTGTAAATCTATACTGGTCATGATATTTCAAGACGTAGAAATGCAAAGAGCTACAAGGAGGCCCCCATACACAGTCTTCTGTATACTTGAGAGATGAGCAGTGACAAAGGAGCTAGACATTGGGGAGCAGGAAGGAACAGGAAAAGCCAGGCCTCAGTTTCCAGAATGTGCATTCAAATTGACAAACAAGCGCATTAAACAAGAAAATATCTGGCAGCGGCACAGCGCTTAAAAAGTTAAATGTATCCTACAGTTCTGGCCCATTTCACTTTATTTTTATCTTGACTGACAAAAATATCCTCTTTCTCTCTCACACACATGTCTATGTATGTATTCTTGCCCTTGTTCCATTTGGACGGTGTACCAGTTAACCCACATCTTGCTATAAGAGGTTTGATTTGTGGCTGTGTTGATATTTTGCAACATGCATCTTGTTGTTTGGGTTATGGAAAATAAGATGCATGAATAATAAATTGAAGTGTGTAATAATATAACTAAATCACATTTATGGGATGTTCTTTGTTTTGCAAATTAAAATGCACAAACAGCAGAGTCCTTTTGTCTTTATTAAACAGTTTTCTGGATTGCCTCAACTTGAAACATGTACATAAATATTCAAATTGAGTTTTTCACTCTGAGGCAATTTTGACATTTCCATACCGGATTCCTCTGTGTTCTTATCTATGAAAAATTAACCACATGTGACCAAAATGTGGTCACTTATATTTGTATTACATTTCTCCCAGTTACATACCTCACAGGTGAGTGATTTTTTTTTCTGTGTCCTTCTAAATGAAAGTTCTCTATTACTGAATTAATAATAGAATGTTTATAGGAAGATAAAAATGACCATTGGCTCAAAGAGCACTATTGGCATCCCTACAGTTTCGTGTCTTTTCTCTATGCATGTGAGGTGTTTTGAGTGTGAAGCGCTTTTATTCCACAAGAAAGCTGTGTCAGTTATCTAAATTCCATTGTATACAGGCCCATGATATGGGAGCTGTGGCAGCCTGTGACTGTAGATACAGAACATACTCCAGTCCAGTCCTCCTCGCCAGTCATGCTGAGTCTCAGCTAGTTTGTGGGATACAGAAGCCATGGGTAGAATGACCAGAACAGAGACTTCCCCATGGACAGCAGAACTGGGCTGAAATGAAAATATTTTAGCACTGGGGAGTGGTATGTAGGAGATCTTGCAGAAGACAGTTTCCTTTCAGCTCTGTTTGGCTCTGCGCCCACTAGCTAGGTATGAGCTAGGTATGACTCGGTCTTCTAGCCGAGTCTCAGTTTTTTTCACCTGGGGGAAAGAGAAGGATGGGAAGACCCCTCCTAGCCACTCCCATGGCAACTGGGAGAAACAGCCTTCTTCCACTGGCTTGCTTCCTTGTGCTATAAACCTCAGTCAGGTGTCTGTCTCTCCTGGCTGTGAGCCAGACGTAGCACAGTCTCTCCTGGAAGTCCAAGAAGAACATTCCAGTCCACAGAGCATGCTCAAGGAGACTGGCAGAGAAAGGCTGGCAGAAGTTTGGGTTATTAGCATAAGAAAAACAGCGTAGTCAAGGAAACACACACACACACACACACACACACACACACACACACACACACACACAAGGCCCCTCCAACCTGTCACATATTTGTAACCTCCATATTTTAGAAAAAAAAAATCTATTTAAGGGATTCCCACCATAAAACTGGAGCAAAGCGTCTCTTGCCTTTGTTTCAGCAAATCCAAGGACAGCTTTTGGCTTCGGTGATGATCAGTCTTAATTGTCAGCTTGACACAGACTTGAATCACCTGGGAAGAGTCTCAAAGTTGAATTGTTTAGGTAAGCCTGGCCAGTGAGCGTATCTGTAGGGGGTTGTCTTGACTGTGTTCATTACTGTGGGAAAACAGCCTGAGAATGGGCAGCACCATCCCCCAGTGTTAGCCCCTGGATGACTTGAGTAGAGACAGCTGGGTAAGGTCTAAGTCTGTACAACGTCATTTCTCCCTATTCTTCACTGTGCACATAACCAGTCACTTCAAGTTTGCACCCCAGCTTTTCCATGGTGGAGGATTTCAAGCTAGAACTTTAACCCGAATAATCCTGTCCCTTAAAAGTTAATCTCTGTTAGGGCGTCTTATGAAATTAGGACATTCTCCTTGCAGAAAGGTTTGTAGTACAAATGTTACATCACTGTCTCTGAGTGATGCCCCTCTGTTTCTGTCTCCTTACAACTCTCTCTGTATCTACAAATAGGCATGGATATTAAATGATACTATTTATTTTGCCTGCCATTTAGAATTTTTTCTTTTTCTTTATCTTTATTTTTTCTTTTCCTTTTTCTTTTTTCTTTTCTTTTTTGATATTTATTTATTTGTTTATTTATTTATTTATTTATTTATTTATTTATTTTTGGCATCTTGTTGCCTTAAGAGCATTTGGTTTGCCTGTTGAGTTACACCCAGTCCCTGCTCGAATCCTTTCATTAACATTTCATGAAGTCAGCGCTTGATGAATTCACAAGCCAGACCTGCAACTTTCTCCTTGTTTTTTTTCTTTCTTTCTTTTTTGTCATATTGAAAACCTCAGCACCAGCTTTTCATACTGGTGAATGGTGGAGATAAATTGTCCCATGCCAGCTTGTCACCTGGGAGTGACAGAATTGCTGCATCTCCAGGAGTCTTCTCTTATGAGATGTGATTTGAGTGAAGCAAACGAGTGACTTAGTGTTCAGCCGACTAAGAAGGGACTCTTTCAAAATGGTAAACATCACAGTACATCACAGCCAGAAAGATGGTTTCTTTCCGTGTGTCGGACGGAGACTTCTGTAACTGATGTGAAAGTCGAGAATCTTAAGCACGGGTTTCTTTGAAAGGGGAAGAGTCAGAGATTGGCAAGGAAACCCATCCCTAGGGGCTCTCAGAGGATGTGGCCCAGTACCAGTCTTGTTCCTGCTGAGAGGTTATTTTCAGACATCTCCACACTGAGGCTTTTAAACCACAGAAATTCTATTTGTAGGATCATGGAGGTATGGTTTTGTCTTTAGCGTACAGCCTTTTGAGCTAATGGACAAGCACATGATTTGAGAGTTGGGGAAACACATTATGCAGTAATGGTTTGTGGGGATAGAAAATAACTTTATGGAACTGAGATTAAGAACACTGAGAAGGACTTTGTCAGCCATACAGACTCTTCATGCTGACATTCAAAGATGGTACTAATGGGATAGCATCAAGTGTTTTGTGCTGAATAATATACCCAAGTAATGAGGAAAAACAAGAGCAAAAAAATAAATTAACCCAAAGACCTCATGACCCTCTGTATTTAATTCCTAACATGCTTGCATTCTATTACTTCTGCTATGCAGGTTTTGCATGTACGTGTGTGTGACATACATGCATATATTTATGTATGTTCATGTATGTAGGGACACCTATGTATAGGGGCCAGAAGGTGATGTCAATATCTTTCTGCATCATGTTTCACCTTCTATAATGTGTCAGGGTCTCTTGCTATATCTGGATAGATCATATTAATCTGGCAGCTTGTCCTGGGGATTGGAATTATAGGCGGGCTACCATATTCATCCAGGTTTTGCATGGATGTGGAGGTTACAAACTCCATCCCCAGTGCTTGCAAAGAAAATACTTTATCAACTGAGACATCTCCACAGCCCCATGGTAGACATTTTCATGTGCCCAATATAATCAATAATAAATCACTTGACTTAGTGAAACCAAAGATCAGATGATGCAATGCATAGTCTAAATTATATATGTATCCCCCTGTGAGGAATATATAATATCATTTTAGGGAAACAGAATTTTGGGACCATATGCCTGTTAGATGACAAGTCTGAGTTATCAAGGTCAAGGAAGATTTTAAGAAAGAATGACGCCCACGTGACAACAGAGTAAGGGAGGCAGGGATGGGAAATGAGGTCAGAGAGCCAGTCATAAAACATTTTTGTCAGGCCAAAGCAGACACTGAGTTTCAGTGGGTAAGATAAGAAGTTATTCAAATATTTTGAGCAGGGGAATAAAAATGATCTAACATACTCAGAGGATCATTGCTTCCTGGACATTCCCCACCTTCTGTCCACCATGTTCTGGTGCTTGTATAAGGCATCTCCTAGTAAGTGAGATGAATCTACACAAAGATCTAAAAAATAACTAATAAACAAACAAACAAACATCACCGCTGCTTTCTTGGAGGCTGGCTCACTCCTTATTGTCTTGATAAAATTTGTTGACGAAAATTATCCCCCTGCTATTGGATTATATCATTCACTGAATCATTTTTGTCAAAATCAGCCACATATTTGCAGGTTCATTATTGGATTCTTATTTTACAATATAGATCTATATATTTGTAAATTTTACCAGTAACAAACTGTCCTAAAATATATTATAAAATAATTAAACATAAAAAATATATGAATATTTTTTATGTAACAGTCATCTGTTGCCTGGATAGTAAACACATATGTAAATATAATAGATTTATTTTATTGTTTATAATTTTAAAAACCTGTTAGATTGTTAAAAGCAAAAGGACTTATTATTGACACAGAAGTATAGACTAGAACAAAGCACACATGGGCCTTAAAGACATACACTGCTATCACACTCTCCCCATGAAGGGATGTGATATTATCTGAAGGGTGACTGATTAATTAAAAATACGTTGTAAACCGACCTGAGTAATTTTCAGTCTAGACATTTTGTTTCTATTTCTAGAAATTCAATTTGGATGCTTTCTTTTACCCACCACATTTATATTTTCGGTTACATCTTTGAGCATATTTTATAATTTGTAAACAAATAGCACTCAGCCAAGCATCCAAGGCCAGCCTTGGCAGACCCCAGCTTTCCCTCTGTAGAGCTCCCTTCTGTCTGGTGCTCATCTCTCCAGTTCTAACTGTTTTAGTGTATGTCATCTCCAGTCTTACCTGTATCATTCAGTGATGGCACCAGGCTCTAGGCTGCTTTTCCATGTACTTTGGCTTGGATCCGTCTGGTGGCATCAGGCCAAGGTGGCCAATAGGATTTTGCTCATTTGCCTTCTCTCAGAGAACAAAGTTTTATGCTGATTCTCTTGCTCAGTGTCTGAATTCTTAACAGATTCTGCCCTTTGGTCTGGTTGTTTATACCATATGGATGAATTGGGTCCCATGCTGGGCCACCTTAGCTGCCACCTCTTTGTGGTCACATTGCTTGGTGTTTTACCTTCTATTCTGTACACTGATTTTAACTTACCTTCAGGCCCTTGACTTCTGGTTTCTAAACACCTTGTATGCAGTGACTGTTCTACTGGTTTTTCTGTTTCAGGACTTAGCATAATATTTGACACATAAACATTCTTTTCATAGTAATTATTCAAGTTTGCTAGCCTGGTGATATGTTTCCTTGTGTCTTTGAAACACTGTAGATTGCAAAACTCATAGGTGTGTGGGTAAATAGCAGAAGGGGACTACATACCTTTCCCTTGTTGGCAATCCTAGCTGACATCATCAGATGCGAGGGTTCCAGGAACTGAAATCCAACTCTGGCTTTGAACTTCCTCATAAGGTTTCAGATGTCTCCTGCCAGCACACACAAGCTCACTCTTAGACTCATGCTTCACCCATGAGTTAGAAACAGCAGTGTATTTATTCAGTGGATATGCAAATGCCAAGCAATGTACACTAGTGTCATGCCAAGCATCTCAATATAGCAACTGCTTTATCTCTGTTACAGTACATGATTTAGGAACTTTCATAATCTCTATTTTACTGATGAGAAAATAGAAGCATAGGAAGGTTAAATAAGTGGCACACAGGAATCCCATCGCAAGGATCTGGCTTCTGGATCCACATTCTTCATTGTTAACGCTATACCTCCTGTGTGGCCTGTGTCATGTGTCACAATGCAATTGTGCCTGCTTATGAGGAAACAAGTTGCAGTAAGGGACAGGCTGAAACAGATGGGGCCTAGAGTTAAAAGTACCCTGGGCCACTTAGCACAGAGGGGAATAATACCAATCACTGCCTTGATTTATTCATTTAAACATACCCATGGTGCCTATTCCGTGTTCCAGGCTTGGCTGGGAAGGACAAACAGACAGTGAGCCAAGCAAAGCACAAAACATTCGCCTGCTGCCAGGTGTCAGCAGTGACACACAGACAATAATGTTTATGAGAGCACAGCCCATCCAGGACCTGCCAGCCACAGCAGCAGAGTAGATGCCCTAACCTAGATGCTTTGGGAAATAAGAGGGACAAAAACACCCAGAAGCACAGCTGGGAGAGACTGTCAGCAGGTGACCTGCATCTTTTATCATCCTGTATCCACTGATGGTCGCAGGAGCTCTGTACCCATGATGATCTTCTGCCCTCCTGCAGCTCTTTTCTAGGGCACCGAGATTGTGTCTGGTCCCCTACAGACCAGAGCTGAACAGCAGTAAGGGACAGAGGAGCTGAAGAGGCCAATATTCTAGGCAGCGTTTTATGTCGAGCAGAAGAATCAGGAAAAAGACAAGCTTGCATGGCAGCCAGCAGCAGAAACAACCCTTTCTCTCTTCTCATGTCCTTGTTGTGTTAAAGATACAGCTGCCCCCATGCAATGGAGTAAAACAATACCGACGAAATTGTATCCCTCTTCTTAGGGAATATTTTGGGTTCTGTTGCAGGGAAACAGACTGCTTGGATGAAAGGAACTGAATCTCTTTGCCATTCCGATCTTCAGAACTGGCTAGTCAGCCTGGCCTTTGTCCACTCTTCACCCCTGGGTGCTGCAGAGAACTCGGCAGAAGTGCTGAGCAGGAGCTTACACCACATGCTTAATTATTAAACATGGTGGTTACCTAGACTGACGGGAGAGGGGATATCTTACGTGTCATTTTACAAGGGCATTTATGCTGAGGTCTAATGTGAATGCGGGTGGGGCTCCATCAGACACTGAAGAAAAATTTCTTTGTTTGAATTCTACTTTTCTTTTCAAAGTCTATTAGATTGTTTTTTTCAGCAACCTCAGAGAAAAATACTGTCTGATCACACATTTGTAATGGGTCTCTCTGTCTTTTCTAGTTCTTGCTGGACAAAGAAAGTGGCTGTGTATATACATGCATTCTGGTTCCCCGGGAGTCAGCTCAGAGAGCACTGGTATGAATCCCTCACACAGAACACAAAGGAGTCAAAGGAAACCCTCAGGGACCTCACCGTCATGTCTGGAGTGGCACTTGTGGTTTTGAACACTGGATGTGGTATGGGATTTAGGAGAAGCTGACTTATGATCTTTCACCTTTCAGATAGCAAGGTCAAATCTTGGCATGAATGCACATTGTGAGTGTTGTATAATCATACATATGTGTATATGTGTTGATAGGTGGCCAAAGTCACAAAATCAGGTTTATATGCATGTATGACATATAAATGTACACGCACACATGTGATGGAATATTCACACCATAGGAAACAAAACAAATTAATAAAATGAGATGAAAAATGACTCCTCTTCCATAACCCAACCTCTATTAACTGTCTAACATTTTGAAAGTAGTCATTCCTGGACAATTGGTCATTTTTATATACATACAAACTTATAGGTACATACTAAATTGAACATACACACATATATATGCACACATGTATATAATATATACGTATATATGTGTATGTATATATATACATATGTTGTATACATATATTATATACATATAACAGGTATATACAATATACATATATATTTATAATTGCTTATTCTTCATAATTTGGTACAGGCCTTGTTTGGGGAAGGATGCTCACATAGGACCACTGGTTAGGAAATTGCTGTCTTTAGAATCAGGAGACCAATCTACCACCTATATAATTTCATCTGAAGGAAAAGACAGTGAGCAGAAGCGTCAACTGACTTTTGTGTCTATTATACAGCGAACACCAGGCAAAGAGTTTTATGGATATAGGACTCGGTACATAACAGTATGAAATTAAAAATGTGAGTCTCATCACTCAAAACAACAGCGGTCAGAAAAGTGTTCCACAGCAAATGTGGGGCTTGCTCGTCTGAGTGCCAGTTGTATGTGCACGAAGGCCTCTGTGCACCTAGAAGCATGGCTGCTTTTACTATGCAGATGGGAAGCTGAAATGCCGGCACTTCGATCCCAGAGCTTGCTGCCATGGCATTTACCTGTAGAGACATCCCAGTCTGGCAAGAGCATCACTCCCAAACAATCTCAGTTCCCAAAAGAAAAAAAAATATTTGACCCTGGTATTGGTCATCTGGACAATGTGAATTTTATATGTCAGAGCTGTTCCAACTTCCAGCTACCAGATGTCTGTAAAAATTCATAGCAGGCTATTAAATTTAGCAGATCCTGTCTTAATTAGATTAGCTTTTGCACAGCACGAGGGCAGAGCAGCTCTCTGATGGAGGGTTTCTAAAGATATCTGATGGGATTTCTTTATGGAAGATGGACTCTTTTATCCATAGAGACTGATGAATAGGGGGAAAAGGTTTTCTACTGTATAATAGTATAGATATGGGATCGTGATATATCAAAGGAGAAACACAGGCTTAATTTCATTAATGTTTCCTCTTTATTTGGCTTCAAAACAGGGAGAAGGAACAAAGATGGGGGTTGTGGGAGGAACTTTCAAAATAACCAGCCAGGGAAACAGCAGAAGGGAGGTGGGAACCTACCAGCAAATTCTTGTCTTCAAATCCTCCAATAAATCTAGAGCCAGAGTGCTGAGTGTTCGGGAGCCTGCTGCTGTCTGACTCCTCTTTCTCTCCAGACGGGAAACAACAGTGCGCAGTTCATCTTGGGATGGTCATATGTGATCAAACTCAGCATCTACTCTCAGTCTCCCTGTTTAAGGGCACTAAAACAACTCACGTGACTGAAGCCAACAGCAGGGGCGGGGAGGGGAGGGGAAACCCCGTTTATTTCACTTTTCTTATTCTGCCACAGGCAAAAGACCTAACTCATTATGTTTTGTGAAAACCTACTAGGTGCATATAGGACAATAGGTCTGAGAGCCAAGTCACTGGTGTGTGGGTCGCTCCAGGAAGAAAACGGATGTGGGTGATTTTTCTTAACCTCTGATGCACCAGAAAGGTCACATTCTTGCAGAGACCTTCTTCCTTGGCTTTGGGGTCGGTGGAGAGACTATGAGAACAGAGACAGCAGTCATAGGTGTTTGCTTCCACCTCACAACCGCCCCGCTCGTGGGCAGAAGGGGAATTTAGATTTTTTTCACCCCAAAGCATAAGAATACAAACACGAAATGCTGGTAGAAAGAATGGCCCATCGGCTGTCCCTGAGGCAGGCTGATCAGATTCACATACCCAGGCAGGTTACTAGGCAACTGATTAAATAAAAGTGCTGGTCCTACAAGCAAGCTTGCAATTAATTAACTTAACCATTTTCATTTCGACTGTGATTTTTTTCCTTTTTCCACCTCAGCCCACGTTGAAATTCAGGAATGTGGGAGGCATCTGGGATCTTCTTACAGTCAGAAGGAGGCAGCTGAGCCCCCATTTTCTCTTCCTTCCTGATTCCTGTTGGTTCTTCCCACACACGAATAACAGAGCTTGCCCAGCAGGTAAATGGCATTTTACATAACTAAGGAAACATACAGGAAAGGCCTAAAACCATGCAGGCCGTTTGTGTCTGAGGTGCTTCCTAATCATGCCAGTTGCTGGGAAGAACAAGACAAGAAAAAAATTGTGCAAAAAAACATTTTAATAGATCACTTTAACATTGTGTGGCAGATGTCAAGCAAGACGGAGGCACAAGCTGAATACAGGTCCCTCTGTGCTACGGGATGGTGAGGCCATTTCCTTCCTGGACAAGGTGGCCAGGAGTTGCTGAAAGCTCAGTGAATGGATCAGTATGAAACCACTGTGGAAAGACATTTCTGGAGAGGGCCTGCTGCAAATGAACAAAGAGCCAGTAATCCTGGTAACTTTGCCACTAGTTTGGTCTTACAGCCATTGATCTGAAGTAATCAATAAATGGTATTAGCAAGGTCGGATAATCAAAGCCCATTTTTTGTCCATCTGGAATTCCGATCGGGTGAGGGAAGGCTCTGCAGAATTGAGCAAGGGGAGAAAATAGGTGTGGCTTATTTTCCTCACGGAGAACTCAGTCACCTGATGATAGGAGAGAAGAAGATGGTAAGAGAGAGAAGATACTGAAAGGGGAATTTGTTAAGGGGAGAAACCATGAAGCAAAGCACAGTATGAGGAAGGATGGGATAAGAGAGATTTGAGAGCAGGCTGGCCCGTGGGATGTGGTTAGGAATAGATGGTACTAAAGAGAAGGGTGATAGCCAGCATCTGGATTGTGTACCAAGGGGAAGGCTGATAGACAGCATCTGGATTGTGTAGGTGGAGGGGGCTGTTCCCTGAAACAAAAGAACAGAAGAAGAAAGATGGGAGCTGGGGAAGGAAACCTATTTTACACTTGCTGAATTTGGGGGTTCCGTAGCACAGTTCCTTAGTAAATCCCTCAGAGGCAAGGGTTAGGAACGGTCCCTTTGACAACCTATGTTCTAAATCAAATTTCTGTATTGTGCTGGATTCCCAGGGAGGGTTGTCTCTGTGTCTTTTTAAGTTAGTATGTATTTAAAGTAGGAAATAATGACTTTTGTTAGTGTTATCATATGAGCATATTGTATATCTTGACTGTGCCCACCCTCTCTCCTCTCTTATTCCTCTTTCTGTCTTTCTCTTTGGTCCTCATCTTCATACTTTAGAGCCTCTCTTCTTCTTAAATAGTTTCCTTTCATCTTCAACTCCACCTACAAGGGAACACACATGGTATGTGTCTTATGCATCTCTGAGTCTGGCTTATTTTACTTAATGGGTGCACTTTCCTCCAAAGGGAGTGGTTTTGTTCCCCTTAAGGTCTGAATAATAATGTATTCACACTAAATATAGTATAAAGAAATAATGATTTCTTTATCTGTTCATTCATCAACGAACAACTAGACTGACATGGCTAATACTGTGGTTCATAAGTGTACAGGCTTCTCTGTTGCATGCTAACCCTGATTCTGTTAGAGAACATACCCAGGAGTCATATGTCTGGGTCCTTTGAGCCTGCTATTCTTAGACTTCAGTGAGCTTCTGTATTGATTCCTATAGTGGATTCACCAGCCTACATTCCTACCAGAAATGTACAGATGTCTCTTTCCCCCTATATTCTTGTCAGCACTTGTTCTATGCTTTCTCTGTAATAGCCTTCTGACAGGGGATGGAGGGAATCTCACTGTAGCTTGATTTACATTCCCTTGATGGCTAAAGATGCTTACCATTTCCTTCCCATATTTAGTGCCTATTTGTACTCCTTTTTGAAAAGTATCTATTGGGTTTGTTTGAACATTTATTGATCTTGTAATTGCTACTCTGATATTTAAGTTTTGTGTGTGCTTTTGATATTCATCCTCTCTAAAATAAATAGTTGCCAAAGATTTCCTCCCTATCTGTAGGCTGTCCCTTCCTTTTGCCAATCATTTCCTCTGCTCTGCAGAAGTGTTTAAATTTCATGCAATCTGTTTGTGCCTAGTAGAGAAAGGTGTGACAAAACCTTTCAGCTATAAAATGCAGTTGCTATAAACAGGCCAGGATCACCCATGGGTGGCAGTAATCGTTCTAGATGATGCATTGTGTCTTGTATACTGGATCCAAGGTGGTTACTCGCCTCTACCGTAGCATCACCCCTGAGGAAAGAGAAGGGCTTCTCATATTTGGGACTACATGGGAAGTTCCTAGCTGTTATGGGTGTTACCTAGGCTTGAGATTCCCTAGGCTTGGAATCCAAAGTCACTTGCCTTTGTAAAAATAAGATGATTGTGCTCAGTCTGGCTGTCTCTCTGTGTAGGTGCCACCTCAGGAATCTTTGGGTGAAATATCATGGATACTGCACAGTAAGTTTACCCAGAATGGCTAGAGAAACTCTACTACATACGGCCTGCCAGCTGTAAGAGGATGCTTTTGTAATTAGTGTTAAACTATGACACAAAGTGGATACACCCAGGGCTGGGTGCCCACTCCTTCAATTTAAGAAATCTTTACATTGATAGTTATTTAAAAGAATGGCTCAGGCCAGGTGCTTTATAATTGACAAAAGTTTAGGTCTCAGGCCTAGAGGTCGCAAGTCCAAGATCAAGGCCCCAGGTCATGTGAAGACCCAGTGTCTAATGAAGGTTTGTGTTCTGGCTGTACCATGGAGAGTACCTAGCTGTCCTTACATAATAAGAGGGCTAAGAGATCTTCATTCATAAGGATAGAAGCCCCATTTATGAAGACGCCAGCATCCTAGTCTCATAACTAGTAACCTCCTCACGGTTCCAACAGTCAATGACATCACGCTGATGGTAAAGTTTTAGCAGAGGAATTGAGGGGGAGGCACACAGTCAGGCTATGGCATTGTGTGTTATCTATTATTTGTTGAATTTACTGTTTGAACAATTCTTGGATACTATCCTTATCCAAGATAAACATTTGTTCATTGTAGTGAGAATTCTGGAATTTTGGTGTTTTTTTTTTTTTTCAAACACACAAATACTATAAGAATATGTTTTCCTTTTTGTCTCAGGTATAGGATATGGCACTGCTTCAGGTTGTACACAGCAGCTGACTACGATTTACTTCATGCTCTAACAGGAATGTGATTTTTTTTCCCTCAGAGGCAAATAGTTTCTGCAATTGTGTGATGTTTGCAATTCTGGGGACTTTTCAGAGGACCTGGAGAGGCGGGTTGGTGATTGTTGGTAGTTTAGGGGGCTGGATACAATTTGTTAGTAGTCATGGTCAAAGACAAAACAAGAAGAAATTAGATTCAAGGATGTCCATCTCTTTCTCCCCAGTATCCTTTCTCTTTTTATCTAGTGATAAAGGGTAAAACCTTGGGATAAAGTCTGGGAAAAAGAAGAGCCTACAACATAGCAAAGACCAACTAAAAGTGGCACCCAAATGTGGGGCTCAATGAAGGAAAAACGGGAAATTGGATTTCAGACTTTACAGAGGAAATGGCTGGGGACAAAGGAATGGATATTTGCTTTTTTCAAGAGACCAGCGAATGCTTATTGTGACTGCTATCACTGGGCTAGCTCCCACTTTGCTCCCAGGAAGGGATTTCTGTTTTTCCTTTTTCTTTATATATACTGTTTAAAAAAGATCGGAAGAGTTGATGAGCAGTTGAAAATGGAGGGGCCTGAGAAACAAACAAACAAACAAACAAACAAACAAAAATAGCTGAAATGGTAAAAACAAAAGGAGTCAATCTACTCTCTCATCTCTGCAAACATTGCAGCATTGGGTGTGCAACTGGGGAGGTTGTAGGTGGAGACAGAAGGTATCTGGGAGCAAGGGGCACTGGAAAAGAGAGAACCAAAAGACTCAGACCTGGTGACTGTGGGAGTTTCCCACAGGAGAAAAGAGGAAAAGGAACTGTGCCAGAAGGTAGTCAGGCCAGAGAAAAGCTGAAAAAGCAGGAAGACAATCTCACGAAGCAGTCTCATTCAAATGAAAGAGTTAATCTAGACCAACTGCACTTCCAGAGTTAGAGGAGGGGCAGCCTGGGGTCATGAGATCACCATGAGCTTTCCTGGTAGTCATACAACAGATGCCTGCTGACAGTGTGGAACACGGCTATGCTGAGATAAGATGGTGTCCTATAGAATTGATAGATCTAAGACACTTTAAAGAAGCCATGATTTCATATGGAATGCATTTGCCATATGTGAAAAAAAAAACTTTAAATAACTTGGCTACTCAAAATAGAATTATTCTCCAAGACTAGAAGGCATTGGTAACTAACAGCTATACTAAAGGCCCGTCCACAGTTGTAATGGTTAACATGGTGGAGGGAAGAGGCCTCAAACACCAAACAGCAAAATAGAGTGAGGGGAACAAATACAGTTAAAGACCAGTTACTAGGCCATACTCTGATAAATAAGAACGGATTCAGTTTGATAACATTATTATAGTCCTATACTCTATATAAAGTTGTTATGGTCCTATACAATTATACAGTGTTGTTTTGTGGCTTTAAGAGCTCGGGACAAAGTTGAGGAGCCTGGAAAAAGGTTCCTCATTTACAAAGGTTTTACAAGCCTTTACTGATTTTTTTTTTTATTTACAAAGATTATTCTCAACTGTGAATAAAGCCTCAGCAGACCCTGACTCTAGATGGGTGTTGATAGAGACCTTGCATTTGAAAATGTGAATACTGAATGTAAAAAACGTTACTAGACCATTAAAGGTGTGAATGGCATCTATGGATGAGTAGATAAGGGATAGTACCATGCTACTAGGTCAAGCTATAGCTAGAGGTCTCTGATATCAAAATGCCCGGTGCTTCAATTGCAAGGAATACAGTCATTTCCAAAGAGACTGTGACCAAGCCACTAATGGTCTCAGATCTCAAAATTTAATTAATTGTAGGAATTGTGGTAATTTGCAACAAAATTGTGAACAAGACATCTCTAAGGAAAATGGTGCTTTTCTAAATATAAACTAGAAAGAAGGCCTGGGCTTCAAAGGATGTGCAGGCAATGTGGCAAGGGTTCCCATTGGACCAATGAATGTGGTCCAAAAGAGATATTAAAGAAAATTTCTTAGCTTCAGGAAATGGCCTTGGGGGCCTAGCTCATGGCCTTATAGCAAAAAAAAAAGTATGAGCTATTTCAGCCAAGGAGTAATGTGCAGACCAAAAAACCTCTACTAGGTATTGGAGATTTGATGCATGCTACTGCACGCAGCGTGGCTCTAGACTTGGTCACAGGAAAAGCTCATCCTCCCTCCTTCCCTCTTTCCTCTATCCTTCCCTCCCTCCATCCCTTCCTTCCTCCCTCTTTCTGGTCTCTCCTCTCCCCCCTCTCTCTGTATCTATCTGTTTATCTGTCCTCTCCCTCTCCTTTATTCCCTCCCCTCTCTCCTTCTTCCTCCTCCCCTCTCTCTCTTCTCATTGATTGCTTCTCTCCAGCACAAATGCTGCTAAAATTTGCTGTGACTAAGCCCTTTTGTACACATAACATTGTTCACCTATAAAAGCTCTTTGAGTTTAAGACCGATGTTCAACCCTCTTTACCCTGGCCATTTAAAATTCACACCCACTTGCTTTCCATTTCTCTGGTGGCAGAGCTTTGTGCTCCTTAAAACTTTTCCTTCTGTGAGGAGCTGGAAAAAGAGAAGAGTTGACTCCAATGTTTGGGAGGAGAAGCTTTCAAAGGGTGACTAGGGGTGAAATGAAGCAGGGAAGAACTTGTTAGTTATTTTTAAATATAACATTAAAATTGCCATTGTTTATTTTTTTTTTTTTTGTTTTGGTTTGGGGTTTTTTTGTTCTTTTGGTTTTTTTTTGTTTGTTTGTTTTTTGTTTTTGTTTTTGAGACAGGGCTTCTCTGTGTAGCTCTGGCTGTCCTGGAACTCACTCTGTAGACCAGGCTGGCCTCGAACTCAGAAATCTGCCTGCCTCTGCCTCTCAAGTGCTGAGATTAAAGGCATGTGCCACCACTGCCGGGCGCCATTGTTTATTTTTAAAAACAATTTGAATATTTCCTTTTCTTCTATGGCATTAGTTTTAAATTTTGTATTATCTTTTAAAAGTTCATTTGTGTATGGAGTGTGTGTTCTCTCCTTCCTCCACATGGGTTCCAGTGCTCCAATTCAGATCAGCAGGCATTATGGCAAGTGCCTTTATCCGGATTCCATTCAGGTCTCTCCCATCTGCTTTACTTCCTTTTTCATCCCTTCTTTCTCCTCTTCCTCCTCTTCTCCCATCTTTCCCTCAGCCCCTCAGTGTTGTGGTATTTATTTAATTTCAGTTGGGGATTTCTATTCCACATTAATCATTCAGGTTCCAAATAAAAGACACAAACCTTTATATTTCTAATAAGCCTTTAAAGCACCAGAACTGGGATGAATCTACCCTCTATATCTACTTTCCTGCCAATAACCCTGAAATATGACTTCCCATGTGTCAGGGTCCTGCTGGACAGGACACCCATGTTCCGCCTGGGCTGCTCTTACTCTATCTATCCAGCCCTCATGGCTAGTTTTCACAATCCCTTACCTCATGGCATCTTCTCTCTCTACCTTCTTTCTCTTTCTCTCCTATTTTTCTGCCTCAGACCCCAAGCTTGGCAACTGAAGTCCACCTACCTCTCTTCTGCACAGCTATAGGCTATAGATACCTTTATTTATTATATTCAGCAATAGTTTTAAATTAAGGAGCAAGGTTTTATAGTATCACTTGGTGTCTGTGAGGATCTCCTCATCCCTGGGGGCAATCAGACTTTGGGGATCCAGTATCTAGCATTGCAATGTATAGTTAAAGTCCAAACCTCAGCACTTTAGCTTTATAGAACCCCACCAAATAAACACACTTAACTCTATCACAGACTTTCTTATGTGAACATATTACTCCTTCCACTGTCCATCCACAAACTTTGGTTACTAGCCACCAATCTAATTTTCTTGTTGTTTCTATAGTTTTCTTGTTTCTGTTATATTGTTTAAATTATACTACAATGTATGTAACCTTAAGGAACTGAAAACCTTCTACTGAAAATTTTTCTCTAGATGTTCATCTGGTTGCATGTAATATTTCTGGCTAAGTAGTATGATATAGGTTGTGATAGTTTAACTATTCATACAATAAAGAATATATGTTCAGGTAGCATTTGGGGCTATTGTGGATTTGGGGCTAGGACCACTGCCACATATTGTTAGGATTTGAAACTATATGAGAATGAAATGTTATCCACCCCCTAAGGCTCAAGTGTCTAACTATGTGGCTTCCACCTGTGGCTCTGTTTTAGGAGATTAGAGACTTTTAGGAGGCAGCGCCCTGATGGAGGAAGTGGATTATGGTGTGGAAGGGTTAATTTTATTCTTTATCCATCTTTCCTTTCATGTCCCTGCTTGCTGACCAGCCCAGATGTGAGCCACAGCCACCACAGTCAAGAGCTGCCCCTCCTACTTTAACCCCTTAAACTCCGAGGAAAACTAACTTTTCTAAATATCTTTATCTAGGTATTTTATCACAACCCCAAGAAAGTGATTAATGAGTAATATAAGATGGACATGAGTTTCTCTGGGACAAAGAACAGCTCAGTGAAAATGGGTGCAACTGCAAGTTACGCTCAGCACCCGTGTCTCTAACATGTAATTTAGCTGTTTGTGTAAAATATACATCATTTGCCGTATTCTACTTTCATCATTGCTATTAAAAGTATTTTGTTTTGATTACTTTTTAAATTTAAGTAGATTCTTTTTTTTTTTTTCTTCTGGCTCTCCAAAGATCTTTTGCTTTGATAGCCTTTGGACATATTTTCTTTTCTGTCTGAAACTTTTAAAAACTGATTTTTAAAATCTATTTCTATGCATGTGGGCTTATGTGAGTGTGAGATCGACCTGTGTGTTCAGCAGTCCGTGGTACCTTGAAGAAAGCATCATTGGGTCTTCTGGAAACAGAGTTAAAGACAGTTTGTGAGTCACACTGTGGGTGCTAGGAACCAAACCTGGGTCTTCTGCAAAATCAGCAAGTGAGCTTAATGGCTGAGTTGTTTTTCTAATTCCCAAAATCTCTACTTAAAGTTTTATTTATTTATGTATGTATTTATTATTTATTTATCTGTGTATGTATGTGCGTGTGCGTGCGTGCATGCGTGCGTGTGTGTGTGTGTGTGTGTGTGTGTGCATGTGCATGAGTGCATGCGTGTGTGTGTGTGTGTGTGTGTGTGTGTGTGTGTGTGTGTGTGTGCATGTGCATGCGTGCGTGCGTGTGTGCGTGTGTGATGAGGGGGTCAGAGGACAGCTTATAGGAGTTGATTCTTTCCTTCCAGCTTATCAACCCTAAGGTCAGAGATGGAATTGAGGTCTTCAACTTGGCAGCAAGCACTTTAATTCACTGAACTGTCTCACCAGCCCTATTTGAAATCTGTAAATTCTGTGAGTTGCTGGATTCATTGTTTCATCCTTTGTGAAAGCCTGCAACCATAATCTCACACTCACTTTTATACTTTCCCTTTACTATTCTCTAGAAATGTGTAAGTTAGAGCCTCTTCCCTTTGTTTTTCGTTATTTTACAAAGACATTTTCAGATATATTTATCTCTCTGCTTCTGTTGACTTTCTCATAATTTTAATTTAGAAACTCATTGCTAGTGTCTTGTCTACTAGGACACTTTTCTTTGGTTGTCTACCCTTTATAGCTTGGTTATATGGATTTTGTGGTGGATTCTGTCTGTTCTTTTTGCCATGGCAGGTTGCATTGTGAGCTCATGCTTTTGGGTGCCTCATCTATGTGGCTCCCTTGCTGCCTGAATTGAAGATGTGTCCTTCCCCAGGGACTCTCTGTTTGCCTGAGACTGACACTCTAGGGAATCACCAGTCAGCACATGCCTTTGCACTGATTTCTTTACTTCAGTATTCCCAGGCCAATTAAATAGGGTAGACTGAAACCTGGGAGCCACACAAAAGCAGAAGCTTTTAAAAGAATAATTTCAGGAATTTATTTTTAGTTTTTGGTATATTCAGTCTGAGAAAGACAGACTAGAACATCATTATATACACTGCATGGGTGTGCTCTAACACCTTAGTGAATCGGCACTGATAGAAATAACTGTTTAATAAGATGTCTTTACCTATATCTATTTCAGAAGCGAGGGGTTTATTTTCTCAGCTACTGAAAGTCTGAACTAAAAGTAGACTGCTAGGAATTGTCCTCGGCTAAAAGGCATGCCCCTTTCAAAGGTCAACCTACATCCAACAAGATGTAGGAAAGCTGTGTCTCCTGTACTACAATGCAGTATCACTTTGCAGAATCCTCCACTATGAGAACAGCCTGTGAAAACTGGTATGTTGTCTTTGATGAATGATTTTAACTGTAGACTTGGTACAACCTGGAATCACCTGGAAAGAGAGGCTTCGTATGGAATTATTTAGAAATTTTGTAGAAAGATTGAGCTCACTGTGGGTGGTACCATTCCCTATAGGCTGGGCCTTGTATGAGTGAAGAAAGTTAGCTGAGTATATTCTCAAGTAAGTTAGCAAACAGGAAGGTATTTAATCTCTTTGTTCTTAACTGTCATGTGACTAGCTGAGTTCTTGACATGACTTTCTGAAAGGAGGGGCTGTATTTTGGAACTGTAAGTCAAATAAACCTTTCCTCCCCCTATGTTGAGTCTGATCAAGATACATTTTACAACCAATATAAATGAAGACAGAGCACTTGCCTTTATAATAATGCCTCTGGATGACTCTGAATATCTCTGGGTGTACTTTCCGTATCTGCCCACAAGTCTTTGTTTTATATCTTCCTGTGGCTAATAAGGCATATATGTTTGTGTGCATATACATGAGTATATAGGCAGGTGTCCATAACGGTTTGCATGTGTGTGCAAGTCAAATATCAAAGGTCATCACCGAGTGACTTCTCAGTAGCTCTTCCTGCACACCCTCCTTATTTCCTGAGATAGAGGCACTGAATCTGGAGCTTACTGGAGAGCTAGTGAGCTTGATCATTGCTTTGGTTACCTCCTCCCTCTGTAGGGCAAAGGATGCAAATTTGCCAAACTCAAGTCATGGCGCATCTGTAACATCACTTTACCCTCTGAGCCAACGCCCAAGTCCTTTTCCTCCTTAGTTTTTAAGACAGGCTCTCTCACTGAACTTGGAACTTGTCAAATCAGCTAGATTGGCTAACCAGCAAGCTCTAGAGATTTCCCTATCTCTGTGTCCCTAGTGTTGGGATTGCATGTATGTACTGCTGTACCTGGCTAGTTTCATGTGTGTTCTGGGGATTTAAACTCATCCCGGTCACATTGCAAACAGTTTACTGACTGAGCCATTCCATAAGCCCCAATTTTTGCTTCTTAACATTTTATTTATTCTGAGGACTTTGCTGGCTGTATTGTAAGTCCAGCTTTTCAGGAAAGGTGTGTTGCTCATTGTTGATTCTGTGTTCCTCAGTGCAGTGTAATGACAGGATTCTGAAGTAACATGGGCTGCACATGTTGGCACAAATGACTGGCATGAGGGTGTCTGATAGGACAACTATATATAAAACTATTATTGTTGTCATTGAGGGTCCCAGGCATCTTTCACAAAAGCAGCCATGTTAATTCTCCTTTTTCCCTATTTTTGTGGGTGTGTTTCGTAGATGACTTTTGTAGACATTGACTTTTGTGAACAAAACTCTCTTAACCCGGGGAATGGAGGATGTGGTCCAGCTCAGTGTGGGGTTCCTATGGTAGCAGTTCTCCCACCTCTCTGGTGGTGAAATATTTGTTTATCCCTTCAGTTTGACTCAAAGCAGACAATCACCTTATCTTTTCCAAGTAGAAGGAAACTATTAAATTTCCTAAGGTATACCTGTAGCTATTCTCTTAAGTGGAGCATTGATTTAGAAATCTAGTTGATCAAATTTTAGATTAGACCATAAAACAAACTAAACTTAAATATATCTTCAGAGTTGCTTTGACAAATTCCTGGGCTCATGTAGCTATCACCAAGTCAAAACATGTAGGTCTCCCTTCTCCTTGGGAGTTGTTGGCCACTGGCTCATGAGGGCAGAGAAAGCAGAGGGATCAGGCAAGGTTCAAAGGTCCTTGGGTATGATAGAAGGACTTCTGGAGACAGTTTTGGTGAGAAAGCTTTACTTTATTGTTCCAAGGGCATGGTATATTAGGATTTTTGTGATTATGAACAGGAAAGGCTGATTGGTCATAACACAGTACCTAATTATACAGAGGGAAGGACTGTGTATTAGTTAAGGTTCTATAGAGTCATAGAACCTGTAGAATATTTCTATATATTAAGAGAAATTATTGTAATGACCGTCTACAGTCTATAGACTATTGGGTTATAGTCTAACCCAACAATAGGCAGCTATAAATGGGAAGCCCAAGAATCTAGTAGTTGCTCCGTCCCACGAGGCTAGTTGTTTCAGCTGGTCTTCTGTAGAAGTAGGTTCCAACAGATGTGCTGGCAAGTATTTACTTGCAAACAGTTGAAGAAGAATGAATCTTCCTTCTTCCAATGTCCTTATGTAGACCTCCAGAAAAATGTGTGACCCAGATTAAAAGTGTGTACCACTATGGCTTGATCTAGAACTTGCTTTGTCCCTGGCTGACCTGGAACTCAGAGATATGCTTATCTTGGACTCCAGGGATTAAAGGCATGTACTACCTTGCTTGGGCCTAAGCTTTACATGGCCACTATGCTTCAAGATCTCCATGTCAAGATCTAGGTCAGAAACCTGTGTCTTCCAGCCTCAAGATCTGGATCACAGCTGTTCCCTCCATTTCTGGATTGTAGTTCATTCCAGATGTAGTCAAGTTGACAGCCAGGAATAGTCATCATAGGCTGAGAGGAACTTATGTGCTGAATCATGCATCACAGAGAGCTGTGTGGAGGGTCATTCTTCAGATAAGGTCAGGCACCTGTGCTTAGATAAACTCTTCAGATAAGATAATTAGTGAAGGAAAAGCCCCACTGAGAAAGGGAGTCCTCCATTTTGTGCCAATCTCAGAAAGTTATCCAGACATAGTGGACTGCTAACCTAACAGCGGGATCTTCCAATAGGAACAGAACACTTTGCTCCAATTGCTGTGCCTTTCTTATCAATGTCTCTAACATGACTGGTCACCAGGTAACCACCGATGTGTTCTGTTTGTATCAATTCTATATACTTATACAAATACTGTCAATTTGATCATGTGCTATGGATCTGTTTTTCTTCTGCTCAACAGTGTGTTTTGGGTCCTTCCATAGCGTATCCGTTGATGGTTTATTCTTTTGTATCACTGAGGCATTCAATGGCACCTCTGCACCGTGATCCTTTGTTTTGTTCTCTCACAAACTGATAGACAGTGGGCTGTTAAATATTTGGGATGAATAAAATGGCTATAGATATTTAAATTTTTCTGTAAGCTCTTTTTCTATGTACCACAAGTTTTTTTTAATCTAAACCTCATTAAACTTGCATATCATCTTTGCCTTGCATTTCCTTTGAAATTTGCAGTTGCTCAGAAATGATCTGATTGTATAGCTCAGACAACCTTAAACTCATGATTCTCCTGACTCAGCCTCCTGATTAGTGCTATAAGAAAATTTTCTGTAAGAAAAATTTCTCACATTATGTATGAGGAAAAAAAGTTTTTATGAAGATTTTTCAAGTATTATTCTAATTATTGCCTTTAAGTTTGCCTGTAATTTTCTTTTTTAAAAATTTTTTATTTACATTTCAGATGCCAACACCTTTCCCCATTTCCCCTCCCTAGAAAACCCCTATCCCATGCCCCCTTCTCCTTTTTACTTTTATACAATTTTTTTACTGTTAATCAAAGACTTTATAAGTTTGGTAATACTCAATAACAAGATGCCCATACAATCAGAAGTGTAACCCAATACCCAACCTAGATATATCAACTATCTTTGACTGGCAGAGACATGTGAACATCCACCTCCATGTCCACCCTCCTCCCTCTCTCTCTCCTCACCTAGCTCCTCCTCTCCTTCTCCTCTTCCTCTTCTTACTCTTCCTCTTCCTCTCCTTACTCCTCCCACCTTACCTCCTCCTACATATCACCATTCCTGTTAAAATAAAACTTTTCTCTTAAAATACAATTAGAGCATAACTATACCAATTTGTGTCAGTAAGGTACAAGGTAGACCTAATACCCAGTCCATCATTTCATTGACTAACCAGAACCTCTGTCATCCCTCCTAACTAAAATAATTAGTTCTGAACCTGGCTGTTTTTCCTTGGCTTTAGAATGCATGTCAGCTGAAAATCATCCTCTCAAATCTTTTCTCTCAAAGTAAATAGCCGGGATTGGCTATGAGACTATAAGTCTTCAACCCCATCAGAAGTCCAGAATGACTGAGTTAACTGAATTTATGGGAAGCACAAAGCATAGCTTCTAAAACTTAGCCAATTTATAGAGACCACTGAACACTTGGACAGTCCCTATATTACGAAATGTTGGAGCATCCGATCTTCAGCCTTCTGGCCCAGGATCATCTGACAGACCTAGTGATGCAGAATTACTAAGGGTTGATTACTCTGTCTAAGCAGATATGATCAGTTGACTATTCTGCAAGTGTGTCCTTTTCTGGACAGTAATTTGTCTGTAGATGACAAGAGGTAATTCTTGCCTAGTGGCTGTCTCACCACAATTGGAATAACTCCAAAGATGCTCAATTTCTTCTTAGAATCCAAGACAGGAAGCTGTCAGGAGCAGACAGGTCTCTAACCAAAATGAACATTAATACAGAAATGTTTGTAACATCAATTCTGTGGACTTTTGAGGTTTTGAAAACCAACTATCCATGTAAGGCAATCTGGACTGTTGTCTGTTAGCTCTTCTCAGCTATTTCTAAATAAAATATAGAAAACAATAAACTCAGAGCCATGAATTTGCTATAGGCCCTTAACTCACAGGCTAAACATCTCAAATCAGCTAGAAAATTTAAAGAAGAACTGGATCTAAGCCTTGTATCCCTAAATGTGTTATATAGGCACAATGCCTATGAGAGTAACAACATTAATCTCACTTTTATGTTAATAAGAAGTTCATACCAATGAAAACCTTAAATTTGAAATCAAAGTAAATTTTGTACCATTTATGAAATTATAACTTTATCTTAATAACAA
The DNA here is from genome assembly GCA_030674055.1 of Rhabdomys pumilio. Lineage (NCBI taxonomy): Eukaryota > Metazoa > Chordata > Mammalia > Rodentia > Muridae > Rhabdomys > Rhabdomys pumilio. Next base: position 172,073,103 of record JANHMN010000004.1, on the reverse strand, counting down.
CTATACTTATTTCTACCAATAGGTTATAGCTATGCAATAAATTCTAGCTAATCCTCCCTGTTCCAACAAAACCACTACTTTTCCCTAGAAAGACATCCCAATATTAACTACCTCAGTTCTCAAGCCCAGGGAATAGGGGCACCGACTCTTCATTAACTTCTTCAAGCTGATTGTGGGCATTGAGATATTAGAAGAGGGGTAGGGGGAAGAGTAAATTGATAGGCCTCTGATGCTGTATCTTCACTGCATCCAGCTGGAATTCCAGGACATCAGAGGTTCGAGCAGGTCTGCTCAGATTGCTTGATGGGTAGATACACTGAGGCTGTGTATGCTGTAATATACAATTCTCAAAACAAATTTTAGTATCAAGATAATTTTTTCTTTGAATTCTGGAATGTAGTCTTCTGGCAGCCTGCCTCTGTCATGTCTAATCCATATAATTTTGGGAGTTTCTATGAGGATGTGCTCCCACCATCTTTTCATTCTGCCTCCCTGCATTTGCTTGAAAAATTATTTTCCAGACTTTTACTCTAAGGTAAAGTCTGTCTTTGTCACTGAGGTGGGTTTCCTGTATGCAGAAAAATGCTAGGTCCTGTTTACGTATCCAGTCAATTAGCCTATGTCTTTTATTTAGGGAATTGAGTCCATTGATGTTAAGAGATATTAAGGAACAGTGATTGTTGCTTCCTGTTATTTTTGTTATTAGAGGTGGAATTATCTTTGTGTGGCTATCTTCTTTTGGATTTGTTGGAAGAGGATTACTTTCTTGCTCTTTCTAGGGTATAATTTCCCTCCTTGTATTGGAGCTTTCTCTCTATTATTCTTTGCTGAGTTTGTGGAAAGATATTATGTAAATTTGATTTTGTTGTGGAACATCTTGTTTTCTCCATCTATGGTAATTGAGAATTTTGCTGGGTACAGTAGCCTGGGCTAGCATTTGTGATCTCTTAGGGTCTGTATGACATCTGTCCAGCATCTAGCTTTTATAGTATCTGGTGACAAGTCTGGTGTAATTCTTATAGGTCTGCCTTTATATGTTACTTGGCCTTTTTCCCTTACTGCATTTAATATTCTTTTTTTTGTTTGTTTTGTGCACTTGGTGTTTTTATTATTATGTAATGGGAGGTATTTCTGTTCTGGTCTAGTCTATTTGGCGTTCTATAGGCTTTTTGTATGTTTATGGGCATCTTGTTCTTTAGATTAGGAAAGTTTTCTTCTATAATTTTGTTGAAGATATTTATTGGCCCTTTAAGTTGGGAATCTTCACTCTCATCTATACCTAATATCCTTAGGTTTGGTCTCCTCATTGTGTCCTGGATTTCCTGGATGTTTTGTGTTAAGAACTTTTTGCATTTTGTGTTTTCTTTGAGATTTGTGTCAATATTTTCTATGGTATCATCTGCACCTGAGATTCTCTCTTCTATATCTTGTATTCTATTGGTGATGCTTGCATCTATGACTCCTGGTTTCTTTCCTAGGTTTTCTATTGCCAGGGTAGTCTCCCTTTGTGATTTCTTTATTGTTTCTATTTCCATTTTTATGTCCTGTATGGTTTTTTTCAATTCCTTCACCTGTTCGGTTGTGTTCTCTTGTAATTCTTTAAGAGATTTTTGTGCTTCCTTTTTAAGAGCTGCTACCTGTTTACCTGTGTTCTTCTCAAATTCTTTCTGAGTGTTATTTATGTCCTTCTTAAAGTCCTCTATAATCATCATTAGAAGTGTTTTTCAATCTGAATCTTGCTTTCCTAGTGATATGGGGAATTCAGGGCTTTCTTGTGTGGGAGAGCTTGGTTCTAATGATTCCAAGTACCCTGGGTTGCTAATGCTTATGTTTTTGTGCTTGCCTTTCACCATCCGGATCTCCTTAGTGCTCCCTGTCCTGTCTGTGACTGGAGCCTCTCTTTCCTATTATTTTGGTAGTATCAGAACTGTGTGGGGTGGGTGTTACTTACTACTGGGGTTAGAGCTGGGGCTCAAGATCTGTTCAGTGCTCAGGTGCAGACAGGAAGGATTTAGTGCTCTAGGCCAGGAGTGGCTTCCTGGGTCCTAGTGGGTCCCAGTTACTCCCTGTTTGGGGCCCGGTGTTGCTTTCTCCTTACCTAAGATACTGCCTCCTCCGGTTAGAGCTCCTGGGAGGCCCGCTTCCTCTGGGTTCTGTGAGTTTGGGGGCAGAGCTGCTGCCAGGGGATCTGCTCAGTGCTCCTGCCCAGACCGAAAGGAAGAATGCCTGTAATTTTCTACATACTTAGTTGTATCTGTATATCCATGTGTAGTGCCAAACAGCTTTTCTTTTTATTTATCATTTAATTTAATTCATCCAACAAAAAAATAAATAAACAAAGGTTTCTTATTCTTGCAATTTCCTTCTTTCTGATACTCTAAGACTCTTCTTTTCTGTGGGACTTGCATGATAGATACTGAGTATTCAGGACTCCTTATCAGGAGACAGTCAAAGGAAGCCTTGTGTAGCTGGGGAACAAGACTGAGAGAAAGAAAGGAGGGAGACAGGGGCTGTGACTGAGGAATATGGAGCCCAAACTAGAGGACACACAAAGACCTTCCTTATTACTTATTAAAGGCAAGAGGTATGTGTGTTGGGGGGGAATATTATTCAGAGGTTGAAGAGGCAGAATGCCAAGCCACTATTATATTATAAAAAGAATTTCTCTGCTCTGTTTATTTCTCATCTTCTCTTACTGTAGGCATCCTGGAGTGCGACTTCTGCTTGGAGTGTCTCACTGGACTGTCTGATCCACATCCACCAAGGCCTGCAACTGCCTGGTCACCTTTCTCTATCAAGTCTCCTCTCGACATTTTTACAGCCACTGATAACCTTTTCCTAGCTTCCAGGAAGTGTCTCCAAGTCATCTCCTTTTAAAATTTTGTTATTTTATTGTTTATTTTTTCTGCTTATTTTTGCACTCTGCTACAAGTTGAAAATGCCATTCCAAAACATTAGTGTTCTAATTCCTGGACTCCGTGAATGATTCCTTATGTGGAAAAGGGTGGGAGAAAGAGGAAGGAAAGATGGGAGGAGCATGAGTAGAGGGATGAATTTGTAAATATGATTGATTTATCTGGAATATGAATAGATATGGAATAGATATAAACATAAGAAATAGATATGATGGCTTTATATGTAAATATTTTCCTAGATTAACAGTTGAGCCATAAATGACATTATAAATATACTTAGAGAGTTAACAACATATATAGAGGAGTGGCCATGTGAAAACCAAACAGAGAAAGAGTTAAAGTTTGTCTTGGAAAATGGAGTGGTAATAGCTACAAGCCAATGAATGCTGAACTCTAACAGGAGCAAGAAGAGAGAAGGAAAGGATTGTCTCCTCCTGCCTCCAGAATGGAGATGGTTCTTTTGACCCCTCAATTTTAGCCCGGTGCTACTGAGTTGAGCTTCAAATGGCCAAAACTGTGGGAAAACATATCTCTATTGTTTTAAACCACCTAGCTACCAATTTAGGGGCAATTGTTACAGCAACCACAGGACACTGATACTGTTTAACACTACCAATGAGGCATTCCAGTTGTGTCCTGTTTCCATGGCTGAGTTGGATACTATGCATGTGACTGCAAAGAGCACAGAAGCTTCTGGGACTACACTATCTGATTGAACAAAGTGAAGAAACGTTTGTTCTTTCTCCATGGGCTTCCACTCTCCCATGTGTTTAATGGGCTCCTCCTTGGAACTGACTTTTAGAGCAGGAATCTAATTATAAAAGAAGCATCAATTCCTTTCCTAAACCCTCAGGCTTTCCCTGATGGCAGCATGTCCTCCACTCATCCTTCCTGGTGTCTGGTCCTAAAAAGCTCTTCTCATGATAATGGTCCCCACACTGTTACCCACTGAGGTTTCCCATAAGGCACCAACGGTTTCCTCATCATGCCAAATTCTAGCTTCTATTAGACTTCACGGTCTAACTAGTGGGGTTATTGAAGACTGAAGAGCATATGAAACTCTTGTCTTTTTGTTTCAGTGTAATGCAGAAAATGCATGCAAGTTCAGAGTAGGAGCACAGAGAGCCCTGAAAGTGCAATCTGAAAGTGACAATGTTAATCATATGTACCTTAAATCTAGAAAAATTTGAAATCATTCTTCCCTTAACAAAGCAAACACATGCTTGAGGATGAAAGCAGCTAAAGAGACACTGGGAAAGTTAATGAGTTGGCAACGGGGAGATAGTTTGGAAATGAAGCTCATCCATTTGCAGGTAGGCCGGCCTCACTTCATGAGACTTGCTTAGTCCTCCTGGCATCTGCTGATGCTCACAGGACTGTTAAGATTTCCAGAGGGAGGGAGAGAGAGGGAGGGAGGACAAAATACCACTCCTGGACAAGTTTGCCACAGCTTAGACCAACAACCTCTGGGTCAGAGGCTGCTCCCATAACCTTGCTTGAGTATGCTGGACAGTGTACCCTCACCCCATTGACATGGGTATTATTGGACTCTTGGGACATTTCCAACACTTCAAAAGGCTGAGTGCGAATCTGTAGGAAGGCCGAGATGACTAAACACAGTCACCAGGACATTTTACTTAGGGTGGAGGAAAACCATTCTAAACCCTTTGTAATATATATATATTGGATAGTTTGTGATGAGAGAAACAAAAAAAAAATACCCAAATAAACCCTTCAATAGGCCCTTCTCCCCATAATTAATCAACAAGCAACAGATGCTGTGTGGCCAGGAGACAAAAGACTGTCTCCTATGGAGAGACATCATGAGCATTGTTCTTGGTGCTGGTGGGAGAATTAGGGATTGATTGCTGCTGTAAATCTCACCATCTTTAGACAAATTCTTTCTCTATCCAATTACTTAGTTCTTGCCATACTTATTTTTTTAAAGAAACAGTCTTACATAAATATCTATTTCCCCACCTACCTTGTTCTTGTGCACTGTACATAGTGCATGTGCCCATTGAGTGAGGGACAGCATAGAAAGATCATGGGCCTCCAGTTACAAAGTGTTCTACGTACACAGGCATCCTGTGGAAAGAATGTGTCCTGTGACAACACAGTTCTGCATGTTATCTAAGACCACAGCCTTCCCTCTGTCCTCCATAGTGGATGGGCACAGGCAAGTGCAGGGACTAATTTCCTTTTACTGCATTTGAGTCTCCTGCAATACCTGGTACCCTTCTGAGCCCATGGTGAGTGATTCAAGGACTTCTTGAGCTGAGTTAAAATTGCCAGCATGAGACTTAATTTAATATTAAATAAGCCTCGTGATTAATAAATGATGAGCTCAAAGCTCCATACCCACACACTCACTTGCCAAAGGTTCTGCATGTGTCTGAGTGTGCTGAAAGACTGCAGAAGACAGATGCTTCTGTTCTGGTACAAGCATGGGCATCAGGTAAGAGACAGTCTGGATTTCAGAAGGTTTGGCGAGATGAGAGGAGTTGAATTTAGCTCTATCTGTAGCCAGGGTCTGGAGTTGAGTTGAGTTGTGTTTTTGTCTGTGTAACTCTGATCGGAGGAAATTGAATCTCAAGTACTGTTTACAGCTGCACCGACTCTACTGTACACCTCAGTGTGTCCAGACACTTCATTTATTCTCCATGCCATACAAATAACAATATAATATGCTAATGAAAATTGTAATGAATGAAAAACTTGGCTTGTAATTCACCCTGGCAATGAGTGGCTGCCTCTCTTCATTTCTTCAGGTTCTGTGTTTGCCTATCAAATAAATACATCTTCATGTGATGATCACGAAATGGAGGCACAATCCCACACTCTTGTCTTTCATCCTACAGTTTATCATAGTCATCTCTCAAGTCATGACAGGGAATCCTGGCCCAGCAGCATAGATTGTGTCTCTTGAATCCAGTTTTGCCATTTTGTGAGGCGAAGCATTGGATGGATAGAGCTGAATGTCCTTTAGAGGCAGCAAGGGCTTTCCCAGTGTCCAGAAGTCTTTGAGTGCTTGGTGGGGACTTCTGAGGCTAGAGGTTGAGGGAAGACAGTTCTTGAGATTACGCAGAAAGATCAACTTCTCTGTTTTCTTTCTAGCAGAGGCCTGGCTTGGGCTTGACAGGATTCTAGCTCCAGGATCTGGTAAAAGTAGAAAATGAAAAATTCGGGATATGAAGCTGCCCTCTTAACTCTGGGCACAGACTTCGGAAGGGCAGCTGTGTCACCATGGATCAGAAAGACAAGACACCTGTGTGTTCTGTGTGGCCACCCATGAGAACACAGATAGCCTCTGGCTGACTCTGGCAAAAAGAGATATCCAGAGGCCAGGTATATGTCCAGGACAAATTGCTCTGATGGAACTCGGAGATCACTGATGGTTTTGCTTATTTATACTTCAGTGTCTGCTGCACAGACATTTATTTACTTTAAATCCCTCCTCCACTTGCATCCGTAAAAGATTTGGAAGACCTTCCCCGCCACACCGCAGACACAGACACATCTTATATTGTGTCCGTGTCCTTTTTATGTTAGCCTGTGTAGTGTGGCGTGCACACGAAGAACATGCGAAAGACAAACAAAGCTTAGGAGGGTTGTAAAACACACAGGAGTAAGCAGGTGAGTACAGCCATTATTTCTGAGCCAGGACACACCAGGAATAAGAAATACATCGTGTACTATTCCTCTGAGGAAATGATGCATGAAGCCAATGTTATTAGAGGCCCTGGGGGATGCCTCTCCTTATTTGTTAATGTATCTCAGGCTGAAATATGCCAAGGGCTGACAGCACTGGGTGGAAGAATTATAAGACTCTTTCATTTCAGGAGCTTCTATTGAAGAACGCACCTTCTGTTTTGTCTTACCGAAGGCCCACACCATAGTGAACCTTCTGTTTCTCCTGTCTGCATGTCTCCTTTTATCCCCTTTCTTTCTAGGTAGCATTTGACACTAGTACACATGTTTTGTATAAATTCAACATTTCCCTCAACCATCTTGATCACTTCCCATCTTGCCTGAAGTACTTTTTTAAAACCTCAATTTGGGGATATCACCCTCTGACCCTCATAGTTGCGGTTACCATGTTGGGGGAAGGTGCTCATGATGAAGGGATACACATGGGTGCTGCTGATTTTCTCATGACATTTCTGGAGCATTAGCACAATGCCTGTGAGTGGTGGCAAGAGATCTCACCCAGACACATTGAGAAGATTTTCAGGGTCTCCCTGGGGCCAGGGAGCCATGTGAAATTCCTAAGATTTGCTCACTGGCCTGTTGGGTTGAGACTCACTATGCTCTCTCCGTTTGATACACTCCTTAGTTAATGCTTTCAGCTTGTGCCTGTACTTCCTCTCCTCTTTTCACCCGCCAACATTTGTGTCCCAACCAAATGTGGTTTATTTCAGCCTTATTTTCCACCTCATGGAAGAAAGGAAAGGCAGTTTGCCAGGGACATGTGTCTAAGGAATCCAGTGTACAACCACGTCTCATGTCTCCCTTTCTCTCTTCCATGTCTCTCCACCATGATGGACTCATCCCTCTGTAACTGTAATTCAAATAAAATATTTTCTCTGTAAGGTGCCTTGGTTAGTAACTCATAAATGCCACTACTGCCATTATTGAGGATTTTAAAAACAACATCCCAAGACATCTGAAGTGCACCAATTGGTTATGAAATACTCTAGTCATCCCTGAAAACATATGTGCACAAGAAACATTTTACAGACTGTGCAGATTATATTTATGCATTTAGGAATGTGAGTGTGTGTGTGTGTGTGTGTGTGTGTGTGTGTGTACATAACAACAATTAATGAAAAATAGGCCATGAATTTGAAAGAGACTAAGGAAGAGTATATGGGAGGATTTGGAATGAGGAACAGGAAGGAGACAATATAGTAAATTAATCTAAATATTAACTCTCACTCCTTCCCCCTCCTCTCTCTTTATCTCTCTTTCTCAGGTAATGCCCTTTCTTTTTGATACTAAACATTTTATCCAAGTGGTCCCTTTGCTATCTCTTGCATTTTTCAGTCTTAACAATGGGCTGGGAAAACCACAGCACTCTGAGCATACTTCTTCACAAAGTTGTCTCATATTCTTGAAGCTGAGATTTCCCCTTGTGCTTTCCAGTCTTTACATCACTTATATAAAAACATTTAAGGAAGAAGGATTTATTTACATTCACTGCTACACAGATTTCTGAACATCATGTTTGATGGTTTGTTTTAATTCCCGAGGTGACACAATCAAGAATCTCTTGTGATGGGAGTCTAAATGAAGGGTTGCCTAGATGAGGTTGACCCACGGACAAGGTCTATAAGAATTATCTTGACTACATTAACTGAAGTAGTAAGACCTTGCCACTGTGGGCAGCATCACTCCCTACAAAAGGGTCCTGAACTCTATAAGAGTGGAGAAAGAGAGATGAACACTAGCATGCATGTATTAATCAGTTACTGTGATATGTCAAGTTGCTTCAAGTCTTTACTTCCTTGACCTGCTTGTAATGATGAACCATGACTTGGGATTCTGAGACAAATAATCAGTTTCTACATGAAGTTGCTTTTGGCAAAATTGAGTCGGTGTTGTTGAGGCAGCTGCTCAGCAGAGAAGTTCCCACCACGGTGGTAATCGAGGAACACATAAAAATTGCCGTTATGCTGGTGAATATTCTCCATTCTAATAAAAGCCTTTCTAATCCAGCTAAGCTCATAGTCTAAGAAATAGTGCTGTTGAGTTTTAAAATCATTTTTGAAAATGATCTCATAGACATACACAGGAGCATGCTTTACTTATCATCTGGGGATTTTTTCAGTCCAATCAGGTTGGCAGTTAGGATTCACCACTCTAGTCCTTTAGCTTCTCTCCAAATATTACAGTTTCAGTGACCAATACTAGAGGAAGTGAAAGATCCATTAGACAGTTAAGAAATCAGATTCCTGGAGTGGGATTTCAGAGGAAATTTGGAGGAGCTTGCTTTTTAAGATAATGAGAATGATCATTGTTTTGCAATTAAAACTTGATCACTCCAACACTTGTTTTGAAACTTAACTAAATATTTTCTAAAAACAAACAAACAAACAAACAAACAAAACAACTATTCAAGTTCAAAATTAATTTTCCCAAGTGAAAATCTTTTTCTTAAATAAATTCAAATAAATACAGTGTCCTGGAACAAATAGAATATTTGTAAAATCAAAAGTTATATTTCTCTCTCAACAATCATCAGCAGAGCATAATAACCCTAAGGATATAGTAGTGACACACATACCATGAGAGTAACCAACAGCTCTTCATTTGGACCTAATCCTTTCTCAATAAAATACACACTAACATGAACAGGGGAAATCTCTGGAGGCCTGAACCTCATGGAAAAAACTGTGGTCAACTAAGAAATTCTGAAAGGGGGAGAAATAATCTTCTCCAGAGAAAAGCATACCATTTGGTTATCAAATACTCAGTGGTCATCTCTGAAAATGTATATGTGTAGGAAACATACAGATTGAGCAGGTTGAATTGATGTATTTGAGAATATGTGTGTGTACACCTATATACATGTAATAATCAATAAAAAAAGAAGCTATGGATTTGAAAGGGACCAAGCAGGAGTATATGGGAGGACTGGGAATAAAAAAATGATTGTGGGAAAATGTACTATATTAGTCTTAAAAAGTTATACATATATAGTCAATAGAATATATATATATATATATATATATATATATATATATATATGTGTGTATATGTATATATATAAAACATATACAATAGAATACATATATATATGTGTGTATTGTATTGTCTTTAGTTATAACCTATAGAAAAACATATGACTATATGCAATCTTACAAATAACCCACTACTTGAGCTACTTTCTGAATTTGGAAGCAATTTACTTAAGTATATGTATATGTATGCTATGTATAAGTATATGTATGCTACACACAGACACACACACACACACACACACACACACACACACACACACACGTTTGTATGCAGATGTATACTGCAGAGAAGCATGATTTTCTGCCTCTGACTGGCCCAGGGTCTTACGAAATACACAGATGAGCCACCCCTGAGCTGAATCCCCAGCCCTCTTCTAACATTTTATTTTAGAAAGATTATCACTAAGTTGCCCAGTATGGTTTAGAATTGACTCCACAGTCAGGTGGGCCTTGAATGTGTGATCTTCCAACCTCAGCTAGGATATTGGGTCTGTGCAAGTAGCTGGAAGTGAATAGATCTATTTATGTGTGTTAGGTTTTACTTTTTATCTTTCTCTTTCCTAAAACGGAAAACACTGCCTAGTGCTGTTGTAGAGCCAGAGGGTTAAAAAAAAATCAATATTATAGGAACTAAACAGTACTAGGCTGATGGAGATCAGAGAACTCGAATATGGTCCTTCTGGGAAATACTATGAACAATGACAACATAAGACATTTTGCATCAGTGAGCATTCAAGCCTTTCTCCCTTCTGTGGACAGCTGATTATTAGCAGGAAAGTACCACGGAACTGAGAACCCATGTTTGTAGGCACAATCCAGTATTTTGGAAAAGCCATACTCACAAAGAACCATTTAAGGCATGAGTAGTCTACAGCAATTATGTTCAATGTTCACGCCACTTCTTAGGACCAAATGCATTTTGCCCAGCTTAGTATCTGCCTATGTCCCTTTCCAGAACAGCAAGTCTAAGCTTTTTTTTCCCCATGTTATTACTTAGGACATTCTTTTCAGGCTAATTCTGAATTCTGCTGTGTCTGGTTGAAACTGACCTGGCTAAAAACAGAACTTGGCCCTTAGAATCAAGATGGGCTACCTTTCCAACGTGTCTAACCTGCCATCTCTCACTCATTTTAAAGGATTTGTAGAAGATGATTGAAAATGGTTCTTAGCATGGTACCACTTTCCCTAAGCTAAAATATATCTCTCTTCTTAGCCTTCTTGGCGACTCACTTCTGTCCCCTTCACAATATCTCCCACCCACGATGGACTGTGTAAACATTTTACATTAGCGTCTTTTATTCTTCCAGGTTATTAATAAATACATTGAAGAAAATTAGTACTAGATTCTTAGCTAGAATCAGATTCTTAAGGTAGCAGCTATTAACTTCATCAGAGACTGAGAAATAACCATTGATTTCTGTTCCCAATTTTCTGTTTCTTACCAGTTCTAAAATGCCCACAATGTGGCTTATAATTGCAACATACCATACACCAAATTTCCCTTTGAAAGAGTCACTAAATTCTTTTAGAAGGCCCAATTAAAAAATAATTATTATACTCATTTTCTATTCAGCTCTTTTTTTTTCGAAGACATTTCTAGAAAATTCTCTAAGTGAAACAATCACCAACCTCATAATGCAGAAATAAGCATGTCTTTTTAATAGAAAACATATTTTAAGGTGCTTCATAGCACAATGTTGCCATCCTATATTCCTAGAATCCCCCCAGGTTGCAGGAGCTAAAGCCAAGGAAGGCCTATTTTGTGGCAGGCTTCCAAGGGGGTAGTTAACATGTCCCTTAACCCCCAGCTAAGAAAGCAGAAAAGCGGATTTATAGACCACATGCTTTCCCCCCAAAGATCCTTAGAGATAAACAGAGCCCAGGGCATTTAGAATGTTGAATTTACTATCCCTTACAAAGGTTTCTGAAACATCATGTCTGTCTAATGTGAAATTCTGCAGCCGCCAGCCTGTGTGTCTTTCATCCTTGTCACTTTTCATCTGAGAACATCCCAAATCCAGGTGCCTGGATTTAGAAAAGAGAAATGTTTAGGTTGGAAACAATCTTGGCATAGCTTTATGACAAGCGATATCTCTTTCTAGGCATCAGCACGAATTTGACTTGGAGCCAAAAGACATTTGCAGGGGGAGATCAACAGAAGGATGGATACCAGTGTGCAGTGCGCTGATCCTGGCAAGCAGCAGGAGTCAGAAAGTTGGTGGAGATAGAACATTAAGCCCCTTAAGTCTTATCAAGGTCTTCCCTGAATCACCTTCTCCCAACCTCTGAACAAGCTAGGGGAAGGGTAGCTTGCACCAGCTCTCACTTAAAACCATACCAGGAATCTTGCCTCCCGCCTCCGACTCTCATTTTCTTAACCAGTTCAATTCAGCCCACAATGGTTTTGGTAAGAGTGACTGTGTTAGCATTCCCAGTGCTGTGCAAATACCTAAAGAAAAAACTTAAAGAGAGAAAGATTTGCTTTGGCTCACAGTCTTACAGGCTCTAATTCTTGGTTACATAGTCCCGCTACTGTGGGCCTGCAGTAGGCAGAGCATCGTGATAGAGAAAGCATAGTTCAGTAATGTGGAATCATTCTCAAAAGTTCCATTTCTGAAGAGTCCTCCACTGTGAAGCCAGCCTCCCACAAGAGCTCTTGGGGATAGTTCATAACCCAATTCCAAAACCAACCTGTTTGCCTGATGTTATCTTTGTGACAGGACCCTGGTTTCCCGTAGACCATTAATGAGGGAGTGCATGCCTCTTCTCAGAGCCTACTAATATGCATATCTCAGTCTCAAGGAGGTGTGACTACAACAATAGCCAATGTCTTGCTCTCAATCACCTGTCAGTCTTTATTCTTCTGAGGGTCCAAAATCTTCCTCTAAAATTGCTATGGCTTTCTCTGCAGCAAGTCAATGACAATATATTTTTATTCCATGGAAAGAAAAAAATTAAGAAAATTTAAAGAGTTGTTTCATAAATCACTACAGAAATAGAGTGTAAAGCAGAACCATTTTTCTTCTCAGCTGAATCCCAGTGACCAGTCACATGGATCTTCCCAGGAGCCCTTCTGAAAGTGGTGCAGTCATTCCTTGGTGGTTCTAGAATTACAGTGAACCAAAGTCAATGACAAGTATGGAGGCTTCAGCAAGAATTATTAAGAGTAGTAGAAGTCTTCCGTGGTTCTACACAAGCCTTATTTTCAGTGTGAGACACTGAAACCTTAATTTGCTTATTTTTGATTTAGAAAAATATTTCCAAAAAATTTTTTAAAGGATCTTACTTGAGCCTTAACTATTTAGCAGCCCTAATAGCTATTCCAGACTTGAAAAGGTCTGTGTTTAATAATCAGATACATTCTCAGGAAATGAGAGACAGATGTCAGGGATTAATAATTGTTGCTGATTTCGCTTCCAGGTTCCTACTTAGACAGACTGGCTTCTACCTTCACTTCCGTTTCTCTCTTCTATGTTTCCTGAATATCTTTTAGTACGAAACAAAGTAGATATCAACCCAATATATGCAATTAATAAGTTAATTTCACTAACCCAAATTGTACCTGAGTTGATAAGATTTTTTATCAATTTGACCCAAGCTATGGCCATCAGGAATGAGAAAGAGCATCAATTGAGGAATACCTTCCCCCATTAGATTGGCATATAAGCAAGTCTATGGCTCATTTTCTATATTAATGATGTTGTGGGAGGGCCTTCTGTGTAGGAGGTATAAGAGAAGTAGCTGAACAAACCAGGGAGAACAAGCCAGTAGGTTACATAGTTCTGTAGTTCTGCTTCCATTCTTGCCTCTGGCTTCCTGCCCTGAGTTCCTGCCCCAACTTCCCTGGACTTCTGTGTGCAACTATAAACCAAATAAACCCTTTCCTTCCTGAGTTGATTTTGGTCATGTAATAGACTACAGTAATAGAAAGCAAACTCAGAAAATGACTAATCCTGTCCATCCTCGGGTCTGTTGTAGACTTGTTAGATGAGATTGAGGGGATGGCAAATAGAGACGATTTAAGGCTTAACAATACATGTCTGTGAAATTAAACTTTTCCATTCCAATTGCTGACTGGATGATTAATTAAAGTTCTTCATTTCTCTTTATAAACATCCTTAATCTTAAAATACTGGGTGGCCAAGGGGACTAGATTATAGCTGGTTGTAATGAATGGCTATCATAGAAAAGGATGCTTTAAATAACAGCCTGTGTGTTACCTTTTTGACTCAAAGTTTTATATCATCATTTACATTTTAAAGATGAGGAGACATGGTCAGAAACTGCTTAAGAAATTATTGAGAACTCATAAGAAACAGGAGTCAAGTCTAAACTAATGCCATGTCCTTCCTAATTAGCTGCCTTCTCCCTGTTGATTTATTCCTAACATCTCAAGCATGTGTGTGCATTTTCAGGAAAGCGTTACTGGTAATGGTGCAAACAAGGAGGAAGTGGATAAGAAGCTGTACCAAAACACCTTATTTTGAGCAGCTCTGAGTAAATACAAAACTTCAATTTTTCTGTTTATCAGGGGGTGCTTAGTGTAATCTTTTGCACAGGGCCTCGTGCATTAGAAAGTTTTTGTTTGGTGTTGAAAGTCCCTGTGGTCATGGCACATATTTCTGAGCCATTGGTGGTTTGTCATTGTCTTAGTTAGGGTTTCATTGCTGTGAAGAGACACCATGACCAAAGCAACTCTTATAAAGGACAACATTTAATTGGGGCTGGTTTAAACTTCCAGAGGTTCAGTCCATTATCATGGCAGGAAGCATGGCAGCAGGCAGGCAGACATGGTGCTGAAAAAGAGTCCTACATCTTGATTTGAAGGGAGACAGGAGGAGAATCTCTTCTATACTGGGTAAAACTTGAGCATAAGAGCCCTTAAAGCCTTCTCACACAGTAAAACACTTCCTCTAACAAGGCCACACCTCCTAATAGTGCCACTTCCCATGGGCCAAGCATGTTCAAACCACCACAATTATTTATGTACTATTTGGAGCATTCTAAGAGTTCTCAGGCAACATTGCCACTGGCAGCATTATTTATGCCTCTTATTTATTTATTTATTTATTTATTCATTTTGCTGTCATTTACTCTTAAGACAAAAGTACCAAGACTGAGTCTGTGACAGGATGAGGGTGGGGGAGATAAACTTAGACCCTGCAAAGTTTCAGTTCCCCAGGAAGGAAAATTGCTTTAATTAATGTGTCTCCTAGGAAATCTAAGATCAAGTAGGGCAAGCTCATCACAGTCAGGACTGTCCCTAACTAATTACTGACATACTAAGGTAAAAATCACATTAAGTCAAACAATCTCACATTCATAATCAAACATGTACTCCAATTATGTGTGTATTCAGACCTTATATTTCTGTTTATAATTTTCGGGGGGGGGGTATTTTGTGATAGAACATTACAACCAGAAAACAAACAAACAAACAAAGTGCCTTCCTCAAAGAACATGGAAACTGGCTTCCTGTCACAATGGTTAGCTGAGCAGATCTGTGCCAGTCTAAGCTTTATCTCCACCCTCCCCAACATCAGTCTAAGACACTTTCATCAAAATTCCTTTGTTTGTTCTTCTAGTTTAATCTTTAAAGACGAAGCCAGGAGCTCATGCATATAGTAAATATTGTTCAATGTGCAAGTGTGTCATAAGAAGATGCGATTCATTTTTATTCCTAAGTGCTTCTGTGCTTTGATATAACTTATGAAAGGACTTCATAATAAAACTTTGCAGTTTTCAGTGTTGGCTTGGCGTTTTGCAGATATTTAGACATGGACTTGCATTGGTTAAAAAGACATAGCTCATGATAGAGTCCTTTGAGGTTCAGAAGTGTGTGGCTTTCTTTTATCTCATAGAGTAATTCAGTTGAAGAATGGCAAATTATAGTTTACATTTCTTATCTGCCTTCACAAGCAAAATAAAAGACAAGTGCTATATGAATAAACTAACATAGTCTTATATAATAATTTATAATGCACATGTTAAAACCTGATGTAGATATATTGAGCCACTGAATAGGATGTAGCAAATTTAATAAGATTGAAGTCAAATAAGTATCTTTCCTGCTCACAATAAAACAAGGCTAGAAATCAGTAACAGGAAGAGAATTGAATATTTACAAATACACTGGAATTAAACAACTTGTTTTTAATGATATTATGGATGGAATAAATATTAGCACAAATACAAATGGAAACATGACTGATAAAGATGACAGGACACAGCTCAAGCGGCTCCAAGAGGATGTTTATAGTTGAAAGTGTCAACGATGAGCAAATGGCAAATTTTAAATGAATTTTACACCTCAAGTCAATAGAGTAGGGGAAACATGGGAAGCTGAGAGTCTTCAGTGGAAAGAAGTAAAACATAGTAGAACAAAAGTGAGTGAAAGAGAGACTGAAAATGCAAAGAAGAAATCAGAAAATAGAGAATATGATGTTTTTAGCGCTCAGAATCATTCACAAACACATACTAAATTAAGAAAAGGAGAATGTAAGGATCAAATCAGTCTGAAACCTGTGCAGAAACATTGGATCTGATAACACGGATGTACAAAGGCTCATGGGAGACACAGTGAAGTTATAAATAAAATTGTTGGCATAGGAGAAATGGACAAAGCTTAGACAAAATCAACCTGCCCAGACTGGCCCATGAAGAGGTAATAGAAATCATCTCAGACCAGTAACGTGATGACCAAGAACCTTCCAGCATTGAAATTCAGCCACAAACCAAAACCAAATAGTTTCCTAAATAAATCTTACCAAATATTTAAGGAAGAATCAATACCAATCTTTCTCAAAGTCAGCCAATAATTTGAAGAGGGAAGAATGCTTCCAAATTTTATTTTATAAGGCCAGATTCACACAAATAGAACCAGATCAGAAAATACAAGGAATGAAATTA
>JANHMN010000004.1:172007124-172056526 GCA_030674055.1 Rhabdomys pumilio | reverse complement strand
CTGTACAAAAGCCCCAGTCAAATGCTAACAAAGTGAGTTCAACAGCATATTAGAAAGATCATGCACACTATGATCAAATGGGATTTACTCTTAGGATAAAAAGATGCTTCAGCATAGGGAAATCATTAAATGTGGTATACCACATTAAGAGGATGAAGAATATAATCCACTGATCATTCCAATAGACACAGAAAAGCATTTTACAGAATTGAAAATCCTTTAATCATGAAAAAAAAAAATACCAGATCTAGAAGGAGTGTACCTCAGTAAAATGAAGCAATACATTATTGTCCCTCAGATAATGTCAGATACCACAGAGAAAAGCAACAAGCTTCCCATTTCAGATCAAAAATAAGACAAGGGTTTGGGGTCTTACCACTTCTACTTAACATGGTAATGCAAACCCTAGTCAAAGCAACTAGGCGCGAGAAAGGGTTGAACACAAACTACAAAGAAAAATTAAATCATATGTGTTTGCACATGGCAGTCTTTAAAAATATTTTAAACTTGTTTTTTTTCATCTAAATCGCTTCAATTAACAAGTTAATTTAATAAAGTTACAAGATTCAAAACAACATACAAAAGTTAGCTACACCTCCAACACAAACAACAAACTATCCTGAAAGGAGTCAGGAAAGAACAGACTTGGCTAACTCTGTGAAATGTCTGTATACTGAAAATTATAAAACTTTAATAAAACAATCTTAAATTACAAATACATCATACTATATCCTGTATTCATGGACTAGAAGGATGACTTCGGTTAAAATATTTATACTGGCTCAAGCGATCACCGTTTCAATTGATCCTTATTACAATGACATTAGTACTTTCATAGAAATAAAAAAAAATCCTAAAACTTTATGTAACTATTCGGGGTCATGAAAGATCAAATCTATCAGATGCACTAAGCAGGCATCAGCCTTCCGGGTGGCAAACTGTTTTACAAATGACTTTATAAAACTGGTACTGACATAAAAACCAGATACATAGAATAATAGAACAAACATAGTCAAGAGATAATGTTATATCCATGTGTTCAAACCTTCTTCCACAAGGGTGCCAAGAATGTACAGTGTGGAAATGACAGTATCTTTAAACGGCATTGGAAACACTAGATAAGCACACAGAGAAGAATGAAATTGGATTTTTATCGCACTCTATGCACAAAAAATGAACTGAAAATAAGCAGAAGACCTACATGTGGAGCCTGAAACAGTAAAACTTCTAGAAGAAATCCCTGGGAGAACGCTCCATGACATTGGTGTTGGCAATGAATTTTTTTTAAATGATATACCACCAAAAACACAAGTAACAAAACCAAAACTAAATGAGGAACACAAAAATCTTCTGCACAGCAAAGACAATAATCAAATGGAGTACACCCAGTGGAATGGGATAAACCATTTTGCCCAGAGATTGTGTCTTATGGGGTGGTACCCAAAATACTTAGGGAAGTCAAACAAATAACCCTCTTTTTGGAGAACAAAGAGTTCAGTTAAAAATGGGCAAAAGGTATCACTAGGTATTTATCAAAAGCATATGTAACTATCCAGCAGGTGAATGGAAAAAGTCTGTCATCATTAATCACTAACGAAATGCAAATCAAAATCACTCGTATTATCATCTCACTTATGCTGTGATGGCTGTATTACCAGTCCAAACGATCTCAAGCAATGGCTATAGCGGAGAAAAGGAAGTCTTTTTTTCCCCATGTAAGAATGGAAAATGGTGTAGCATCTACAGGAAGCTCTTCATTATACATAAAATAGAATGATTGTATGATCTGGAAAATCCACCTCTGTATCCAGAAGAAATTAAATCAGTAGGTTTAAGAGGTGCCAGCTCATCCTACCATCATTCCCAACAGCCAACCAGAAATGAGCCAAAAAGCTATGAACAGATGAATGAACTACAAAATTGCAATGTACAGATACAACCGAATCTATTCAAACACTATTTGGAGAAGGGCATCCTGTCACCAAATGTGAAATAATCCAGGCACAGACAATGGAATGGGGGACATACTGAATTGTTTCATTTATAAATGTGGAATCTAAACCCTGGAACCCACAGACACAGAGGGCAGAGTGGTGGTTACCAGGGACTAAGAGTTGGGGACCTAAGGAGATACCTGTCAAGTGCAAGAAGCCTTTGACTATAAAATGAAGAGGTTTGGAGACTTAATATATAGTTTGGTGACTAGAGCTAAAGATACAGTGTTGTTACGTTGAAATCTGCTGAGGAAGTAGATCCACAAATGCTCCCACCACACAAAACTGTCGTAATTCTGAGAGAGATGATAGGAGTGTTGATTAATTTGACAGGAGTAATGATTGTACTGTATAACAAATCACCACATTGTGTATTTTAAACATCTACAAATGTTGTTCGTCAATCGCTTTTCAATAATTCCAGAAAGAATTAGCCTATAATAACTAAACACCAATTGCTTAAACAATAGAAAGTCCCATGCAGAATAAATTTTATGTACTTTATTGAATGTCTCTCTGCCGTTTATCTGATTAGTTCCAGCTACTATGCTAAGCACCGGGATTTTCACAAAGAATGGAAGGAAAACCTACGGTGGTGGTTTCTACTCAGAGCAGAAGACAGAGTGAACGAGCAAGATGTGTCCTGTACAAGGTGTGGCAAGTACTTAAGTCATGATCCAGCTAAGAGCTAAGCTATGAACTATCAGATGTGATGGCAGCTCAAGTCCTTGGCCCAAGAGTTGATCAATGCTCCCACAAAACACTGCTCATCATGACTCATGGATTCAAAAAAAAATGCTTGTGAAACTCAACAACCTCTGGAGCTTCCTCATGCTTTTACTTTTCCATGAAAACAGCTCATTGCTTCATTTCTGCACTACAAATGCAACTGCGAGCCATTTTTAATCACCTGTCAGGGGGCTTCATGCTCTAAACAGACCTATGGTTCTCTGCATCTCTCATGTAGCTGTCCTCCTGAGCCTTCCTGAGAGCTCCATCTAGAAACTTTTCTTGCCTTCCTCCAGCAGCCACTGAACCCTACTGTGTCTTCATTTCTTTTTATTTGTGGTTTTGACCCAGGAAGCACCCTTTCTGCACAGTATACTCTTATCAACACATGAATAGCATCCAAAGGTACCTCTCTGCGCTCCTCTACATAAGAGTTTTGGAGACATGGGAACTGAAGGAGCTGAAGGGGTTTGCAGCCCCATAGGAAGTAAAATAATGTCAACCAACCAGACCCTGAAGAGCTCCCAGAGACTAAACCACCAGCCAAAGAGTACACGCGTAGGGACCCATGACTCCAGCTGTATATGTAGCAGAGGATGGCTTTTTCAGGCATCAATGAGGGGAGGCCTTTGGACCTGTGGAGGCTCAATGCCTCAGGTAGGGGAATGTTAGGATTATGGTGCCTGAGTGGGTGGGTGGGTGGGGGATCATCCTCATAGAAGCAGGGAAGGGGGATGGGATAGAGGGTTTGCAGAGGGGAAACTAGGAAGGGAGATGACATTTGAAATGTAAATAAATAAAATAACCAATCTTTAAAAAGAAAAAAAAGAAACATATTAACATACACACTTGAGAGGAAGTCGTCATGTGCTCTGGCTTCCAGTGGTGACTAAAAGATGTATGTTACAAGTTACAAGGCATATCCCTGGGCCTTTGCATGTAGATTGTTTTAGTCACCCTCCCCAGACATATCTAAGATGGTTTTCTCTGTTAAGTTTTTCAAAACAATCTAGAAGTATACAAATGGGTGAAAGTATTTGATAATTGAATGTAATTAGCCCCATGATAACTTTTTAATGTACAGCGTGTGTGTGTATGCACCTGCATGTGCACAGGAACACCCTCACATATGTGTGTGTGAGTCCTGGATGGTGCTTGCTCGGTGTGCCTGTGGAGATCAGAGGACAATCATTGGTGTTTCCCTTGTCTACCATCTTATTTGTAATAAAGTGTCTCCCGTTTATCAGTGAGTATGCCAGACTAGCTGCTTCCAGTGATCTTTCTGTCTCTGCATCCCACTTTGCAGTAGGAACATAGGGACTGCAGACCTGCACTAACATGTCTGACTTTTAGAAGCATCCTGAGGATCTAATCTCAGGACCTGCTTCTTATAAGACAAGTGCTTTACCCATGAGTCATCTCCCCAGACCCCTCACCCGTACTTCTTCAGACAGACACATACACAAAGTTTTTACTCCTTTTTAATCCCCTTTCTCTCTTGAATTTCTAAGTTTTAGATTCTGAAACATTCTGCACTGGTCTAATTTTATATGCTTCACGTTAGCCATCTCTTTTTCTTTTGTTCCACCTTCTGGGAGTTTTTTTTAAGGCTCTTTTTCATCATTTCTTTGGCCACATTTTTTAATTTTATGCCATATTTTAAGATCTAGAACACTTTTCTCCATTGAGTATTAATTTTATAGCTTACTGATTTATCTGATGGATTTATGTCTCCTCGCACCACAAGGATACCTTTTTAGAAGTGTTCACCCCACCTCCCTCTGTTTTCATCATGTTTTTTTGCCAAATACTTTTTGACTCGTTTTTGTCTCTGTCCATCGTTGATGTTGCAGTTTCCATGGGATGTCAGGTGATACTGTCTGTTCAGATACAAGGCAAGACATAGAGACTTCCTGGCTAGTGCCCCACACTTCAGGGAGCTAGAGCAGAAGCCTTTTTTATTTTTTATTTTTTATTTTTTTATTTTAGGTGATACACAGAAGGTTAATGTATTTTTCTTGATTTCTTTTGTCGCTTGGAGGGGGATACATGTGCTATCTTACCTGTAAAATATACCCTTCTCTATTCTCTTTCGTTCCTGGAAGACAATGTAAGAAGGGCTTTGCACTGTTGGTGACTTATTTCTGTTTCTGAGATGGCTGCTGCAGTGGCCCAAGAGGTGTCTGATGTCTACGAATCCAGAGGACACTCTGATTTTAATTCTTTCAAAGCATGTCTTTTCAAGTTCTCTGCCAGGATAAAAAGGTGGTTGCCTGGTCAAAGAATATCATGTTAAATATGTTTTGTTTTGTTTTGTTTTGTTTTGTTTTGTTTTGTTTTGTTTTGTTTTTTAGGGCATCAGAGTTCAAGTTCCAATAAGGTTCTTGATAAGACAACAGACACTAGTTTAATCGCTATTTCTGTGACCCAGCA
The DNA here is from genome assembly GCA_030674055.1 of Rhabdomys pumilio. NCBI lineage: Eukaryota > Metazoa > Chordata > Mammalia > Rodentia > Muridae > Rhabdomys > Rhabdomys pumilio. Next base: position 172,051,370 of record JANHMN010000004.1, on the reverse strand, counting down.
GCTGCCAATGGGACCTGCCCATTTTGAGCGGACTAACGAGACTGTGTGCATGTACATTAGAGGTTCATGGGGGTTCTCAGTGGGACTGTCCTGCTCAAGACTCATGCTTTTCTAGACCTCCAAGAAAAATGGCTTGTATTGCTTTCTCAACATTTTCCATTCTGTTTTCTTTATTCTAATTCATAATTCTCTTCTTGTTTTTGCCGCCTGAGTTGACCAGTTTCCTTCTGCTCATTTTTCATCTCATTTTCTTTTCATCCTCCTTTCCTGTGTATAAGGACAATTTTACCTTTCAATCATTCTGAAATTCTGTCTTTAATGTTGTTTTCCTATTATCAGGTCTTATTTGCTTCCCAGACTTTTTTCCTACTTTTTTTTTTTTTTTTTTTTGGCCTGTGTGTATATGTCTGTATGTGTGCCCAAGAGCACACATGTATAATGGAGCTCATGCTTATGTATGCATGTCTATGTGAAGGACAGAGGTCAACTTCAGATGTCACCTATCTTCTTTGTTTGAAACCATATCTCTCGTTGGCCTGGACATGCTAGATTCAGCCAGGCTGGATGACCAGGGAGTCACTGCCGTCTGCCTCTCTACCATTGGGATTACAAGTACATACTACCATGCCTGGATACTTTTACGAGTTTTGGGCATCAAAGTCAGATCCTCGTGCATATACACAGCAAGCATTTTACCAACTGAGCTATCTGCCAGCTCCCGTGTGTGTGTGTGTGTGTGTGTGTGTGTGTGTGTGTGTGTGTGTGTGTGTGTTTTGTTTGTTTGTTTTGCTAGACTATTTTTATTTTGTAAGTTAGCACCTTAATTTATCCAAGGATGCTAATGAAGCTTTCGCTTCTCTGACATCTTTGGTTTCTTTACTTCTTTGTTACTTCAATTTGCTTATTATTCGTGACTTATCTAGGTGTTTCTTCTTCCTTCTTCTCTCTTTCTCAAGCTACTTTGGAAGAATTATTAGATGAGGCAAAATGCCCTGTGCCCTCTTGCCCTCTTTGTCCCGAACACAGGCAGAGCTGGGGACTGGCAGCTTCAGTGGAATAGGGAGGTGGCATCTAAACTTTGAGGTCACCAAAATGAGGGCCACGTGCCCCGAAAAGCCCAAAATCTGACTATTTCATGACGCTGTGATGGTATTCAGCCCCTGTCAGTTTGTTACTGGGATGGTCAGAGAGGATGATGATGACCAGTTACTCTGATGAGCATCGAGGAGCAAAGGATTCAATGTTGCATACTCTGGGTTTGATTAAGCTTCCTGTTTCAGGCTTAACCTCATCTCTGTTCCTGGGGTTGGAATGACGATGCTGTCATTTTGGGATGCAACACTCTGTCGCATTTCTTCCTATTATCCTGATGTTTTTACTTGTACTGACAAATGAATGGGGTGCTTTATTTTTATCAGGCTTTCTTGTTATCTTGACACTAATTCTTATTGGTTTTAGATGAATTGCTCTGGACTAGAGGCATAAGGTCTTTCCCTGCTTGCCTTTTTATCAATGGGGTGGACACTCTCAGACACCAGTGGAAGCCTGACTCCATGTGTAATAAGGAACTTACCGTTTAATCCCATTAGTATCTCCACTGAGCCTTTCTCAGCAGCTGCTACCATAACTTCTGCCGTTAAGGGCTGTGACCCTATGGCTAATGAATTTCTTTCTCTTTCCACATCATTTCACAGAAAAAAAAAAGGATGATTCATTCTTACTGTAAATCTTAACAACTTCAGCATATTTTTCTTCCCCTCCATTATTAACTCAAGGCCTTTCACCTTTCCCTGAGAGGAAGGACATCATAGTCTGTGTTCGCAGTATCTGAACAGTGACTTTAATACTTAGGTGTCTTGTCTGAACATAGGCACTGAGAGACAGCAGCTGTCCATCTGCTCTGTGTTATCAGGAGTGGGTGCTATACACAGGGAGTGTTATGGTGGCTTGAACAAAAGCTGGCTTAGGCACTAAAGACTTGGTTCCCAGTTGGTGAGGTTGTTTGGAGAGGTTGAATGAGGTACGGCACCAACAGAGTACTTTAGTCACAGGAGGCGTAGTCTACGAGAGTTTAAAACCCTGCTTCAAGTCTAGCTCCTCCTCCTCCTCCTCCTCCTCCTCCTCCTCCTCCTCCTCCTCCTCTTCTTCTTCTTCTTCTTCTTCTTCTTCTTCTTCTTCTTCTTCTTCTTCTTCTTCTTCTTCTTCTTCTTCATTGTTAAAGATGTGCTTTTTCAGTTGCCAACTCCTGCCACCATGCCTGCTATGGTGCGTAATCACGGCAACGGAATCTAACCAGTGCAGTGGGTGTGATGGAAAAGATACGGAACACAAGGCTGAGCACTGGGTCTCAAGCCAGTTAAAACCTACGAACCTGCTTGCTTCTGAATGTCCCATTTAAGATTTTTGGACTGCATCTGCTTATATGGAACGAAAATTGTAAAAAGTAGAAAGTTGATCTGCTGTAATGTAGACAATTGCATTTTACAATATCTCCTACAATGGTACTTCTGCATATCTGATTTCCCATCCCATTTCATGAGGTAATTTCCAAAACAGTCATTTCTCCTAGCATAGGAAAGAGTAGATGGCTCTTCCTTTCCTTGATTTGTGAATCATATTGCTGGTCTTCCACTCACAAATATGAGGGTAGCTTGAAATAATATTTTTTTTTACCTAGCTTTCTATGCTACAGTCATCATAAACAATTTCCTGTGATAGCATTTTCTAGGGGAAATCATTACTGACATATTCTTGGAATCGGGGAAAAAGCATCTCCAATATATCCCAGGATCATCCATTGCTTCAAACCAGAGAGTGAAGAAGGGAAGCCCTGCACAGAGGGCATCTTGGTGCTTATCAGTGGGAAGAGACACATCTGCATCGAGATGCTGGCTTGTTGATTCATCTATGGAATTCAAATTTCCACTGATCTCCTGGGGCTGACAAGCATAACTTGAAAATGAGGGCACTATGTTTTGATCAGCTACAGAATAAATAAGGAGCTGAAATCAGTTGTTTGAAGGAAATATGACTACGGGGCTTGTGTTTGATCAGCAATCTTCAGATTTTTAGGTAAAAGCAAGTTAACTTGCATAAAACTTCTTGTTTGCTCTTTGTAAACTTTTTCTTAAAGAGTAGCAATATTCTTTAGAGTGAGGTTGTGAAACCTTGGATTATCAGGAGTTTGACCTTTATTAATCCAGATAAGTGACCTGTCTCAAGAGGTTTGCTATGGCTTCCTTCTTAGAGAACCCGACCTTTAAAAAAAAAATCTGTATGGTGTGGGAGGGCATATGCCACAGTGCATGTGTGGAGGTCAGAGGACATCCTAGGGTCATGCCTCACTTTACACCTTGTTTCTGGTGAGTCTTTTGTTGTTAGTTGCTGTATATGCCAGGCCAATGGGCCCACAAGCTTTGGGGGATTCTTCTGTCTCCACACTACATGTTGATGGTAGGACATTGGCATTATAGATGTGTGCTACCATGGCTGTAATCACATGAACTCTAGGGACTCAGACTCATGTTGGGTTCTGGAATTCAGACTCAGGTTCCCGTTCTTATATGTCAAGCACTATCTAGTGGGCTGCCTTCTTAACCAGAGAACACACCGTTTAAGGTCTCAAAGGGTATTATGCTTCAATCGAAGCCTCGACTGGGGATGAATTGACTCCTTTCTAAAGTCAGTGAAGGTGCAAGAGGTGGTGAGCTGTATTCAGTATAAAGAAAAATGAAATCATCAAATCTTCAGGAAAATGTCTTATTAAACAAGGAAACCCAGAAGGACACATGGACTATGCTTTCTCTGATAGTCAACCCCCAGTTTCTGAATGTTCAGTATGGGTACCTAGCTGTGAGTGACTGTGAACAGAAGTAAAGAAACTGGCAAGGGACCCATGAGAAGGGGAGAGCAGAGGCCTTCCTTAAGGATGGAGGGTAAGGAAAGTAAATCAAGACAAGAGATGTTAAAGTGGAAGGGACTGGGGACTGAGAGTAAAGATACAGCATGGCCAGGTGGAGGGACAGGGTGTGGTGGAAAGGGGGTGGGATCACTAACAGCATATATTAAATGCCACAGGAAACTTTTTGTTTTGTAAGTTAACTAAAACATATAAACTATTTAAAGTGTGTGGGGGACACACATTAAGGCTGAAGAAGGGAGAAGAATGAACGTGGATTCCAGTTATACACTTAAAGATGCTTCGGTCTCCCGTTTCTTTGAACTTGCATCTTCTTCCTCAGTTTTCCTTCTTTGACTACTGTAGCCACGCAATGTCCTGTGGTGGCTCTTTGTTATGTAAGTCATGAGCCTGTGTGGTATGTAACAGAAAGGAGACACAAGCAGATTAAAAAAAGAAAGCATTGGACTCTAGTAAAATTGTCTAGTAAAATTGGTTCAACAACAACAAACCTGTGTCTACATTCTAGAACCTTCAGTCATGGTGTTGGTAGACTATGAGAAAAGAGAAACAAATGAAACAACCCCCCTTTTAGACTATGTACCAGATCTCCAGCCCACCAAACTTGACAGATACTCTTCTGCATCCTTGATGTCACTCTTGGACAGAGGCTTGCCGGATTTGGTCCTCACACATTTTTTTTTTACAGTGATATCCATCTAGCTGTGGGCACTTTCAATATAAGCTGAACAAAAACACTGCTATAGTCATTCGGAAGTTTAGGTTGTCTAACATGTGGATGCTCGGGGGAAGAGATACATAGCTTCCCAAGGCAAGCCAGAGGACCGGGCTGCTACCAGGTGAATTGTCCTTAGAGAGATATCAGGGACAAAGATGGCTTTTGTTAGTTACCTTGTCACCAGCCTCTGCTTCCTACTGTCCTACACAGAGGTCAGAATGCCAAATGCTAACTCTACCTGGCATTGGATTTGCTCTCCCTTGCCACTCTCGTCAAGAGGCACGAAATGCTGACGCAGTAGAGATCTCGAAATAAGTGATTTATAACTAAAATGGCCCTCTGCAGTGAAAGGTCTATGAGAGACGGGAGAATTTATTTGCTGAGTTACTATGCAAATTTTACAATTAAATCTTAACTCAGCTCCTGGGGGACTACCAAGGATTATGGGAAAAAAGAGCTTTGACTGGGGTTTTTTAAAGTGGGGAAGAGAGGAGCCAAGAAGCAGCCACATAACCCTCCCATCCCTCAGCTCTGCTCTGTGCTGGTCGCAGTGGGAATCGAGATGGAGAGGAAGTAGAACAGGGAAGATGGAATCAGGGGAAATGCAAAGAAACCTACTTTCTTATTTGTAAAACTGAATTAATGATTTTTTTTTTAACTAGTACACATCGCCACAGTGTGCAGTCCAGGGGGAAAAGCATATGGAGGTGCAGTCTATTCATAAATTCCTTTATTCCTTTCTCGGAGCCCTGGTCCCCCTTAATTCTCTCTGTATCTTTCTCAGACTATTGTGGGAGGGGGGATGGAGCTTCCTGTTTCCCATCTACCCCTTTCTCCTGCCCCTCCTGACGCCTGAGCTTTCTCAGCTAGGCAGTTCTAGTGAGACTTCTGTTTGACAGGCAGTCTCCTGGGTGTCTCCACTGAAAAGGCCAAAGCTCCCAGTGCAGCTAAAATCCTTCCTCTCCTTTAAACAGCTACTCCTTCCCCTGAACTGAATGCAAATAGGAGTGTCTCAGGGCTCCATTGCTCACCCAGGCTCCCGGTGCTTTTCTTAGCCCCAGATTACTGTCTTCTGGGGAAGGCTGTTAATAGACATTCCTCCAACCCTGGCCTGTAGATGAATGACCATTAGGCTTTGTCAGAGACCATTCCCCATGGTCATTAGTCTGTCTCAGTCTTCTGTGTCCTGGAAGAGGATAGGCCCTCCCTCTTTTTCCTACCTTCAGCTGAACATGCTGAATGCTCTGGTTTGTTCTTGCTGGCTGATAATGAACAGTGCTGTGATAATATTATAGCACATTATTACCTTCTCATCCTTAGGAGAAAGCTTATTTTCTCTGTTAGCAGAAAGTGAGTGTAGCAGTCAGCATCATACGTAGGCTAGCCATCTAAAGATGCTAAGTAAGGTACAGTGTGCCTTCTCTAGAAAATCTTCAAAATGACATTAAAAATCCCCCTAATTCCCTTGTTAATCAATGTTCTGTTAACGTGGCAGAACCCAAGTATCCAAAATAAATCAACAATAAATAATACATACATACATACATACATACATACATACATACATACACAGCAATGACTTCTTTTGATTCATGCTATTAGTCTATGGTCTTGGACATATTGCCTCAAAGCAGAATCCTTTTTGGAAACACATTGCACAAAACAACTTAGTTCATAGCCTGGAAGCAAAGAAACAGAGAAGGAAGTACCAAGATTCTGATAGTGACTTTGAGGTCCTAAGGTCTATCTTCCTCCACCAGGCCCCACCTTAGGATTGTTCCACTTCCCTCCCACCCCCTATACACATTCTAGTATGCATACTGGAGGTATAGCCTTTTATACATGTGTATGAAACATATGGGCCTTAGAATGACACGTCCCCAAATCAAAGCAAGTCCCAAGAACTTATTTGAACTTTCTTTCCTCAAGTCTTGATAGAAATCCATCCTAGTGAAGTCAGTCTTGGGAGTCAGGGGAACTGGGGGAGCTGGGAGCTCTGGAGTGCACCTGAATGCTTCTGTTGACCATTGAAAAGCTGAGATCAAACAAAAAACACGGCCCCCAAAACCGGCAAAAAGCAACAGAAAGATAAGGACAAAATTTTTTTTATCTATCTATCTATCTATCTATCTATCTATCATCTATCTATCATCTATCTACTTATCTATCTACCTATGTATCTGTGCTTGCAAGCACATTTGTGTTTGCATGTATATGCACACCTTGGCACACCTGCAGCAGGAAGACAACATGCAGGAATTTGTTCTCACCTTCCACCATCCAGGTTCCAGGAATTGAACTCAGTTTGTCAGGTTTGGCAGCAAGCACCTTTACCTGCTGAACCTTTTCATTGGCTCACTTCTTTTTTAAATGTTACTATCCTGCAGACTAAGTTAGAGTAAAATAAAACTGTCCTGCCTTTCTAGGACATTGGAATTTTCCTGCTTTTGTTGTATCTCAGAATAGGTAGTGTGCCTTTCTAAAATTCTTTCTTTCTCTCTTTCTTTGTTCTTTCTTTCTTCCCTTCTTTCTTCTCCTCTTTCTTCTTCCTCCTCTTCCTCCTCCTCCTATTAGTATTAATAGTAGTTGTGCATAAGTATATACATGTTCTCATGTATGGTTATGTGTGTGTTTGTAGATATATGTGTACATGTGTATGAAGATTTCAGGTAGATGTCTAATGTCTTTTTCTATCACTCTCCTTAAATAGTCCAAGGCTAAGTCTAGCATGCGAATTCACTCACGAATTCGCCAGTGTAGCTCTAGAGGTCTCTCATCTGGCCACTCATGAGAAGTGAATAAAGAGGGGTCACCATAGCCACCCAGCATTTACACGTGTGCTCGGAGTCCAACCTCCAGTTCTTATGCTTTGTGACATGTGCTTTATACATTGAGCCATCTCCTCAGGCTCCATGTTTTATTTTAATAGTAAAAACAGTTTTTTTCTCTTTTGAAAGTCAAGGTTAGTTTGCAAAAAAAAAAAAAAGAAAAAAAAAAGAAAAATGATAGAGTAAATCCAAATTGACATTGGTCCTAAACTGACACTCATCTTATACTGAGCAACAGGAAGCCATCTGGGGCATGGTTTGGGGTAACACTGTCAGATTATCATTACAAACAATCAGCCCCCAAAATACAAAACTACAAGTTTCTCCTTTTAAAAAATGAAGTTTTCCCAAGTATTGTTTTGATATGAAAAAAAAAAGTGTGATTGTCTCCTACCAGTCTGTAAGTGGGGACTTCAATCTGCTACAAAGAAGTTGCATATATTAACAATAAAGATATTAAAATGTGAGCACACTGCAAAGCCACCTGTTTTACTAGCTATCTGTTTTCTACCTCTGCTGGGTGAGTCATTTTCCCCAAGTGCTTTCTTCAGTGTCCTACTTACCGCTTTTCCAGATCCTTTGAGGCAGATGATAGTCTATAAGAAGGCTATTTGAAAGTTGTATGTATTAGTGCATATTTTTAATTATAATATAACCCCATACTTTTAACTACCAAATGACAAAAAAAAAAAAAAAGGTATAAGATAGTTCCAGATCTTCTGATACATGAATGGCAAATTCAAAAGGGATAACAGGAATCCTAGACTTCCACTGTAAAAAAAAAAAACAAAAAAACACAAAACACAAAACAAAACAAAAACCCTTAGAAGGCTCCCCTTTTTGAGGGCTAAGTGATGTTAGTTTCTCACTTCGGCATTCACTGTGGTGTGGCAAACTGTTTTTACAGAGAGCCTCCACGCGCCCATTTTGTCTACTTGACTTCTCAAACACAGAACAACTTCCTATCTCATTTATTCACCGAACACTCTTTGGCCACACACTAGGTGTCAGGCATTGTTCTAGGGACTAGGGATAGAACAGGGAATTAGATAGAATACATGCCCTTGGGTAATTTATATGCCAATATGAGAAGACGGTGCAACAAAGCAAGACGTTGAGAAAGAGAGACCAAATTATAATGCTCTTTGGATGGTGAAGGCAGAGGTAGGGACCGGCCAGCCTGCCAGAGGTGTTTTGTGTTTAAATAACACACCGAGAAAGTGATGCACAAGCCGAGACTAGGAGAGACGAACCGGCTACGCAAAGTGCATCGGAGAATCCCATTTTAGGAAAGGACAAACCTTTGGAAAAATAACACACCTCGTTCGTGTGAGAAATCGCAATGGCCTGATAGTGCATGCGACCGTCCACAAACCAGAGGAAGTAAGTTAATGCGGATGGGAGAAAGCGTCTGAGGCGGGGAAGGACAGGGAAGGGCATGGAAGGGTAAGGATGGGGGAAGGGCGGGGAAATTCAATGCAGTCCTGCATGGAGAAGTGTAGAATCTGACGTGCTTTCAAAGGACCACTTTGGTACCTGAGTTTGAAATAGACTCAGCTAAGAAATGTGGGTCAGCCACAAGTGGAGGAGAGAAACAGGTTTAGAAGCCATTTGAATAATTGAGGTGCTGGTAGAAAGGTTGGCAGTTGGATAGATTCTGAGAATAGAGCCGCCGAGAGGGTGTGCTGAGAGAGGAGGGGAGAGGCAGAAGATAAATGCTGGATGTTTAAGGCTGAGGAAACAAACAAGCAAAAAAAAAGGAGTCACTAATTAACTTAGATGACAAAGCCTGCAGGGAAAACTGATTATAGGGAATTCAGTTCTGGCCATGCCTAGCCTATGTCACTTTAAATACATGAAGACTATGGTCACGCCAAGGTAACGATCAAGCAGTCACTTTGACTATAGTGGACCTAGGTGTCCCTAAACAAGCACACAATATTACACAAGGACCATAGACTTAAGAGGAAATTTGATGTTCAGATATTTTCATTAATATATCAAAAGCAAATAAAATTTAACATGGCTTCATGTGTATTATATGCTCACATATAGGATGGGACATGGTGGGAGGCGACACACAGGGGTGTGGTTCACTGTCCTTGATTAAGCATAGGCACTGAATGTCATAGCCAAGCCACGTTCAGTAGGCTCTGAAACTGGAGCATAGCTTTCTGTCTTTCAGATGAAAGTCTTTCAAGGCAGCATTTATCACAGATACCTGTGTTATCAAAACTAGAAAGTTAATGTGCTGTGTGCCCTTTTTCTTTAATTAGCTTTGCTCCATGGCTGGAAGTTCTTTTATGCATCTGAAACTGTAGCCCTGTTTTTGAAACCAGAAAACCATCACTATCATCTAAAGAAGACACTAGATCTAGCAATTTCTATTGAAGATTTTTTTTTTTTTTTTTTTTTGAACAGACAGGCTTTCTCTCCTGTATTTTGAACCAGGGCACATCGAAAAGTCAGAGATGTTCAATGTGTGCCTGATTTCTTTTTTTGTCTTTTGTTTTGTTTTTTCTTTTTGAGTTTTGTTTTGATGATAAAGTTATCAAACGTGAAAGAATTATAAAGCACGGCCTCATGGGTTAACTTATGCCGGGAGCCTCGGCGGCTGGTAGATGTTTGAGGTGAAGGCACAAAAATTCCCGAACAGTGCTGTTCAACTGGATTCAGGTTTCTGCTTCCCAGGGACCCAGCTGAGCATCTACACAGGCAAAATGCACACTTAAGCTCCGATAGTTTCCCAGTACATCAATTCATAAGACAAGCACCCTTGTTTCAGGACAAGCCTATGGAGGACTTAACTGTACAAATGGTAAAATTTGTTTTCTTTGTGTCTGTGTCTGTATGGGTGCAGGCGCATCTATGTAAGGGCCAGAGGAGAAAATCAGGTGCCCTGCTTGAAGACTTTTTACCTCTATGTCTCGAGGGGGTATCACTTACTGAACTCAGAGTGAGGCTGGTGGCCAGCAAACCCCAGCCATTCTTCCCTTTAATTCTTCTTCAGATAGTACTGGGATCCTTAGCATCTGTGCATGACCCCATCTGGGTTTATTTTGACATAGATACTGGGATCTGGACTCGATTTCTCCAGCTTGTACAGCATGTGCTCTTAAAACAGGGAGCCATCTTTTCAGACTTAAAAAAAAGTTTAAGCACCAGACAGAAAATGTAAATATAGCCAACATATAGTCATCTCAAGAGCCTTTTCCTTTCTGGTGTGTGCCTGACATGGAATAGGGGTAACCCTGGTGTAAAGGGGAAGATGTGGGGGTAGGGCAGTGAGAAGTCTTGCATATCAGCCAGGAATCTGCAGCAGACATTGCAAGGTAGAATTTCTCAATAATTTCCAATCTCTCTGGAACCAAATCCTGGGCGGTTGAAAAACCATCCTTCACAGTGAGATTCCCCATGGCCTTTCGGCTCAGCAGGGCCCAGGAGGAAGGATGGCTTAGTAATTGCTTGCCCTGTCTAGCTGTACCTTGACCCTAGCCAGGCACATTACCTCAGGCCCAGAGGCCCAGTACCTAAATGAAGTGCAGCTCAGCTCTCCAGGAGCTCGGGTCTCAGCATCCAGAATCACATATAAAAATGAAAACTTGGTCCCATATGTCTTTAAACCCATGACGGTTACTGCTGATATGATACTGCAGGGGGAAATGGCTTAGATTTTTGTTGGGTAGATGGATTTGGGGGGTCTCTCTGTGCAATTTTCTTTAACATAGTGGGGTTTTTGTCACTATAATGAAAACTGCCCTCAGCTGAAAAGAAAAAAAAAAGAAAAGAAAAAAGAAGGAAGAGAGGAAGAGAAAAACAATAGCAGCTTCAAAGTAGAATTTTCCAAATAAATTAAAGACTTTTCATGACATGAGACTTATATTAGAAACGCTGATAAAACCTTGTCCTTGAAGGTGTGAAGACCCAAGCTCTTAAAATTAATGTAAATAGCAGTCATCTCGCCACACGCACTAATCCAGACTGCTGAACGCAGGGGAAGGCGAATGTAGAACCGAGAACACAGAAGAAAAGGTTATGTGCAATAAAGGGTGTCTGCAAAATCTTGGGGAATCTGTACAGCTTTGAATAATAGCACCTTTGCTCCTATGTCTTTATAGCTGTTGCATAAAATGAACCGAAAAGGAGAGGAACCAGCAGAGAGCATTTTGCAAGTGTTTCATTGACATGAGCAAATATGGATTTTTTTTTAAGTATGTATAAGCCCTGAGATCTGTGGTTTAGCCTAAATCCAAGGCCAACAAGCAGGGGGGAGGCTGGGATCTATTTTTAGCCCATCAGAGATGTGACCTTTGACAAGTCACTATCTATAAATATAAAACTCACTAACCGCTCAGTTTATGGGCGAAATTGGGTGAAGTGGTGCATGTGAAAATATTTTTGAAGTAATAATGTGCTGATCCGAGATTAAGTATTATTAGCATTGGGAGAAGTGGGGGGGGGGCAGGCAGAGGAATCAGGAGAACAGGAGATTGCTTCAGTTCATCCAGCTCCCGGGGGAACGGTGTGTACGTAGTTAGTGAGGAAACGGGGCCATCAGTGTATGTGAAAGCCAGAGAGAGACAGTGTGCACATGTTGAAATGTTTGTAAATGCAAGGGGGACGGCCCTTTATTAGGCAGTAGATATGCTGAGTTTCAGGTTTCCACTACCAGGAGACTTGGAAAAGTTGAAACTCAGCCTAACTAGAGCTGCCAATGGCCTCTAATGAAAATTTCCATTTGGAGAGACTAGGTGTTGACTTGGCATGACACCAAACAAGCAGGCGGCTGCAGAATTTTACACCAATTGTATTTCTCCTAATTAAACCCTGTCTGACCTCAGCATTAAGAAACAATTTGTTTCAGGATATAACCAGCACACATAAGCAATTACATTCTGTTTGCCCCATTAGCATCGTTTGGCTCCTTTGCTATCCAGGGCTGCTACTGCAGTGAGTGCTACCCAGCAGCCAGGGCTATAAAAAGCCTGGAGTGTTTGGAGGGTTTTTTTCCACCCCTCATGTGAGGAACTAAGAATACCATCATTTTTATTCAGCCAAGCCAGAGATCCTGGGAGCAGTGTGCTTCTGTGTTTATTATAAGGGAGTATATATATATATATATATATATATATATATATATATATATATATATTTGAATATATATATTTGAATATTTCCTATGAGTTATAAAGCTCAACTGGTAAAAAAAAATAAATGAAACTAAAATAATCTTGGCTTATAATAAGCTCGGCTTATTTGATATGCCATGGTTCATGTTCATATTTGGCTGTAACTCTTTTTCAAAGCTGTCAGACTCAGTAAATTTAAATTTGGGGGAGGGATTAAGAATAAAAAAAAAAACTTTGTTGTAAGGATCAAACGCAAGGTCCTTAGAGGTTGAGCTACATACCCTTTTGGATTTTTAAACAACAACAACAACAACAAAATAAACATTGCAAAAGATGCATTTTATCTATGTAATAGATAGACCAATAGAGAAGGCCCTTCAAACATGAATATCCACTATGTTTGCCAAGAAATTTCATATTATTAGTGGGAGCCTGAGAGGAAGATCTGGTCTTCCTGGACCTGCACAAGACGCCTGCTAGCTTTAAGCACACCCATGCCCAGTCTGAGGTATTTCCTATGGGAGGCAGTTGTAGAAACCAGCCTGCTCACCAGCTGTGTTCTTGTCTCCTTGGTCCTTAATGTTGCTTAGGAGAGCCTGGATCATCCTACATTCCTACTCCATACTGAACCCGTTAGGAGTAGATTTCTTTCTTCTGGTATCCTGGGTCTGGTAGCTGAAGTGGAAAAGTTAATAAGAGTGATGTTCCATGTAGGAATGGTGACAGAGAGAGAGAGAGAGAGAGAGAGAGAGAGAGAGAGAGAGAGAGAGAGAGAGAGAGAGCACATAAGAAACAATTTCTAGATTTCTATGTAATCTCTCAGAGTATGTGACAAGATGGCTCGTGTTTAACCCTGGGATGACTAATCAGCTCTAGTGGCTTGGATGAATGTTTGCCTCCCCCCCTTTTTTTTCTGTAAAATGGGAGTGAAGCCATCTCCCTGGTTTGTATTTCCCAGAGACAGGATGGGAATGATCAAGTCTTGCGGGGAGAGTGGAGGAAGTTTGGTGCTGTTGATGCTGACAGGCATGTTACTCTTCCATTTGCTGCAGTGATGTGATTTGCCAGAGCAAAGTGATTGCATCTTCACGCTCCTGAAGAGGGCTGCTCTGTGAACCAAGAGCACCTTCTGTTGGCAAGTAGGTCTCATGAGCTTTAAAAATAAATAAATAACAAAGGGCTTTTTCAACACTGAGTCAAACAAACTGAATTTTAAGTGAAGACTTTTTTTTTTTAAATCAGCTTAGTAAGCCACCGTGATTGATAGTCACTCCTTCCTCCTAACAAGGTTGACACCTAGTGTACTGAGTTACGTTGTCCCATCCTTGCTAAACCCTATGTCACTGAAATGATGCATGCCCACAAATTCATGGTACATAGCCTATAAACGGGTATTTTAAGACACAGGGTCTGAATGATGGCTGGTTATTGTGGGAAAGGAGCCTTGCTCGAATCAGAAGACTTTAGGATGAGAAGTTTAATGACCAGGAGGCTTAGATGAGTCCCTTAGGCTCTCCTGTCAGTCATGTCTCATAGAATATTTCATCTTTCCTATCAGCCTTCTGTTGGGCTCCTATTTATTTTCCTTGAGATAAATGCACCAACACACATTCTGTTATTAAATGGTAGACAATGAGTTCATTCTAAATATTGGGGAGCCACCTGAAGCATTTATGGAAATGGAGATTTTCTGATTCCATTGTGAGTTTTTATTAGGAGAAGGGCTCCAAAGTATTGGCAGCTCATAAACATCTCTGGCCCCTTCAGCACTGTCCAGTGTGTAGTAGGCACACTGCATGCATATATAGTATCAATGCATACATTTTATCTTTATCTACCTATGTCATGAAGGACTGATGCTTGCCCAGCTGACATTTCAAAGTTTTCTTGATAGTGTGATTCTCTGTCTAAACAGAGAGTATTAGATTGCTGAGCATTAAGGTTGGATGTGCTGGACCACGAGAATTCTCTTCCATAAGACAAGATGTCCTGAAACTTGATGGTGAAGTATCCACTTCACATTCCATGACAAACACTTCCGTTTCTCTCCGTGCCTTGACCTCACATTCTCAAGTCTGGTGCAGATCTTTGTTCAATGCTTCCCTGAGGTTGCCAACCACATTGAATCTTCTTTACATTGTTTCTGCAGGCCTTTCCCACTCACCTCTTTTTTCTAAAGCTAATTAGTAGTCAACTGCTTTGTCCGTGACTACCAAATGGATAGTAAATAAATCAATTCTCTTTATAAGGCTGCTGTTCAAACGGGTTAAGCGGTTACTTTTTAACTTACAGAAAACTATAAATCTGTCTCTCTCTCATTCTCTTTCTGTCTCTCTGTGTGTGTCTCTGTATGTGTGTGTCTCTGTGTGTGTCTGTGTATATGTATCTGTGTGTGTGTGTTTGTGTGTCTGTGTTGGTGCCTATACTGGCTGGTTTTGTGTGTCAACTTGACACAAGCTGGAGTCACCACAGAAAAAGGAGCCTCCCTTGAGGAAATGCCTCCATGAGATCCAGCATTTTCTCAATAAATGATCAAGGAAGGCGGGAGGGCCTAGTCCAGTCCATTGTGGGTGTTGCTATCCCTGGGCTGGTAGTCCTGGGTTCTATAAGAAAGCAAGCTGAGCAAACCAGGGGAAGCAAACTGGTAGGCAGCACCCCTCCACAGCCTCAGCATTAGCAACCGCCACCAAGTTCCTGCCCTGTGTGAGTTTCTGTCCTGAATTTCTTTGGTTATGAACAGCAGTGAGGAAGTGTAAGCTGAATAAACCCTTTCCTCCCTAACTTGCTTCTTGGTCATGATGTTTTGTACAGGAATACAAACCCTGACTGAGACAGTGTGTTTATAGTATAGCCCAGAATCTGTTTATAGTTATAAAAGTATACCTAAAATTTATGGTTTTCATGTATGCTGAAATTTTAGGTCTGGCCACTCTTGCTCTGATGATATTGCTTTCCATCTTTGGCCCTGTTAATCTGAGTTATGATTCTTTCATGAGCCCAGGATTGGTTTAACTCTGTACTTTTCAAATCTGTGGCAAGAAAAATGTGTCTATATCCTAATGTGCCTAATCTTATTCACATTACATCTTCCTGGTTCTTTTTTGCCTATTTTTATTTGTTTTATTTCTCTCTCTCATTCCTTTCTGTCCTGTATTACCTGGATTAAAACTTATTGACCTTGGTTTCAATTCTAATACAGTCCCCAAGATCCACTAGGGAGCTCTGGATAGACTTTATCTCCATGGTCCCCACTTGACTCCTGTCCTGGAGAAAAGGTCCAAGAACCTTAATCTAGTTGCCAATGGAGATTGAAGATCAGTGACATGGCATGTAACACTACCTTGCATCAGCTGTGGCTTCTTCTGATCAGCAATACTCTTAAATTAATGTAAGGAACCAGGATCGGTAGTTTCATTTCCAAAATCTGAACTCAGACATCAATGGAAGATTTTCATGACCCTGGGCCTGGTCCTTCCTTGTCCTCTTCAGTCTTCTGACCACCCTCCCCCTTCTGTTTGTCATGTTCCTGTCCCCTCACCACAGGCCAACCATCCTTTCAAAGTTTTGTTATTTATTCTTAATGTGTCATATATATGCACACAAACATTTGCCAATTCTCTGTATGTTTCCTCAATGTAAAATTGAATGTCTTTAAAACAATAATGATGGAAAATAGTATTTCTTCAGTGTCTTCTAAGTGCAATTAATTACCAGGTGAGGAACATGAAATCTTGTAATTTTCTTATAGCCATGACAGAGAAAGCAAACGCAGGTACATAGGAGCTAAATGGTTTGTGCCACTGACAACGATTTGGTGAAACTATAGTTTGAACCACGTTCTATTATTACAGCCATGACATTTTAACATGATGTCTTAGGGTTTTAGTGCTGTGAACAGACACCATAACCAAGACAATTCTTATAAAAACTGCATTTAATTGGGGCTGGCTTACAGGTTCAGAGGTTCAGTCCATTATCATTGAGGCAGGAACATGGCAGCATCCAGGCAGGAATGGTGCAGGAGGAGCTGAGAGTTCTACATCTTCATCTGAAGGCTGCTAGGAGAAGACTAGCTCTCACATGGCTAGGAGGAAGGACTCATTGCCCACCCCAACCATGACAAACTTCCTCCAACAAGGCCACACCTCCTAATAGTGCCACTCCCCAGGCCATGAAATCTATATAGTCTTTTGCCACAATCCTTTGTGTTTCTGTATATAAAATGCAATATATTCTAGATTTGGAAATCAAGACTAGAGAGATCCACAGAGAAATCTTTGTCAACTAGACATGGCAGTAGGCAAATAAATCAATAGAAAGTAATGTGAGTTCACCTATAAGTTCTAGGAAAATTAGTCAGGGAATAGATGTTGCTGACTATGCTGTTATTATTTTAACTTTTATTGCACTTTTATTAATTCTTCCTGGCATGTGCTCAGATGTATATGTGTAGACATGTGTGTCATGTTGTTGAGCTTGTGGAGGTCAGAGGACAACTTACTGGAGTTCTCCCCCTCTGCCAAGTGTGTCTTGGAGAATGAGCTCAGGTAATCAGGCTTCAGGGCATGCCTCTGGTCTGTAGGCCAACTTGCCAGTTCTGGCCCTATTTAGTTGAAAGTATGTCCCAGAAGATCACTCTAAAGAGACAATCAGAGACATCGTGACTGAAAATGTGGTAGTAACACTGTGAGTGCCAGGCCCTGGTGGACAATGACCAGAAGAGAGCTCAAGACACTTTCCTCACCTGTCACATGGCCTTTCTCTCATCATCTGCTTTGATCTTACTTAGGTAAATCTGCTAAGGACTCTTGATTATGAATGTATCATGTTATCAATAAATTCATGAAAAAAGTCAGTTGCTCTGATTTGGAAGCATCTGCAGGATGGCTTAGGAGAAGAAAGTTGGTGTGTTTAAGGCCTGTGGAAGACATGTTCTGGGAAGGCATCTTACCCAAACTGCTGTGAGCCTGAGAACAGACCCTTACACTAGTGTTGGAGAAATGGGGTTGTTTTTATTGGTTAGGGTAGTCATCTCCTGACCCTGGCTTGTTCTTTCTCACCCTGGTATTTCAAAGCAGATGGACTATTAGTATCTTAGATATTAATGTGTCCCGTTCTGTGAATGTTGGCTAGGCTGCAGTGCCAAGGGATACCGTGTAAATGTATACCTGTCTCAGCAGCACATGCCGCTGGTCTCATGGTTAGAGAATGTGTGTAGTGGGGAAAAGTAGGTGCTTTCTTCATTTTGAAAAAAATAAAGTTTTGTGGACCATTTTCTTTATAGAGAAAAGTAAATCAAGGGAGACACAGAAATTGGCATGGCTCAAATTTCTCCCCTCTGGAGAAAACAAAATTTGCTCTGAGATGTGTGAGCTAAGAAGACCTACAGAACCAGCGTCAGTGCCCCACAACCAGCCCAGACCTGATGTATGATAATTGCTCGATAAAAATCGGTGGACCGATGAGTGGAAAATGTAGAATGTAAGTAAAAGAGCTATTCTTTGCGACACCAGGAGTAAAAGATATAAGATATGAGGAAGCAATGGCCGTCCTAGAAGCAGGATTCAGTTTTAGAGATGGACATTACACAGTGATTCGCATGGTATACAAGACAGAGTCGAACTCAATGGAAATAAACTTCTAGATGCTGAAACCATAAATAGAGGATGAACTTGCTAGTTCTAGTTGCACACTAGAAGACATTGGACTAATGAGTCAGGAGTTTGGGAGAGGGGCATTCAAGATGTCGTGAATGCCAGACCCATGCTGAGAGGTGAGAAACCCCTCAGGTAGAAGCTAGGAACATCACTACTGCAAATGACAGAAGATGTTCTGATTAAATGACAGTACATCCTGTGTCTGTCAGACTCCATAAGGTTGACGCTCTCTGATTTCCTTCCTGATAGCATTCTGTTGAAATGATTTTTATACTTGAGGTCCCACAACATGGCTTGCTAAAATCAGACTATACCAGACTACAGTATTTAGCCTAGGTTAGAATCTATCATTCATCTCAGTGAATGACAAAAATGTTCATGCTGTCACTCTTGCAGCTTGTGGCCCATGAACGAAGAACTGATGAAATGAGTTTTGGGGGCAAATAAATATGTTTGGGTCACAGAAGCCTAATCCTTTCTCTTAGACCACTTGGCTTTAAGTCTCTCTTGTGTAACTGTTCAGTAAAGTTAATAGCTCTAAGCACTTTAGGGGAAAGTTTGTTAAAATCATGTCATAATATATTTAATATATATTAAATAGCATTTAATATATATTAAATAATAAATAATATTTAATATATATGTATATATATATATATTAAATGAATAATCTCTGGAGAAAGCTTTAACATTTAAGGAAAGGTAAATGAGTCTCACAAGCATAGGCTATGAAATAGACAAAGTACATTAGCCCAAATGAGAGATTTTTATACAGATTACGGGAGCCATCTCCTGGGGACCACACCTGAACTCGTCAAGGCTGAACCCCAAACCAGTTGTGTACCCAGGGATCTAGCGTGACAGATTTGAATGTATTCTACTAATAACTCTCCTCACCCCGTGCCTGCATGCCAGCACGAGGCTCCCCTGTTACTCAATGAGCTTTGATACAAGGATGCTGGAACATAGCTTTGAACTCCTCTGAACCCAATTATACGCAGCCATTTGGAGGTACCATGGTGGGACGATGGAGGAACAGCGCTCTCTGAACTAGCATACAGAGAGTTCAAGGAAGAGTTGACTACAGCCAGTCTGGCAGCCAATTCAGACATGGAAGTGAGCTGCCAGTGCCACGGCTGTCTGCCAGCCTGAAGCGAGGATGGTGGGTACAAAAGAGAAGTGCAATTAGTGGAGAGGGGAAAAAAAAAAGATAGAGCGGAGTGAATGGGGCACCTGGGCAATGGCTTTCATTTTGGAGAAAAATGTATTATTCCATCTTGGGTTCCTTGTACTGGGTATGTGGGCTAAAAGAGACCTTCTCCCCTGCAGTGGGGTGAGGCATTTCACCTTCCTAAAGCATTCCCCAGCCGGCCATTCAGCTGTAACAGAAGTCAGTTCTATAGGCCGGAATCTCTGTCTCTTTCTCTCCAATCAGCTTGCCACCAATTAGTAGGACCCCAATAGAAAAGAACAGAGCCAGCAGGCAGGCTATTACCCTTCTCCCATAGGGTAGAAGGTCCACGTGTTCCCCTTTTAGACAAAGGGCCTGCCCCCAACAAGTATAATACCAAGTATAAATAAAGGTGGCTTTTGTGACCAGACTCCTAGGAAAGGAGCTGTCTTTTATTTATCTCATAAATCTGTTTTGTTTTATGGCATGACCATAAAACCTTAAAATGACATTTTAAATCTGGACTCTCTAACAGGGATCTGTTTTCCTTGACGGAAACAGACACGACCCACCAGCCCCCTAACGTAAACGGGCCATTCACACTTATCATCTTTAAAGCCTGACAAGGTGACAGGGTAAGGCTAATGCCTCCATTTGGTTGGTGGTAGGATATTGTGGAGGTTTGGGGGTTATTCCATCCCATTGCATTGGACACCTTGACTCGTTTTCAGGCAATGGCAACAGGAAAGCGTGAAGGCTTTTCTGAAGCACTCAAAATCCGTTTGACTGAAGAGGGTTTCTCATTCTTTGGATAGAGTAGGATGAGAATGTAATTCCCAAAAGTAACCCCCTACTCCCAAGTTCTGTCCTGGATGCTGGGCCATTTAATGGGATACTGCTGCTGAATCACAAGGATAAGACATGCCCTTCACCCACCCTTCAGTCTTACAGGAGCCGTGATTAGACATCCATTCCTGACACCTTGAGGTTTCTCCCGGCTCTTCCTCTTACAAAGACCTTTAGTGTGATGCCTGGCTTCTCTGCACTGCTACCCACAGAGCAACTTTGGCAACCTTGATCTCCCGATGTGCCATCTACCCAGAAGCACATTCTTTGGCCATGGAGTATTGGGAGAAGAACAGAAGCACCTATATCTCCTGGACCCCAGCACCTTGCTACTCTTCCCTCTCTCCTCTTTTGGCTTAAACTCTTCCACTCCCAGCCCACACTTTCCTCCACAGATCTAACCTTCCTATAAACCCCAAGTGTAAAGTCATCTTGTGTTTTCAATTCAGGTTTTGGCCTTACAACAAATAACTTATCATCAGCTCTGCAGTTTAGAGAGAGCAGATTCAGAACACAAAGAGTTCTTGGTATGCCCCTGGGAAAACACCCTCTACGTGCTCCTGCTAAGTTAGAACAAAACACAGATTAATATATTCATAAAGTTTCCTGCCACCTGACACCAGCGTCTCTCTACCAGATCAAAACAAACGCTGTTGATCCCACCTTCTCCTCCAAGGCAGTGTGTGAGAAACAGCCACATTCTCCACCTGTCTAGTGACTCTTACACATTTGCTGTTAGGACGGTGAAAACCTTCCTTTCATCCAGTTCCTGCTTCTGGTTGCTTTTCCTCTCTGTGCTTTGCAAAAGCCTCTTAATTGGGCTCCCTACCTGTGGGCTTTCTCCAGTTTAGTGCATCCTATAATAACGGCCTCCACTCCTCTGTGCCAGGAACCAGGCTAAGCACTTTGCACAAATTATCTCAGTGTGTCTTTACTAGTGCCCTGAGGTTACAGATTGGTATTGTGTAGACACTCTATTGATTTCCCTTTAATGCTTTTGAATTTTCAGTGGTGTTCTTTTGCCTATTGCATGAAGTCCAGGGGCCTTTAACACCCTCAGTGTCTGACTTCAATCAGACTTCTAGCGTTATCTAATTGTTACTGCCATCCAGAATATAGACACCTGGATGATAGGCAAACTTCTGTGACTAACACTCCGTCCTTTATAATGCCTACATGGTTTCTGTTTGTTTGTTGTTTATTTCCCGCGAGTATCTTCTGGGTCTGTTTTCTCTTAAGTGATCAACTCGTCTTCCACATCATCCTCACTCACTGACCTCTTACCTTCCATGGTTGACATTGCTAGTTACTTATAGGTAATTAAGCTTTTTCTTACTTTATACCAATAAATCCAGAGCTTTGCTTGTGTCAGAAGTGGACATAAGTTCATCTCCGTCTCCAAAGTTTGCTGGTCCCTCAGTTAGATATCTCATGCAGTTCAGGGCAACGTAGCAGGTACGGAAATTTCCGGTGTACTTCTGGGAAGTTTTAATTTTTCAATATAAGGAGTAATATTTTCTTCTTCCTGTTGTTTTCTCATTCTTGCAGGAACCTAGCTGCTCTGTAAGTAGAGCCACCATTTTGAGGTGCAGTTGCCATTTTGAAGACGTGCAGTCATCTTGATGTAGAGCTTTTCTGGTGAAGTAGAGCTTCCATCTTGAGGCAGGGTTGCCATCCTCAGGTAGAGCAGCCATTTTGAGTGCAGCTGCCATCCTGGTAACCAGGAAGTTGGAAAGCATGTGCTAAGGATAATAAAACTGGAAGCTGAGGAGAGCCTGCAATTTTGATGGCTTCTTTGAACAATTCTACTTATTCTGGACCAAATATTTCCAAATGTTTTTGTTTGTCTGGTTTGTCTTCTTGTTTGTCTTGTTGCTAAGACTCAAACCCAGGGTCACAGGTATACTCAGAACATATTGTACCACTACTTAGATTTTTGTGTTTTGATTTTGCGCATTACTGGGATTAAAGCTAGAGTTTTGCCCATGGAACAGGAATACTCTACCACTAAGCTACAAGCCTAGCCCTTTATTTGTTTGCTTTTGTTTTGTTTTGTTTTTCAAATGCAGAATCTCCCTAAATTGTCTAGGCTGGGATTGAACTAACCATGTAGCCCAGGCTGGCCTTGAGCTTGTGATCCTCCACTTTAGCCCTTTGAGTAACTGGAGTTATAGTTGGGTTAGAGGTTTGGATTACTAGAAGGCCTGTCTCTGGACATTTTATTTCATAAGAAAATAATCTAATTCCGTATGTGGTTAAATTATTTTAATCCCATTTTTACATTAAGATTAATACACTCCTGTAGACTTTCCTTCACAGCTTAGTTCAAACACTTGAAATTTTACCAAAAATGACCACCTGGTGACACTTTAAAAGTGTGTATGGAATTTTGATCTCTCCCAGTCCATGGTCCAATTCTTTAATGACATCCTATAGCCTTGACTAAAATGAATTCTGTCATTTCCAGACAGGAGAAGTCTCTATATTGATGGAATCTTGCTTAGATCACCCAGTAGTCATCTCATCTATTGCCCTCGACACTGTATAATTCCAGTGTGATCCAGCCTCATTGTCTTCTTACTAATCATTAGTTTCTTTACTCCACCAGGTCCTAAAGGATTCTCCCTTATATATCAATGCCTAGATAATCTTTCTTGATTATCTTTTCTTAAATATCACCTAGATTTATATATATATATATATCTTTGTTTGTATGATATTATTTGATTATGCATATCACCACCTTACTTATACTTTTTTCATTTCTTTTTAATTTGAATGTAAGTGAAATGAATCGGGGTTTTATCCATACATTATTTCTAGAATTAAATACTTCACTACTTAAACATATGGTAGATGATTACTGAATAGGTAAGAAAAATAGTTGGAGAGAAAGGAAAGGGAAAAGGAAGGGACAAAGACAGTGGATCTTAGGCAAAAGGGACAGGGACAGTAATAGTATTATTTAAGTAAGAGAAAACGAAGAACTGATTTAGGAACTGTATTCCTCTGAGACTATTTTCCCAAGAATAAGTGACAATTGCTTCAGATAACATATCCCTGGACTCCTCCTTACACCAGGAGATGGGAAAAAAAAGTCACTAAAGCATGCTATGTCGACACCTTGCTCTTGCAGTTGCTGGAAGGAGTAGTGTTAACGTTACCATGGTAACAGCACATCTTATGTAAAAGTCTCCACCTTGCCACAGATGTGGTAGCCAGTTTGAAAGTGTTCCTGGAGAATCAAAAAGTATATGCTATTCTCTAAGTTTGCATCACCAAATTGCTAACTGTTAATAAACTACAAAGAAAGTGCCAAAGGTGCTTTTGAATAACATTGCTTTGGGGGAGGAACACAGTCCATGTTGGTTGTTGTTCTGGGCTACAGTGTCCAAATACATGTTGCTGTCATAAGGTCTACTGCCACGCTTACTAAAGTTGGGAAGACTAAAGTTAGAAGGACAATATTCTTAACACACTACGTAGATTATGACTTCCTGTATGTTGATGAATCATTCTAAGTCTGTCCAAGGCCCTATAATATCTGGTTTTCTTCCCATGCTTGCCTTGCTTCCTGTCGTCCTCATGCCCAAGATGTCTTCTCTTGACCTAGGACATCATATCACGTCTTTCCTCTGGGTCTTCCATTTTCTGTTTCCCCTGCCCAGTTACACATAGATTATTTTTTAGCTCCTTCCTTCTCTTTCTTCATGTTTCTACTCCCTTGCATAGCTCCCCTCACTACCCACTGTACACTCCTCAAAGGGTCTTGCTGTCCACCTCTATTGGCTTTCTGGCTTTCTGCACTGGAAACCATCTTTCTGACACTGGTTACTATTTAGGACTATTCACAGATATTTCTTTGCTTAGTGGTTTGTGTATGCTTGGCCCAGGGAATGGCACTATTAGGAGGTGTGGCCTTGTTGAGTAGGTGTGGCCTTGTTGAAGGAAGTATGTCACTGTAGACTTGGGCTTTAAAACCCTTGTCCTATCTGACTGGAAGTCAGTCTTCTCCTATTGGCCTTCCAGATGAAGATGTGGAACTCTCAGCTCCTCCTGCACCATGCCTTCCTGGATGCTGCCATGCTTCTACCTTGATGATAATGAACCAAACCTCTGAATCTGTAAGCCAGCCCCAATTAAATGTCCTTATAAGAGTTGCCTTAGTCATGATGTCTGTTCACAGCTTTAAAAGCCTAACACAGACACTTGGTTTATGCTTCTTCTAGGAATGAAAATGCCAAAGAGGTCAAGAGAGAACTCTTTTCTTAAATATTTACCAGCAGTAGATTTCTAACCCTTGGGTTACACAGTGATATTTTGTAGTTCTCCAGTTTCATCACCTGAGTCAAATTACAGTTACTAAGAACACATATTACAGGACTTTGTAGGGGCACACATCTTCATTTCTCTTACCCCAGAATGGACTTTTTGGGTCAAATATTGATAGGAAGAGCATTTAAATGTATAAAAAACTGTTTTCCAAAGGTCTGCCATTTTGAATTCCTACCAGAAATGAATGACAGTTCAAGTCCTTCTATATCCTTCCTGTCCCAAGGCCTTTATTTTACCCCTTGAAGTGGGTGTAAAGCAATATTTAATTGAAGCTTAAACTTATACTTCCTTGATACGTGGGCATTATGTCTTTTTGTATTGTATGCTTATTAACTACTCGTGACATGATTTTTGAAAAAGTGTCTGCTTACCAGTTTTGCCTAAGTTTAGTGAATTAAAGTTCTTTAAGACTTAATTTAAGAGAAAAAAATATATGAAAAAACCCTCTGGTGCACATTTTAACACAATTGTTGAAGTACTGTTTTCAGAGTTCCTTGAGGAACGGCAACTTACCAGTCCTTGGTAACTATATAAATACTTGGTGGTGAAATAGCTATTGTATTCTTATCATGTTTCAAAGTTTACTTTGGATTCAGGGAATTTGTTGTTTAATTTAATTTTCAATTACGTTTCTTTTTTTGAGATTTTTGTAGCTTGGGCTAGCCTAGAACATACTCTGTAGCCAAGATAACCTCAAACTCAAGGTGATTTTCTTGTTTTAGCCTCCAAACTGTGGATAAAGGAATAAGCCATTGCACTTGACTGCTTGAACTTATTTTTTTTAGTAATGAAATTATGCTGTCTTAGATTTTTTTTTTTGGATTGTTTGACATAGTGTCTCATGTCACCCGTGATGACCTTGAGATTGTCCAACCTCTTTCCCAAGTTCTGAGATTACAGGTAAGCACTAATACACTAGGAGCTAGGTTTTTCTATATAAGTCTGTCTCTTCTCACATGCATAATAATTTTTCAATTAAACATTTATTGTTATATTTTATAATGGTTTTTAAGGTTAAGTCATTTCCTGTTTCTTCTGAAAGGTCAGTGACTATGGCTCAGTTTTCTTGAATTTCAGTATGGTTAATGCTGCTTCTGACCCAGCTCATGCCGATGCTAGACATCCATCAGTGTCTAGCACTGATGCAGGACTTTGGACTTCCTGGATTGATTTAATTCCAAAATGGCTTTTATAAATGTCATGGGCTCCAAGGTAATTATTTCCCCACGTTTCTCTAAACAATTACTTGTTACCTTGAATATACACATGAATCTATGCTTATGGTATGTAGTTTCATGATATTTTATGAAAACATGCGTCATTTTCTGAAATAGACCATGAGAACTATGGCAATTTTCCGAGCCAGAAACAGTTGCCGTGCCATTGAGCACAGTTCCTGTGTTTTGATAATTATGCACATGAATTTCTCATGACTCTTTCATCTTCCTGGTGCACAGAACATCATCAATATTAGTCACGAGTGTTTTGGAGAACAGAGCAGGAGTTTCTAGGTTTTGTACATCATTTATTCAGAAACTCATCTACTGCAGGAGGACTTTGGGGTGAAGCCTTTGGGGAACTAAAGCAAGATACAGAGCTGGGAAGTGTAATCCTTACTGTCTCTACCGACAGTCTAATTTGCAGAAATACCATGTCCAAGTGGCGATCACGCAGAAACGAAATTAACAAGAGAATAATGACAATGGAGAGACACACAGCTGCTGCTGGCAACACTTGGGTTGCCTGAAAGGAAGGGAACAGGATATGGGCTGAAGGAGGAAACTGTCCTCTCAGAATTGGGGACCAAGGGTTAATTTGCCATCAGCATGAACACTACCAAAGAGGCCTGAGCAGACCCTAAAGTCAGTAATTAATTCTGCCCACTTTCCACTCTCTAGCTTTCATCGTCCTTAATGGTATCTAATTGTAAAAATTATTCTTCAGACCTTCCCTGTATAGAGGAAGAAAATGCTTCCATCTATCCCACTTCTCTTGAGGGCACAAGTACATCCTGCATCTTGGTAGAGTTCCCATGGTGTTCCTAATTAAGGATGTGTGAATACTTGAAAACTTTTGATCAACTTTCATAAGGCATCTTCTAAGAGCCCTAGAAGCTGTATCTGTGAGCCCGAAGGTGCTGTTCGAAGGCAGCAACAGGGCTGACTCTATAGTTTCAGCTTTCAGTTCTTTGAGGGGAACTTGAGAGTTGCTGGGATACAGGTGTTTATAAAACAGAAGCTGTAAGGAAGAGACAGCAGCTTACGGCCTACCTCTAGTGACTGATGCTGTTAGGAACCTCCCTGGAAACCATCTCCAAATACATTTCCCAATACAAAACGTTCTGAGTTAAGGCAATGAAGTCAAATTAATCAAGTGTCACATGCCAAAGACACCCCTGGACTCTATGTGTCTTCCTCCATCCAACATGAAGGCCCCTCTGCAAACTGAGCCAACTCTGCCCATGACCACAGCAGGGGGACCAAGCTGTCATCTCCACTATGATTACCTACCTAGCCCTTAGGGCCTTGCAGTCTCTAGAAGACCTTTGAGGCACAAGGTCAATGTCCTATTAAAATTAGGACCATTTTCTCCAGTCTAGTTAAGAAATAGAGCGGGCAGGCTTGGATGGCGTCCTGGTCATGGGGGAAATATGTCACGTGTCTCTAGGGTGAGACATAAAACCAAGGGCTTGACCTCTTTGGGCCATTAAGGACCTGCAGGTTCTCTCCTGTTTCTTTGTTTCTTATAAGAGTAGTGGTAGTATTAATTCTGTGGCTGGCTAAATTCTAACTTGGGTAATTATACTGTCTTCCTATATACCCCTGGAGACTTAGTTAGAAAAGTAACTCTTTGATCATTCTCTTAAATCGTACTGCGTTAGACTTTGTAACATGGCAGGTGAGGAATGGCTATTGGATTCCACATGCCTCCCTCTACTGTGTGAGGGATCCTAATTCTATGCATTCTGCTGAGCTCCTGGGGATCCTTCTGTGAGAAACTACTGTGCTAAGTGGGAGCTATTATTAGGTGACTCTTAAAAAACTAAAAACAATGTGTTGTTCTAATCTAGAAACCTTAATGAATTTCAACCTAAACTCCTAATGATACTTATCAATGTAAGCAGGAAAGTGCTAGGGGGTTGCATTTCCTGGTATTTATATACATATAAGTATCAATATGTATACATACACACCCATTCATATAAAAAAATATATATATATGTGTGTGTGTGTGTGTGTGTGTGTGTGTGTGTGTGTGTGTGTGTATGTATATGTATACACACCACATATGCATATACATACACAGACATATGCACACACACATAAACACAAAAACATACACATACATCATATACACACACATGCATATACACACACACATGCATATATAACATACACTCACATACACACCCATCATACACACACATAAACAAACACATCATACACAAACATTACAGCATACATATACATATATATATACATACATACACACAAATACACAGACATACACACACAAACATACACATCACACACACACATAGACACATGCATATACACACACGTGCACACACACAAACATTCACACACATACACATGCATACACAAACACAAAGGCACATGGTAAAGTACAACTAAATTTAAGTACCTGTATATACAAACAACTCTTTTGCATCATAAACACCTCAAGCAGCCAATTCTGTCACTCTTTTTTTGTGAGGAGTGACATGCCCAGGAAATGTTGACACTCACAGTGGAACTTTAGTATCATTTTTCAGGGGTTCATGAATTTTTACATAAAATGTAAATGAAGACACCTTAAAAATTATGGAAAGTGTGAATATTAGCAGGTCTGTAGTGTAAAAATTAATTATATTCTTTTTTATAGCCCACTGAGTCTAACTGGTGTTGTCTATTTGTACAAGGGTAAAGTCTCAATGGCTAATCTACAAGGGCCACACATGTAATTGGATGCGTGTGTGAATATAATCAAAATACATTGATGACAAATATGAAATTCTTTAAAAAAATTTGGAGCATGAATAATTCTGAATGTATGCACAAAATTTTTAAATAATTATTATCTGTCAGTTTGATCATTTTATTAACTTTTTCTGACTGCCAAATTTGTATTTCATAATTAATATAAAGTGCTATATAACTCATTAAAAACAAACTTATAGCAAATTATAATCTCAACCCTAAGACACACACTACTATAATAGCCTAGAAAAAAAAATTCACTTCACAGAATGCATTCAACTCCCTTTGGTAAAAATTAGTGCTAAGAACTGACTTATTCTAAGCACAGTATTTTATTGGTTTCAAGTAAAAAAGACCCTGAAAGTTTCCTCCGAGGTAATATGTGATTTGAATTCTGAGGCTCCAACCAGAAATGTCAGCAAAATTCTCTGACCTAGTGTACCCTATAATAAGCATGTGACCAGTGTTCTTTGAAGAAGAAACCCAGGGACTAACATATCTGCAGATGGCCCACGTTTTTGGTACTGGGGGCATGTGATGTGCTCAAGAAGGCTGGGGTGAACCCGCAGAAGCCACCCAGAGCCCAAGGCACTTGGTGTTCCCTTGGTTACTCATGCTGCTGGAGGTAAGCAATAAATGAAATATCAAAGCCCTGATGAAATGTTCATCAAATGAATGTCACTACATAGGCTCTTATCTGTACTGCTGTGGGGAGACCAGAAAACACGTTTAGATGTTACCTTTTGAATCACCTCTTCATAGGAGTCTGGAAATAGCTATAGCAGGTACAGTTCAATGAGTACATACTGCCTGCCAAGCCTTCTTCCAGGAGCGCCATACACTTTGATTCATTTAGCATTCACAACAAGCAGTGGAGGCAGATGTAGTTATTTTCCAGAGATCAACCTTGGGACACAGAGAAGTTAAGCAATATGTTTAAAGTTGGAACCCCAATTCCTATGCTGGAGGCAGAACTGAAGCCTCTCTTTCCACTCCAGAGGCCATCCATCTCATGACCATTAGAGAACTTGCTGAGAACTGTTTTGTATGCTTTCCCAAAATGTGGCATCTTTGTGTAGGAAGGAAGTACCACAACTCAACTTCAAGGTCTCTGGGGTTTCATGAAGGCTTGTGCGAGCAGCTAAGTGATAGAGACACTCCTTGTGGCATATGGTTGTATACCATGCCCTGACAAACCCTTCACGATATTCAACTACTGAGTCAAAGTATACTTCATAACCTTCCAGGCACCATTGACCAGTTTAATGTACTTTAGATATGCTCAGAACATTATGTTTGCTGTAACTGGGTAAACCTAGACAGCATGGTCTATTTTATAATAAAATATTGAATACCTCATACGATTAAATACTATGTTTGAAAGTGACAAGCACAGGGCTGTGTGGGCACACATTTACATCATTACAAATCTATAAGGTGTTAGGCTGACCTGGCGTGAGTCAGGAATTGTTTCTATTAACCCTTTGCTGTTCTAGGGGTGGTCCTTAGAAGTGAGGCATGTTATTAGTTATAAGATACTATGTCTATGTTTCTCTAGGTTTTTTTTCGTTTTGTTTTGCAAAAGAAGAAGCAGGGATGTTATTGCATGAGCTTCCAGTCTATTCTGTTCATATTTTTAAACCATAATCACTACCAATAAATTGACCATGCTTTCCAAATAATAAATCTCTCTCCATAATCTGATGAATGATTTTTTTGAAGTTATCCATGTTTTTATATACACATGGCTACAGAGCATTTAATTTGACCACATGTCAAATATAGACTCATAGACTGCTACAAAAGGATACCTATTTAATTTTAAAATTATTGTTTAGTTTTAAAATTTTTATTATTTCATTTTTAATGTGTAGACTGCATTACATTTATTGAAAATAATTGTGTGTTATAAAGTTTTATACGGCTCTTAATTTTTTTTTTACCAGGGATCTAGAAAGATAGCTCAGTGGTTAAGAGCACTTGCTGATCTTTCTGGGAACCCAGAATCATTTTCCAGCACCCTTATGGTGGCTCACAAATGCCTACAACTCCAATTGAAGGGAATCCAAGCATTGCACACACGGTGCACATGTAGACAAGGAGGCATAAACATTATACATGAAAGAAAAAAAAAATTTAAATCTGTGTAACAGGTCTCTAGACTTTAGTAAGCCCCCAGGTCCTAACACAACTGACACCATGATGGAAATATCATTTGGGCCTCAGAGCTCAGCATATCAGCAGTGCCACCCACCAAAACAAAGGCCTAATCCATCACACTCCATAGTGGTGGGCAAGTCCCTAAATGTACTAAGCTTTTTGGCTTCAGTAGTTTTGCTTTTGTCTGACTGTTCTTGCTAAGTGAAGTGTTTCAACCCAGGATGTGTTCTTTATGCTTAAAAGCCCACCCTGAGAAAGGCTCGGGACTGCTTTTGGATCCCTAACACCTCATGTCGTCACAGGCAAAGCTAATAAAGATTTTCTATTGTCCAAGTGGTCTTCTCTGGTGGGTATCTCACAGCAGTGGAGAGACTTTGAACGGCTAACATAGATTCATTAGTGACATGGCCGCACATCAGTCACTGATGCTGCCCTTTGTCTTCCTTCTTCGTAGGAGAATGAAGCACTAAGCATTTTGCTTAGGGATGTGAGATCCCAAGGTGAGCCATCAGAAAATTGGATCATTGTATTAAGACAGACGAAGTGGAGAATGGGATTAGGTCTCAGATGGAGAGGTATGGAATGCTAGTACCTCAGTGTGAGGGAAAAAGAGACTCTCCAAAGTGGATCTATCATGTCTTGCTCATTAATTATTTACTTTAATTCTGGATCACAGCCCTCCCCTCTTCCCAGTCCCATGTTTATTAGTCCCTCTCCCTATTGCCCCCTGAGAAGAGGAAGCCCCACTTTGTGTACCACCCCACCCCAGGACATCTAATCCCAGCAGGACTAGGCCATCCTCTCCTGCTGAGGCCCAACCAAGTAGACCAGCTAGGAGAAGGGAATGCAATGGCAGGCAACAGAGTCACAGCCCCTGCTGCAATTGTTAGGGGACACACATGAAGACCAAGCTTCACATCTGCTATGTGTGTAGTAGACCTAGGTCTAGCCCCAGCATGCTTACACAGGGTTTATGCAAGAATTATTTGACAGTTTTACAGTGGAGGAATAAAATGTTGGCATCAATAAGAGTAGAGCAGAAAACAAACCTAAAGAGGCAAGAGTCCAGACAGTAGAAGGGTCCTGAAGCTGCGTTACTCCACTCTTCTTGCTTTGAACATGCTTGAGAATAGTTTAAGGTGACAAGATTGCACACAAGCGTGGGGAAAGGTACACACAGGTTGTAATGCCTATAAGTAAAGTCCTGGGGAGGCCCTCCCTGTGATATTGGACTTGCATTCATCAACACCTTTTGTTTGGCCTTCACAACATTTAATATAGAGTATAGGGAAAAGAAATTCTTCCCACTACCCCACCCCACCCACACAGCCTGGGGTATGAATTTGTGTACTCTTATGGCTTCTGTACAAAAGAAAGCCTAGCATTCCACTAGGGGGCCGAAGACTGGTCACAGCTGGAATGACTTTTTAGCTAACTGGATTTTGTTCCATAAAAGATGTTGATGCTTACCAGTGTGCCTTGTTACCAGTGTGCCCCTGGTACCAGGCGGGTGTCTAAATGAGTCAGTGTTAGAACAGTCAACATGGATTTTTAGCCTTGAGTGGTAATACAGACTTTACACTAGAAATGGCATAACGGCATAATGGCATAATGGCCTTTCATCCAGTCTTCACATTGTTCTTGCTTTTTTTTTTTTTTTTTTTTTTACTTATTCTTTTTCTTCCTTGCTCTCTCATCCTCTCTTAACGTATTTCTGCTTAGATTAGTAAACAGCACCTTATGTTATGTGCTTACCCTGGGATGAAAGCTTAACACCCCTGCTACTCTGCTCACCGGACATGTGACCTTGGGAACCACATCCCAACCTATTTAACATCTGGTGGCAGGGAGATAGCTCAGTCTTCCTGTTTACAGATTCTATTTGATGGGACCAATTTGGACATCAGAGCTGATAGGAACTTGGGACCTAAAAAGCCAAGGAAGCTGTGTTTCTAGTCTCTATGGCCTGTTCGTTCTGGTTCTCTACAGTTTGTTATTGTTTTCAAAGACTCAGCTATGAATCTCAAAGCAAAACGTCAGCCTCCTGATTGTTATTCACAATGGAAAATTCCGTCTTTGTGTGTGATCTTCAGTTTGATGATACAGGTCCTTATGTTTCTTGATGATGCTCAGGATTCCCAGAGTGAGGCTTTGGCTTTGATGTTTCTATATACTCATTATGGTCTCTTTTGATGGCTGCTTTCCCTTTCCCCTGTGATCAAATATATTACCTCGGCTTTACATATCATTTATAAAATATCACCTTGATTTTAAGAGTAGTCTTAGACTGATACATATAGTTCTCTGTTTGCTATCTCTTAGGGGGCTAGTGATTCTTACCTTCTATGTTCTATGACCCTCACCACGTGTTATTTGACTCTATCAATGGTTATACCCAATATTATTCTTTATGTAAATGTAGTTTCTCTTCACTTTTTACTAAAATGTAACAAATAGCTTCATTTGTGCTTATTTTATATATATATATATATATATACATACATGTGTGTATAATGCATTATAATGATATTTACTCTGTTACCCTCTCTTACCACTCCTTTATCCCCATTAATATCTTTCTTTCAAATTAGTTCCATCTCTGTGTATGCATATATGTGTAAATATGTATGTATGTGTCTGTATGTGTGTGTATGTGTATGTCTATATGTGTGCATATGTGTATGTGTGTGTGTGCGTGTGTATGTGCACATGTCTGTGTGCTCCTGATTGCAGAGGCCAAGCCATGTCAGAGGACAGCATTCCACAGTGCTCCTCTCCACTGTTCTGCTTTACAATCTTTCTGAATCCTTTTCTAATGTTCACTGGGAAGTCATCTATTCCTTATTTAGAACTGAGAATTTGATATTCACTTAAATAGCTTGTATGTACTATCTTTTTTTACCCTTTCATACCATCCTTCATAGATTGGAAAGCTATCCTTGGCATGTGTGTAGAAGTCTGTCACATTGGCCACCCACAATACACTGTGTCTCCCAGTACTCATGACCCAGAATGGCCACAAATAGCATGGACTCTGAGGTGCAACAGTAGATTTGCTTTGACTACTATGTTCACTATTATGACAGAGTTGAAGACTTTGTAAGTGCAAGATTGTGAGGGGTCAGCTTTCCTAAGCCTTCACTTTGGAATCCTGCAACATAAACTAAAAAAGAACCGAGTGCAGGAAGAGGAGGAACCGGCACTCCAGCTGTGTCATTCCTGAACACTGAGTGAGACATCTTGGATTTCCAGCCCTTTCTTGAGTCCCCAGATGGATACAGCTGTGCAGACTCCAGGCAACCCTCAGCCCCAGCCCCCAAAGAGAACTGCTTTGCTGACCCTGAAATCGGGACAGCTTAAACACTGATGTTATTTTTTAGCCCTGAAAATGTGAAGTGTTTTGTGATGCTGGAGTTGAAATGAGAGGGATGATGGCTCTGTTGAAAATCTTTCATTGGTTTCTTCACAGGATGAAGTAAAAATTCCACAGCTGGTCAGACATGCATGCAACATCAGGACACAGAAGCCCCTAAATCCTCTCGTCCCTTCTTTCCTCTCTGCACACTGGGCACTTCACCACAACCAGCTGTTCACTGTGACTTTGCACAGACAACATGGTCTGTGTGGCCAGTCCTCACCCTTACTAACTTGACCATCCTGTCACCATGACTCACTGCAAGAAGAGTCGCACACTGACACCTGGACATTCCCACAGCCTTTAGTCACATAGCAGACACTTTTGTCTGCTTGCTTTGATTATATATTTGGTTTTGCATTCATTTCTCTATTGTGTCTACAGATCAAGTGATCCCTTAGTTCTAAGAGATTCCCACTAACCTCTCTGGAGCCCCTGCATTCGTTTATGGATACAACAGCTGTACTGAATCCTGCTCCTTCCATCTGGGGTCCTCATCCCTCCATTATCCTTTACAACAGTTCCATGTTCTGTACCTCTAGCCAGCTGTCAGGTTTCTTCATAAACATCAGTTCTTTAGCCCTGCCTTTCTCAAGGCTATGGTACCTTCTTCATCTATAAGATTCATTTATAACAAACCAGCCACCCAGTTGCTATTTAAAAACATCTATTTTCCTAAACAAGAACTGAATTTCAGTAACACCTACAGTAAGCAGATCTACTTTTTAAAACAAGAATTGAATCATATACACAGTGTGTTGTAGAAAATTAAGATGAGCCCTGTAGAGATATTTTTTTAACTGTAAGCCTTTTGTTATAAGTTTTAGGCTAAAAAAATTTTTTTACAGACTTTAAAAAACTATATCCAGTGAGCTTAACAAATCCTGAGATAGTTCACAGCATAATCTTAAGAGTTTATTTTTTGAGAGCAAAAAATCATATATACAAAAGATTTTAAGAGTTGAAGGTAGAAAAGTCTTAGCAATAAGATACTGTCAGTAGTATAGAGCCGAGAAAGTTAGATGCAAGAGTTTTGGGAATCATTTGTTTGTGCGGTGGCAGAAATTGTTGGAGAGAATTTGAAAATCGAATGTGTGGCCAATTTGGGCCATTCATTGAGTTGTTCTGAGGCCAAGCCATTTGTAGTAAGGCTTTAATGAAATCTCTAAGTTTGAGGAAGAGGATAGAATGGGTCTCAAAATGAACTCTGCTAGAGGGAAGCTAGAGACCATAGGAGGGCATAAGGTAGAGACAGAGCACTCAGTGCCAAGGGGAGCTGAGGCTCAGGAGGGGAAAAAGAAGCTTTGGGACTTCCAGATGGGAGCTGAAAGGGACCAGAGTCATCACGTAGAGGAGCACTGTGGGGCAGTGGGCTGTGAGAATCAGCTGGGTGCTTGGTCGAGCATAAGAATGGAACCCTGGACCCTTATTGGGCGGCAGGAGTTTGGCCCTGCTCCCTGGGCCCTGGTTCTTTGCTCCTTGTCTCTCCTCATCTCCTCTGTAAGTGTCTCTCTGGCTCTTGGACTCACCCCCTCTCTCTCTGGTATTAGGAACCGACTACACTCTCCACAGCCCCTACCACAGCGAGGTCTATGGCCATCAGTTACAGAGGAACAGGCCTCAGGCCCTAGAGAGATTTGCATACTAATGAGATGCTTGAAGGCCAGAGGGTGGAGCCAATTAAACATTCTTTCTCAGCCCTCCCCCCCCCCCTATTTAACTCAGGTCTGCCCTGGGTTTCAGGGGATGCACATCCAGATCCATCTACATCCGCCATGAAAATAAAGCCTGTAAAACTCATGGACTTTCTCGCATCATTGGGGCTGAGCTGTGAGGAACAGTGGAGAAGGGTTTTAATGAGCCTCTGTAGCCACAGCCGCTATGCCTTACTTCCTGCCTGGAGGAACCCTCAGAGTTTCCAGCCTCCCTTCCCGCAGAGCGCCACCTAAGAGAACATCGCAATATTGTAGAAGCCTAGGAGGGCTTATGGAAGAGACAGAGCAGGCAGGGGAAGTTGAGAAGACTCTGGGAGGGAGCTGCAAACAAGTCTGAATGGGAGATGGGGAAAGGATGTCAGGCCTAGGAGGATGTAAGAAAGCTGAGGACCTTAGTAGGTATCTCCTATGGGTGCCAGGAAGCTGCAGGAAGGAGCTGAGAAAAAAGGGAGCAGATGGGTAAGTGTCCCAGTGACAGGAATTTCAATCCAGGACACTCCCAAGCAAACTGAGTTGGAAAGAAATGCCCCAAATATCACAGAGGAGAGATGTCCCTTTCCATGTGATAAGGGCCCAATAGAGCAACAGGAGTGTCCTGGCACACTAGTGTGACTTTTGTAGTAATAGTGAACAAAGCAGTCAACTCCAAGGTGATATTTATCCAACAGAGGAGGGAGGAGGAAGCAGCTGAGGAGGTGGATTGGGAGAGACTTTTGGGACTAGGGAGGGAGGAAGTGTCTTTAGTAAATACTCATGTGGAGGGTGTAGTGGGTTCCTAATACCAGAGAGAGATAGAGTGAGTCCAAGAGCCAGAGAGACACTTACAGAGGAGATGAGGAGAGACAAATGGTAAGAGCCAGTGGAGGGAAACAGCTGAAGAGGCAGATTCTACAATCTAGGGTCACATAAGCCAGCAGAAGTGAGCCATACCTAACTTAGATGACAGATCAGCAGCTTGCCTCCCATGACCAAAGAGCAAACAAAAGTTTGAATAGGTAGATGACTCCTCTATATGCTAGCCCACAAGTCCTGGACTTTTGAGGACAGTTATATTTCAGATGGTCCACACTACTCGCCAAATTCTAGTCTGGAAAACTAAGATCCATGTACCTCTAAGGGTAAGGGATAGTGGAAATGCTGCCTTCCCCTTATTTAGACTATTCACTTAATGTAGCCTAAACTTGTATTAACTTGTATTAGCAGCCATATCACACTGTTAGCTCATAATGAAATTGTGGTCAAATAAAATCCCCAGGTCTCTTTCACATGAACAATTGTCAAAATGTATAAACAAACTGGTTGAATTAATAGCTGGGAGCAGCTAATAGGGAAACCCTATTGCTTAAAATGCAATTCTTTCCGGGCCAAATGTTCGCCCATCTTAACAGTAATTGCACAATGTATTTGTAGCTAAGGCCTCATTAAAGCTTCATGCTCACCTGCGCTCCAGCAGCACCGAGAGGCTGCATATGGGTTAGGGCAATGGCCAGGTGATTGCCTCCTGGGTTTGCCCAATTTTGAATTTCAGTTAGAGCCACAAAAGTCTGTGCCTTTGTGCCTCCAGTTATTATGGGGAGTTTGTATCCCTGGGGAGTTCAAGCAATTCAGAAGCAGCAGGAAAAGGCAGGGAGGCAGGTGAGCAAAGAATAGAGCGCTGTGAGAGGCATTGTGACACCTTGTTAATTATTAACTTTGGCAGCAGGTACTCAAGTTAACCGGAAAGGGAGGGTGGACCTCATTAGGTATCCAAACAGCATTTCTAAAGGGCGGATGTAGTCCAGAAAGAGGCTGTTTTCATGGGGTTGACCACAAAGGAGGTACATACCTCGAGTGCAAGACAACCTGGATGCATTCCAGAAGGCCCCACCACAAAATTGTGCAATCGACACAGTACATACCCTCTCTCAGTCCAAGCTGGAAACATGACATATGTATCCAGCTGCTCCGGAAAAGGAAGCATAATAGGTTTGATGGCTAATTCTTATCCCAAGGTAAGATGAATGGAACTCAGAAGGAAGGGATAATTATTCCAACTGCATTAAGGCAGTTGTTTTAAATAGCATTTTAGTTCCGTCAGAATAAAGGCATCGAGTGTGCACCTTTGAGATATAAGTATATATACTGCACATCTCCGCTCCGTATTTGCGCATCTTAACAGTAGTTGCAAAATGCATCCACAACCGAAGACTCTGTCCTGCAGATTGTGGGAGAAATTATGTATATGAGCTAAGGGGTCTGAATGGATCCAGGGGAAGGAAAATTCAAGAGACTGGGTCAGTTGAGAGCCATGAGATTTGGCAGGAGGCAGAGATGGGGCTCCCACGAGAACGTACAGCAAAGAGCTACAGGTCACCTTGGTAGTTCTCCCATGTGTAGGAAGGTACGAGGTCCATTGGTGATTCTGCCTTAGACCACCACACCTGAGACCCACAGTGTGGTGTGAAGGAAGACACTGTTTCACAGACTTGCCTTGATGATTAAATGAAGCTACAGAAATTAATTTAGCCATAGCAGGAGCTCAGGTTGCAGAAGGAGACAGGGAGTAGTTAATAGGAGGGGTTTCCTGGAGCATCATCTGAATGTCCAGAGCCTGCATTGTGGTGCAGAATACCTTGGCCATATTCTGGCTGCACTGTGGAGCCAATCTGTACTGTCTCAGGTCTATTCAGGCCTGGAGATGCTGTGGATAATGAAGAGGGCTTCAGGGTACAGAGGAGAGCACCTCTTAGAGCATGCAAGAGATACATGGGGTCTGAAGAGATGAAAGTCCACTGTAGAATTCTGCAGACTTTATTTTTAACTGTGTGTAGGATATACTAATTACGGAAAACTGGGGACGTCCTGGAAAACCCAATGACAAAAGTATTTGGTTGTCCAGCAATGACCTCTTTCATGTTAGCATTTGGAGTGTTTCTTTCTACATGTTATATCTCTACATGTTTATCTCTGTTGTAATTTCTGCACTGCTTTCCCTCTGTAATCTTAAATACAGCCATAAATGAGACACACTCTACAAAGGTAAACAAAAGAAAATCTGTAGTGTGAACCTGAGCAGGATGAGAAATCTGGCAAGTTTTAAGTTGTTTCTGGTCCTTCCTCTCTCTCTTTCTCTGTAGTTCTGATATCAACCTGAAGCACTTGAGGTACCTAGTTACAGCCAGAGTCTCACAATATGCACTTTCCCCTGTTGGTTTATTATTTTGATAGTTACATATCATGACATGAGAATGAATTCTCCAAAAGTAGACTGGCCACAAGCAGCCTCCTTTTAGCCTTAAAATCCATATGATGCGATGACTCATGGATACAACACAACAGCCCTAAGAGATGGGAGGTGGAGGTGGGGGCTTCCAGGCCCTGTTCATCTCTTCTAAATAAAGTGGCATCATAAAATCTGAAATTTGGATTTGAACTGTGTTGCTAAGTCCTCCTCAAACTAACAGAGCGACTACATAGATATTGCCAAATGGCATTCCATTCAAAGTATTAAAAATCAAATTAGTAGCATACACTGCTGTCTGCAGTACAAAGTATTTCACATGTAGCCTTTAGAATCTCAGAAGCACCGAGAGCAGTCTTACCTGCGACAACAAGTAGCATGGGGTCTTTGGAATTGTTCCCCAAAGATCCTTCATTTGGTACATGGCTAAATCCCAGTTTCACCACTGAGCTTTTTCCAGACTTGATTGCTCTCAGACAAATAGCATTTCCCGGAAGACAAAAGGGGTCAGTGAAGACCAGCTCAAGAAGAAGAAGATGAGCTAAGCAGGGTCATGGTATGTCATTGAAGATAACCTACACTCTTACACACGCTACGGTACTATAGCACAGAACCTGGTACTCTTCCCCTCTTATCAAAGGGCGTCTCTGGATTCAACTCATTGCACAGGAAGGAAAGAGCTAACCTTTCTCTTACCAGTGTTCTTGTTGTCCTGTCTGAAACAAAATTCATCTTCTTGTAGGGCAAATTCACACAGCACAGTTTCCTGATTTGTTCCTATTTAAATTAGTAAACTAGAAGAAAT
This sequence comes from Rhabdomys pumilio, assembly GCA_030674055.1. Classification (NCBI taxonomy): domain Eukaryota; kingdom Metazoa; phylum Chordata; class Mammalia; order Rodentia; family Muridae; genus Rhabdomys; species Rhabdomys pumilio. The sequence continues at coordinate 172,011,472 of JANHMN010000004.1, read as the reverse complement.
GAAAAAAAATTAATTACTTAAATATATAGAGGATGGCCCCAGAAATTGAATTTATGTGCAAGTTTGAGGTATCATATGTTTTTAAAGTAATTTAAATAATTGTAACCATATTACTACAACACTGAACTACAGATTTTGCTGGTGCTAAAATGGGCAAGGTGTGAGAGTGGTGGTCACTTGGTGGTCAGCCCTCCTGTTAAATCCTCAGAATGTCACAAACCTGTTGTAATCCTAGCATTTGGGAGGCTGGGGCAGGAGGATCAGAAATTCAAGGTTGTTTCTCAACTTTGTAAATTTAAAGCCTGTCTATTGAACAAGAGACACTGTTTTAAAACCAGAAAACAAACAAACAAACAAACAAACAAACAAGAACGACAAACCCATCACCACCACCACCATCAACAGCAACAACAAAATAGAAATAAAATACAATGGACCACTCATCAGATTCTCCTTGGCTATTGTTTAGCAATTGGATTCTCCATCTTGAATTATGAGAATGGGCCTCAAAAAATGTCCACATTTTGGACAAAGCAGCCTGCATCAAAGAGTCAGGACCAAAAGAGAAAATGGTCACTTATTTTTGGTGCAATAGCTACAGGGAATGATGTTCCCACTGAAAGCAAGGACCTTGGAAGTATGTCCAAAACAAGAAAGTCTCAGGAATCAACGTGTGTTTTGAAGCTATAATCTCCCCTAATTGAGAGAAGGAGCCCAGTTTGGCCTTCCTGTTCTGTTAATTGATTCCCAGATCTATTTCTCATTGATCCTCTTGGTAGGTATAGCTCACCTTGAGAACCAGGAAGCAGGAATCGAGGTCTCTGAGCCCTTCCAGAAAGCGTTTTGATCTTTTGATTTTACAGGTAATGGAAGTTGCCAGCAATGTGACTCTTTCAGTGGGAGGTAAAGTTTAACCTATAATGGGAAGTGTTTACTGAAACTCAAGATTCTGTTAGTTAGGAAACGGTCGTTGCTGAGAATAGCTACATTTGAAAGGAACTAAACTACAGTAAAATACCGTGCTTTCAAATTGATTTGGGATTCGAAATAGTAAGCCTTTCAAATAAACCACTGTGCATATTTTATTACTGCCTTCATAACCCATGGCCAAAACATTTTGATTTATATGGCAGTAAAAATATTTATCACTTTTATTTATATCATGTATCATTAAATATAGATGATATCAGCCAGTTGCCAGCATATATACTTCTTCCTCCTGTGAGATGCAAGGATATGTTTAGAGATACTGTAGAGATGCTAGAATTCCTTTCATGGCATGATTTCTCCCTGGATGATAAGGGCTGTCAGCCTTTACTATGCCCTTTCGAGGTGGGAGACAATGAGGTAGGAGAGTAACTCCGCATGTATTTCACTAACTCCTGTAAAGCCAATGGGAAAAGCAAGTACTTACTACTTTGTAAGTGTAAAGACTGAGCTTCATGTGAGACAAGCCACTGGGGTCATGCTGCTAGAACAAGATAGAGGTAGCATTTGAACCAAGTTTTGTCTGATTTAACATTGGCCTCCATTTCCTTCTGTGTGTGTGTGTGTGTGTGTGTGTGTGTGTGTGTGTATGTGTGTGTGTGTGTGTGTGTGTCTACATGTTCATGCTTGTGTGTAAACCAAAGGATAATCTTAGGAATTGTCCTCAAATACTATCTGTTGTGTGTTAGAGGGGTGAGGGGTGGGGGACACAGGCCTGACACCAAGTAGATGAGTAGGCTGGCCAACCAGAGAGTCCTGAGATCCTTCTGTCTCCATGTATATCCCTGGCTCTGGGATTATAATCACATACTTCCATGCCTGGTTTATTAAGCATAGGTTCTTTGAACTTGCAAGACACATGCTGAACCATTCCCCAGCCTCGTTGCCATCTTTATATCATCATGGTCTGTGTCCCCTAAAAAGTTTCTTGAACTTCAGTTAGCAAAATGCTCCTTCCTCAACTTGTCATACCCCTTCTGAAATATGTATCTCTCGACATATTAACATGGTGTTAGGAGTCTTCTGGTACCCCAGGAAGGAATCAGAGCATGATACCTGCACTCAATGTAAGTGCCCATTTGCATAGTGGCTGATTGCATTAACATTTGCTCACCTGTCACACCAGCCACTACCCCATCAGATCCTGTAGCAAATACCTAGAATTTGCAAAAGAACCCACTCAGCATGAACATTTTAAAGAAGCTAACTCATGTTTTGATAATTGAAGGGAGAAGGAGGAGGAGGAAGAAGAGGAGGAGGAGGAGAAAGAAGAAGAGGAGGAAGAGGAGGAAGAGGAGGAGAAGGAGGAGGAAGAGAAGGAGGAGGAAGAGGATGAAGAGTAAGAGGAGGAGCAGAAGGAGGAGGAGGAGCAGAAGGAGGAGGAGAAGGAGGAGGAGGAGGAGAAGGAGGAGGAAGAGGAGGAAGAGTAAGAGGAGGAGTGGGAAGAGGAGGAGGAGGAGGAGGAGAAGGAGGAGGAGGAGAAGGAGGAGGAAGAGGAGAGACAAGACTCCTTGCTCTATCATTATCTTACATTGTGGTTCTAGAAGTCTGGATTCTGGTCCTCAGGTTTGAGAGGTAAGTGGCTTATTTGTGGTGTTATCTCCCCAATTTCCCCATTGTTTCTTTATTAAAGGATCAGGTAGATAGATTAGGTGGGATGAGTATAATTATGATTGCTGTGGGCACAGGGGACACGTGTCAGTAAGCAGAAGGGATATAAATTATGAGTCAGAGTCACAGGACTCTACATAGGCCCTTCCTCCTTCCCTCCTTCCCTCCATCCTTCCCTCTTTTTCTCCCTCCCTTCCTTCATTCCTTCTTTCCTGTCTCCTGTCTTTCTTTCTCCCTCCTCCCTTTCTTTCTTCCTCTCTTTCTTCCCCCTCTCTCCCCTTCCTTCCTTTCTTCCTTCCTTTTTTCCTTCCTTTCTTTCATGTGTATAGTACATATGCATGCATGTGTATGCACGTTAATGCATGTTAATGTGTTTGTGCATATGCTATGTCTGCATGCAGAGGTCAGGCAATAACCTCAAGTAGCCCTCCTCAGTTTCCTCCTTGTCTTTTGTTGTTAATCATGCAAATTCCAGAGGACACGGCCTTCAAGATCGCAGAGCTTTTTCTGTCTCAATTTTCTACTCTGCAATGGGTATGTTGTTATAACAGATGCTTCCTTCTCAGCGGACACACCTAGTGTTCTGTCAGTGAAGGGATAGTGGTAACACCCCATAGAAGGCTATAAACATTTAATGGACAGAGTACAGGCACTAGAGTTGAGGAAATGCTGGTCTCATGGCCACCAAGACTTCCCCTACCAAGGTAAGCTGTGAGGGTAAGTAGCTTCTATGTCCTTGATCTCACGGTGCCCTCATTTTCTGATGACTGGGACCAGGGCTCTTCAGTATTTTCTCCTTGTTAATTGAATGACTAGTTCTGGATAATGGATAATTCTCAATTTTCTATTTTTAGAAAGTATATAAATATCTAAATTAGATTTAGGCAAAGTGAGCTGCAGCCTTTGATATGCAGAGAGCATAATTAGGTTGCTGCGTTTACCTACCAGGTCGCAAGCAAACTTTAACTCATTAAAGCTGCGAGGGACTTTGATGAACCTTTGAACTAGATAAAAATATGCCAGTCACGGCCAAGTTCTCCTCTCTTCTTTGAGAACTTTCAAAGAGAGAAAGTGACTAATGTGTTTGGTTCTGTAACATCGCCCGCCAGCTCTGATCGGCTCTGAAGTCTTCATGGGATTCTTAACCACCCCCACGCCAGATGGAGGCATGCAGGGCAAGCTAAAGCGTTGTCCTTGAAGTCAGGAGCCCTGTGGGCTCCTTTCAGTTCCACTCTTGACCTTCAGTCATCGTGAACCTTCTAGGCCTTGGTCTCTCGTCTGGGGAATAAGGATAACAAGCCCGAGTATTGAGAGGGGCTCAGAGTGATGCAGTGGTGGTCTTTCAGGTGTAGATTGGATGTAAATCTAAGACACAGTTGCAATAGGAAACCCTGTTTCCCCATCCTGGGTGTCTCTCGCACAAGTCTCTCTAACTTAGCAGGTTCCCCATTCTCCAAACCCTTCCTGCCCTGCCAAAGGCTTCCATACATTTTCAGATACTCTTTACTGGATCAAGGATTTCCCAGCCTTATAGGAACTCACTTGTCAAGCAGGAACCTTGCAGTATCCAAGCATCCATGTCACCAGGAAATACCCATGCCTCTTGGGCTCCCTGCTGCTGCATCATTTTATATCCTGCAAACAAAACTTGCTATGTTAAATCTTCCTTGATATTCTTATATACCAGCATGCATTGGGTTCATGATCAGGAACATTCTCCAGCTTTTTATCACTTGTCTCTTTTGCTTCC
>JANHMN010000004.1:171945093-171976407 GCA_030674055.1 Rhabdomys pumilio | reverse complement strand
ATCTCTCTCTCTCTCTCTCTCTCTCTCTCTCTCTCTCTCTCTCTCTGATTCTCCCTTAGAATCTTAAGAGTAATTATAGGGACTTTTCCTGTAATTTTGGGAGCTCTTTTAAAAAAATACTTTTGAGCTCATTGTTTCAGATTTTGTACTGAGAAAATTTTGTGAATGAGTCTCTATTATATTTATAAACATGGTCTTGCTCTCCAAATTATAGATAACTTACAAAATATACTACTTAGATATATCAGTTAAGATGTAGCTGACATGCATCTGTTCATCAATAAAAAGTCCAAGTCAAGTTTGTTATAATGTTGAACGGTATCGGTCTACTTTCTTATCTTCTGTCATGATTCATAAAAAATGCACAAGCAACTCAAATTTGGGTTGCATCTAAAGGAAACAGCATGGTAAGTATGTAAACTCTTTTCTGTTGAGCTTCCAAGTAGAAAGTAAGGTGCATTTTGCACAAATTTGTCCTGTGAGGTAAGTTGCCAAGGCTGGATCTTTCTTCTTGCTCACCCATGCTTTGCTTCTTGCTTCGTCTTCCTGGTTCCACACACCCATGCCTCTTGTGAAAGACAACTGTGCCTCAGGATTTGTTACCTCAGCCTATCCAAACAGTCATAGACCAGGTCTCTTACATATCTGATATTAATCTATTGCCATTCAGGAAGCTGGGGTGTCCAGTCAAGATGCTGACAAAGTAGGCTTATCTTCTTGGATTGCAATGGCTGCCATCTTGCTGGGAGCTCACACAGCATGTTTGTGGACTCTGGTATCTCTTCTTATAAAGATCCTTAATTCCATCAGACTAGAGTTCACTCTCATGACCAATTTCAGGTTTAATCACTTGTCCAGGTACCACATTTTAAAATGCCATCACATTGGAAGTTAAGGTTTCAATAACGGAATGTGGGGACATGAGCTTTCAGTTCACTTCAACTCCTAATAAAAGATGCACTAAACCCTTTTCTCTAAGTGACCCAAGGCAACTGTTATCTGCAAGTTTGTGTCGTTCAGTTCAGTACATAAGAACGAACAGTACAAAGTTTGTTGTTTCTTCCTAGGAATCTAAATTAGATGGTTAATAGTGCAGTTTCATAACCCATAAAGACAAGGGAAATCCAAAGTTGGATTAGAACTAATTTGCAAGTGATAAGCAGAACTGCTAAAAGAATTTTTTAAAAAATAAAAAGACTGAATTTCTGTGCTCTAAAATCAGAGCGTAAGATGTGCTACGATTGCATGACCCTTCTGTGCAGCAGGGAGCTGGTACCAGGTAGTCTCATCTCTACCATCCTGCAAAATACTTCAGGGCATAGTGTGCTAACACTTTTCTTAGTGAAGTGTTAGAACATAGCATCTAGGTTTCCATGGGAGAAAATTCAAAATTAATATGTTTGCATAATTTGCTATGGAAGTAGTTTGACTGATTAGAGGGACATTTGAAGTCACAAGTAACAAAGGCCAATCAGCCAAAAATAGGCCACTCCCTATTATAACCATTTATGGTCTGTTTCTCTCTTTCCTGTCCCCTCCTCTTCCTCCTCCCCTCCCCTCCCCTCTTTTTTTCTTCCCTCCCCATAAATATGTGCACACACACATATGAATATTTGTGCCAACAGTTACTATATGCAAGTAAAAGCCATATACTAACTCTTGATATATGTCACTATAGCCTCTTTTGTGCTTATTGATGTATTATGAATAATTTTCTACATTTGCATCCTGACTTTACATTGACTGTTGTAGGGCATTTATATTATTCTGACCCTTACCTCTAATTTAAGCAGACTGCACAATGAACAGAATTCATGTTCATTTGCTTACTTGAGCCATTCTATTCTTTAGAATACTTAGACATCAGTGGGTAGATGCAGAAAATAGGTAGAGCCTGCTCAACAAATTCCAAGTCCCCTCTGAACAAATAAAAAGTTTCTTGCTCTCTAGTAATAATTGCAAATCTGTCATTTTCCCAAATGCACACCAGAGTGTTATGATGTGAAATTTACTTATTTTTGTTTGTCAATCAAGAGGAGATCATTTGTATAGATTTTGCTCACTAGCAAGGGTTAATGATTCTTTGTGCTCATTAACAATCTCTCTCTCTCTCTCTCTCTCTCTCTCTCTCTCTCTCTCTCTCTCTCTCTGTGTGTGTGTGTATTGTTTTTTGAAATATCTCTCCATTCTTTTAGTGTTATTTTTGTTGGAGTTAACATATGTAGAAGTTTAAGAAACAGTGAGAATGAAATACTTTGTGGAAACATTGGGTTAGGATTTTCTTGTGGAGTTCTTTTTAAGTTGAGTTTTTATTTAATTTCACTTGTGATGAGAGCGCCATTTTTTGACTAACTTTATTTTCCTTACTTTGAGAGCTGGAAAATGCCGTCAGCTATGGTGAGCATCAGAAAGGGTACCTGGCTTTCTAAGGGAAATTTCTAAATAATGTATGTGGCACCAAGTCATAGAAAAGCTGCTGGATCATCCGATTCTCGGTCCCACTCTATTATTTGTCTGGAAAATAATTATTTTCTCAGTTACCAGCACCTACTCAGTATATTTGGGTCTGACACATAAGAGGGTCTTAGAACTGCATACTTCTATTTAGAGCGTTCTAGAATATACTCAGCCAAGTGTGATTTATCTGCAGACATAAGAAGCCAAGTGAGGCTCCCCCCTTCTCCCCGCTGTATTACTCAGTAGGCAATTAAAGAAAATGATTGCTACAGAGATATACCCTAATCTGCATGTTTAAAAACGTTCAAATTCTAATGTATGCCTCCTGCTTCTCTCCCCTCGTACTGCTTTAAATCCAGCATTTTATAAACTGAAACTACATAAACAGATGTGTTGGCCCAAATGTTTGAGGATGTGGCTCTTACTGCGTTGGCAGGGAACTTCCTTCTTCGTGTACTAAATTCTTTTCTCCTTAAATGTATGGATGAGTAGATATTTTTAATGCATGACTTGTTTTCCTTACAAAATGACATTCCTAATTTACACTGATGCTCATGACAACTTGCTTACAAAACCAAAGTTTACAAAGTTACAACTTTGGTAACGGTTTGATGGACACAAAGACGTGATTTTGCAAGTTGACTTGGCCTTTTGTAGGCTTTTAAAAATATTTTGTTATTGTTTGACTTTATTTATCTACTTATTTTTTTTTTTTTTGCTATAGAAAGGCAGCAACCACATGGTAAAGAGAAAACAAATAAATAAATTTGCATTTTAAGTAAAATTTTAAGTAAATTTAAATGCATCCCCAAAACTATAATACATACATACACATATACACATACATTTATGCTATTTCCAGAATGTTTTACTTCTTAAATCTCCTGCCCTAAAGTAAAAAATGGAAGTAGACAAAATAGTTTTAATGACTTAGATCATATCTTCTTTGTGGCTTTTTCACCTACCTAAACAGTGGATAGACTGACAGCTGGCAGAAACTGCTATAACAGGAAAGTAGAGAGCCCAGCATTACAGCCTGAAATGCTGAAGCAGTTGAAGGGCTCAGAGGTATCAATCCCCTGCGGTAGTGTCCATTATTCTTTCTAATTTCACTCAGCAGAGAATGCCATGTTCTCTGGTTTTAAGTGTCCCCTTTTATAGTAAGAAGTGGGTCAGCTTTTCAGAGGGTGGGAGGCAGTCAAGTTGAGCTGCGGAAGCTTTTCCATGAGCAGAAAGACAAGATGATTTGGAAGTGAGCGTCATTTCAGCCCTGGATCACAATGACATCTGTTACAACACGTTATTAACCATAAAACCCCACATGGTGCTTGAAATGATACAAGGAAGGAAAAACGCTACAAAATGCAAATCTCACAGCTTTTGTCTGGAATACATAGTGTCAACCAGCTGATGTTGTATCCGTGGGTAAAGAAAATAAATATATTGAAATGTGACAAACTGACTAACAGCATAATTGGATAGTTTCCTTCAATGGCCATTTGGAGTTATAATTGTCAGATATGTTGATCTGTTTTCACCATGAAAATGGTCCTAGCTTGGGCTGCCTCCTGTTGGAAAGGATGTAATACCAAGAGATACATCAACTTAAATGCACGCAGCAGGAAAACAGCGTTATTACCAGTTAAAGTTCTAATCGCCACAGGACCCAGCTTCCCAGAGCCTTTTCTTTCCTTTCTCCTCCCCTTAGCTGTCTTCAACAATTTCATTACTCAGCAGTTGTGGATATATGAAATCAAAGCAAATGTATTGGAAATTGCCAATGGGTTATTAGATTTCATCTCATCTTTCACGTATATCATACTTGATTTACATGGAATTTTGTTTGCATGGAAACTGAAGTCTAATATAGAATAGATCTGGGACAAAGGACAGACCTATCAGAGCACTAACAGGAGGAGGGAGTCCATCTATAGGAGATGCAGCGTCACAACAAAGCAAGGCCATTTGTGTGGATTAAATCTTCCAAGGGTTAGTGGTTGAAAGGAAGATGCTATTGAACAATTGGTGGCTGAGTGTAACTGCCTCACTGATTGGCTCTGTATTACATCTAAGAAAATAAAGAGCTGGTCAGATTAGATTAAAGGACTATTAATAATAATAATAATAATAATAATAATGATACAATTATTCTTAGATTTTAATTTTCATTTGCATAAGTGTGTGCCTCTCTACATATGTATGTGTATCATGTATGTGCTTTGTTCCTGTAGAAGTTAGAAAAGACTGTCAGATCCCCTGGAACTGGAGTTACAGTTGTTTGTGAGCCACTATGTGGGTGCTGGGAATCAAATCTGGGTCCTTCAAAAGAGCCACACATACTGTAAACCTCTGGCGCATCTCTCTAGCCCCAACATATGACTTTCCATGAGTATTTTGTAAGTTTGAGTGGAGATGCAAGAAACAATCATAAATTCTTTTTTTCTTACTTCCTGTTTATGGTTCTCAGCCCTTCTTCTAAGTCACTGTTGGGAAAACATGTTTAAAGAATATCACTTAAGGAGTATTAAATCAGTTGTTGGCCTGAAACACTCAAGTGGTTCTACCTGGCCTTGGCTAATGCATAGTCATTAATGTTGTTGTTGTTATTTTGTTTCTTATTATTAACATTGCTATGCAAAGGGTGAAAGAAACGATACTAGAACGGGGAGAAGAATTGTCACCGAGGGGTGCACAGTGCATCCTGAGTTGCAAGCCTTAATATCACTGGGTGATGAAGACAATTGAGGACAGAGCCAACACAGAACACACTGAATAAATAGCATCCTCTTTGGGGTCCAAGCATGATCCAGAGTGAGAGCTGACAGGCGCAGGCGTAAAAGAGTTACTATCCATCCAGCGTTTGTAAGCATAGATCCTTGAGATCTTAACCACACAAATGTCACTGTTACAGAAACTTGGTCCCACCCAGCAAAAGTACGATAAAAAGCATTTGGAGGAAGGCGGTTTTAGTAACTACAGGTGTTCAGTTGTGCACTTGAACTCAATACGCTTGTCTTGACTACTACACTTCTATTAAAAATAAGGAAACTGCTCAGACTGTATCTGAAAAAGACACATATACAATCCCAAATGGTTCTTACTGGCCTTGGCTAGTGCATATTTATTTATCTATCTATCTATCTATCTATCTATCTATCTATCTATCTATCTATCTAGCTATCTATTTATCTATCTAGCTATCTATTTATCTATCTATCTGTTGCTGTGTAATGTGTTAAGAAAACAATACTAGAAAATATAAGTGAATGTCAGTGAGGAAGGCAAAGAGCAATCCCAAGCTGCAAGCTTTAACATATAGCATATATGCTTCTCTCTCTGTGTGTGTCTGTGTGTGTGTGTGTGTGTGTGTGTGTATGTGTTAATGTCTTAATATATATATATGGTGTGGGTTAATGTCTTAATATATATAATACTATACCATATGTGTATGTTTGTGTGTATACATATGTATATACATATATATACACACATATATATATATATATATATAATGTGTGTTAATGTCTTAATATATATAATACTATCCCATGTGTGTGTATGTGTGTGTTAATGTCTTAATATGTATAATACCATCCCTAATATATATGTGTGTGTGTTCATGTAACTTTCATATAGATTTTATTCTTCTTAAGTTGGTAATTCAGTAGCCTTTTAGTAAATTTTTAGTCATAAATTACCAGCATAATTTCACTTTACAATGTTTTCATTATTCCCAAACACCTGTCATGCCAGTTTATAGATACTGTCTATTCTCACCCCAAGCCTTAGACAGAACCTACTTTACTTTCAATCTAGCAGAGTCACCTTTCCTAGGTATTACTCTGGGGACCCTTGCTTCTTCTCCTTGCTCTCATGCAAAATCCTTGGAGCAGTTCAATGACTCCTGGGACTGCACTGGATGTTTTGGTTAGGGAAAGCTTTATACACACGGGTATTACTATGTAGAAAAGATTGATGCTCTCCAATGATCCCCCCAAATCATTCTCTCTCTCTCTCTCTCTCTCTCTCTCTCTCTCTCTCTCTTTCTCTCTCTCTCTCCCCCTCTCTCTCTTTCTCTCTCTCCCTACTTACCTATCATCTATCTATCTATCTATCTATCTATCTATCTATCTATCTTTCCCTCTTGTTTTGCTTTCTTCTTTTTCTTAAGAAGATTTATTTTTATTTATGTATTTTTGTGTATCTGTTTGAGTATCTGTCCTCTATTTCTCTCTCAACTTGTGTGTGTGTATGTGAGTGATCTCAGAGAGAAGAGGGTGTCAGACAATCTGGAGTTGGAATCATCTGATGTAGGTGAATGGAACTGAACTCAAATCCTCTGCAGGACCAGGAAGCATTGTAAGACATTAAACCATCTCACCAGCCTCTTGTTTTTCTTTTCCAATTTTTTTTTGAGATAGTCTGTAACCCAAATGGGCCTCCAACTCATAGTGTTTTTTTTTTCCTTAGCCCCGGGGATTTTGGTATTCCAGGGATGTACCAACATGCCTGGCACCCAGACCTTTCTAGCAAAATGGTCTCATTCAAGTTACAGCTCAGAGTTGAGGAATGCTGGGAGTATTCTCTGCTCTACAACTTGTAGAAAAATAATACATAAAAAATAATTTAACCAGGCTGGAGAGATGATTCAGTGGTTAAGAGCACTGACTGCTCTTTCACAGGTCCTGAGTTCAATTCCCAGCAACCACATGGTGGCTAACAACCATCTGTAATGGGATCTGATGCCCTCATCTATTGTGTCTGAAGACAGATCCAGTGTACTCATATACATAAAATAAACAAGTCTTTAAAAAGTAATTTAACCATCAATTTATTTGTTTATAAAAATACTGGTGGAATATGGTGGGAGGTGGTGTCAGTGCATGGCATTTGCTGTATTCAACATTTTTTTCTCATCACCATAAAACTTCCCCTTTCTCATCCAGGGAAATACACCCTAAATTTCAATGCTTCATTAAATAAAAAAAATCTATGATTTTAAAAATATTTACGTTCCTATAGTATTATTATGATACAGTTCATTTGCCTTTAACTAGAGGCTAACACTATGCTATTTATAGGAAAGCTGAATACCATTTTCTCCACAATGTCAAGTGTTCTAAGAAGGTTCTGGCTTCACTTACAACCCTCACATATTCTGTGATGATGTATCAGAGATACAACTAGTCAGTGGAGCCAACAAGTTGCTTGGAAACAATCAAAGATGAATTCAATGTGGTTTTAGAAACCTATTCAGCAATCCCTATCTCTGACTGAACATCTCCCTCTGAATTGGAAGGAAAGCATCTCAGATGCAGAAAAGATTTTTTTTTTTTTTTTTTTTTTTGGACAGAGCTTTAGCTAAACATCAATTATAGCTGGAAATAACTAGATGGCTATTGAGTTAGACCTTAAAGAATGAATGGAATTTCAATAGTCAGAGCATGGCCAAGATGGAGCATCTCAGAAGACGTAAATTTTCATGCTATTCATTCATTTGTTTCCATTCATCATGCGTCTGAGGAGTGCTTCTATCAATCCATGCTGACTAGGGTTATTCTGAGGTAACAGGATAATAAATTTCAGTGGTTTATAAAAAGAAATGTTTCTAATTATTAATATTCATATGCCCTTCTTTGATTTGTTTTTAGCACTTTCTTCTTCCCTTTCTTTGTTCCAATTCTGAGGCTTGTTATTTGCCCAGGACCCTATGGACAGAGCAGACTTTGGGACTCATTAGTTTCGTATCATAGAATGTCTTCGTTTTTTTTTTTTTTTCGTTTGTTTGTTTTGTGTTGTTGGGTTTTTTTTGTTTTGTTTTGTTTTTTTGTTTTTTTTGTTTTTTGACTCATGAACCATTTCTTTTTATATGCAATTAGCCAGGGCACATTGTATGTCAAATATAGAGAAGAGTGTGGTCAAGACGGTTTGTTGAAATGATGAGCAAAAATATCACACATTCCAGTCGCACATCTTACACAGTAATTTTGTAAATTATGACTTTCAAGGAATAAATACTTCTTGCAAGTAAGTGGCGTGGATCTGAGAAAGCGCATCTTTGGCTGTTAACAACTGGCAAGGAATGTGGTCATAGGTTTTTTTTTTTTTTTTTTTTATCACCACAGCAGAGAAAGCAAACTTGAAAGCACACTCACACATTCACTCACACATACACACATCACACTTACATGACAACAAACTATTGCTTTCAAATGACTAATTTTTAGAATGTAATAGACATGCTTAACATATCTGAAGTACACAGGTCATCCAAAATGAAAAAACAACAACAAAAAAAAGCTTTTGTGCCAAATCACTTACGGTTTAGCCATTTAGTCAAATTCTCATCTACATGTTGTGGACGGCTTTTTGTAGAGGTGCTTGATCTCCACAATCAGGATACTTCAAGTTAATAATATGGCTGTGACCCTTCCAAGTAGTAAAAGTTCTCTAGGGCAAAAGCTAAGCTTTAGACACTGGGGCTCAATAGCAGAAGAACTTGCTGCTTTGAACCCCGGTCAGTACCAGCACCCTGGTCAGTTGGCTCACAACATCTGTACCTCCAGTTGCAGGAGATACAACAGTCTCTTGCTCTTCCTGCAGTACTCCCACGGTGGTACATAGACATAGTAGCCACAGGCAAGGTGTGGACACACATGGAGTAAAAATAAATAAATCTTTATATGAGACTTAATGGAGAAAAGAAAGTATACCTTAGTGTTGCAGTTTGTTATGTTTGGTGTAGCCCGCCGATCCCGATCCGGCATTACAAGATGGCGCTGGTTTACTGTTGCACCACTCGCAAACAAGTCTACTGCGCATGCATCAACAGATTCTGACACAAACCCCTCCCGAGTGGGTATATGCAAATGAGGTATTGGTGCCAGCCAATCCCTGCACAGCAACCACTCCCTGGGCGGGGACTTATGCAGATAGGATTTATGCTAATTAGGTCTGGGCAGAACGACCAATCAGAGAAGGTATGCAAATGAGGCCGTGGGGCGACCAATCAGAGAAGACATGCAAATTAGGTCCGGCAGGGCAACCAACCAGGGAAAGCCACGCCCCCTCCTCCCTCTATATAAGCAGCCCTCTCTGGCTGCTCTGGGTCCCGGCTTCACGATGGGGCGTTCCTGCAATAAAGCGTGTTGAGAAGATCCCGGTCGTCGCGTCCTTCTTCTCTGTCCAGCGAGCGTAGATCTTCGCGTCTTTCTTCCTGGTTGAGCAGACGCAGGCGTCTTCCTTCCTGGTCGAGTGAACGCAGATCGTCGCGCGTCCTTCGGGGTCGAGCGGTGGCGACAGTTTGGGACTCTCCTATAACCTTCGGTGTCATTTCTTACACTAGGTCTCTAAAGGTGCACAAATCTAAAAGAATATACACATAGACGGGCATTATGTTCACTGTTACACTGAAAAACCCAAATGCTTGACAGAATGTCCCCTTTTCAACTTTGTTTGTAGACAGAAGAGATAATAAAATTTAAAATGAAAAAAAAATTGCAGACCACTCAGAGGTCAGGGTGAGTAGAAAGAGACAAAGATGAACCAAGAATCTTTTATGTAGCTAAATAATTCTAATTTTATTATTTATTTCACCTTTCTCAGCATCCTGTTCTTATTATTGTAAGATGATAATGCATCACTAATTGCTCTAATTTGTTTGCAACTCATTATGATATCTGTATGTGAAAATATAAGCTACAAACATTATTTCTCTTCATGAATGTATTGTTGCTGGAGAATGCAGAAATAGCTGGTTCAGTAAAATGCTAAATAAGAATGAGGATTGAATTTAGATCCATCAACCCCTATGTTAAAAAAACAAACAAACAAATAAATACAATCTAGCATAGCTATAAGCCTTCCACTGGGAAGGCAGAGACAGGAAGATGCAGAGATCTCTTTGTTCATCTTGCCAAATCAGTGAGGTCGAGAGTCAATGAGAGATGCAACCCTAACAAATACGGAGAACAATCTAGGAAGACACTTGACTTCTGGTCTCTACATACATGTAAATACATGTATGCATCCATGTGAACGTGTACACATGCATATACCACAAAAATTTACACACACACACGCGCATGCGTGCGCACACACACACACACATACACACACACACACACACACACACACACACACACACACATATGGCTATTGTCCAGTACCAGTATTCAAAAGAAGCAGTCATCCAACTGCCTGCCTTTTATAAAATTACTATATCCTTATAGTTGATATTTGTAAAGTACATCAGAATTGCCCAGATAAGTGAGAAAATATCAACATTTCTGATGACTCTTGCTCACTATCTCAAAGGTCAGCTTCCATCCAGCACATTTGGATTTAGCAATCAGTCTCCTTTTCTCTCCCTATTCCGCTGTCCACCTCTCTAATTCCCCAGTGTCTCGTGTAGTTCTTCATGATCCTTGTCTGTAACTAGGTCAGATATTTCAGTGCAATTATTATCATTTAGTAGTTAAGAATGCACTCGCGATGGTAGAGGAAGTTATAAAATTGAGAAATCTAATTCTTCCCATATCCCTCTGAGATAATTTGTAACATCCTGTGAAGGAGAAAATTGAAAGAATCCTGTAGTCTGACCAGGCCAAAGATAATGTATGTCTAAGGAAATGGAAATGCCAATTAGGGTGATATATATATATATATATATATATATATATATCACATGTATATTAACTTATCACGTTGTGTCCTATACACATACCCAACTGAGAAATTGTGATTAAGTTGACTTTCTTCTACAAATTGTTATGTATATGACAACAGGAGAAGTCTTTTCTAAAAGCTTGTAAGGCAACAAAAAATAACTATCAATAACAAGAATATAAATATCACATTACAAAGCTAAGGCTTGGGTCTCAGGGAAAATCTACTGTAAATCAATGTACTGTAAAGACAGTACATTGTTCTGCCTCCTACACTCCCCATCTCGCTCCCACTCCATGTGGGGTCATAACTGAACTCCTCATTATGACACACAGTCTCTCTCTGTCTCTGTCTCTGTCTCTCTCTCTCTCTCTCTCTCTCTCTCTCTCTCAGGTCAAAACTGAACTCTTCCTTATGAGGCTTATAATGAGTTGGCTCTCTCTCTTCTCATTACTCTTACTCATTATTTTACGCTCTGCTTCCACAAAACCACAAGATTTTAAACTTTTAAACAGAACAAGACTTTAACTTACCATGCCCATAACTAAAATCCAAAGCTCTGTTCCTAGGCCTTCCTCAGTCCTGCTGGTAGCAACATCATCCTTCCAGATGCTCTGACTAAATGTGTGGATCACCCTTGGCTGCTCTCTTCTTCCACATTGGGCATCCAGTCCACCAGTGCCCATCCAGTCCACCTACAAATTTGAATTGTCTTCCAAATAAACACAGAATCTGACTCTCATCACCTGCACTGCCCAAGAAATGCACAATGAGGCTAAAACCAAAAAGACAAATAAATACGTGTTGACCTCCCTTTTCAATGCCAAAGCATCGCCGAGCCACCTAAATTCAAAAGGATTTGTCATGATATGATGAAGACTCTGAGCTCATCAAAATCTTCTAAATAATCTGTAATTGTAATCATCACCCCTAAATAAAGATGAGTATCTTCTGAGGAGCCCTGCTAGGCATCTTGGCTATTTTACATTGTCTGGGTTTACTTGGCATAGAGATGTCTGTATCATTTCCACATCCTAGGATAGCAGTAGCCAAGAAAGTTAACACGTTGACCTTGAATTGCAATTATAAATTTCTGTAGTTAAGCTCTCTGGTCTTTGATTTGCCATCACAGCCTTTGTTTTTCTTAAATGATTGCACTGCCTTAGTATTTAGTCCTTATCTCTAATTTCTTTAAGGCCCTGTTTGATCAACCTTTGATGTTATTAATGGCTAACGTTGTCATTGCTATTGTTATTGTTATCCTTGAAGATCACACTGAGATCTCAGCCCCATGTTGCCTCACGCCCATCAGTGCAGCCAGAGTTCTACACATGTCATTGGCCCTACTATTAGACTAAGCCATTCCCAGGAACGGGACTTAGCGGGATAATTTTAATATTATCTGCTTGTTTACAATTCGAAGAGTCCAGAAAGTCCCTAGTGCTTTTGTTACATGGTTCACATTAATTTTGTGAAGACACTATTTTTTTTCCTAATAAACCTTATAGAACTTTGAGTTTCAATTGATTGCCGCTGCCCTTGCCATGGAGTTGCAGGACGGGGCGTGCCTGCTGAGTTTCTAGGAGGTCACTGATCATTTACCTAGACTTAAGAATGGTGACAGGATCTACTTGCTGTATGTTAGTAGTGGCTTGATAAGTGGCATTTCTGAGTATATTGAAAGCCACATTGGGCTAATTTCCCCAAGCTTCAGAGACAGGATCCACAGACTTAGTGGCCAAAGGAATAGCTTTTCTTCACAGGTCTGAAAGTCAGAAGCCCAATATTAAGGGAAGGCAGGGACGATTTCTAGTGAGGCTTCTCCTCTGTTTTGCAAACAATCTCTTTTCTCTGTGTGCTTACATGATCTCTCTTCTCTGCAAGTACAGGGAACTGGTCTCCCCTCCCCTTCTTAGGGGTACCTGTCCTAGCAAATTAAAGACTGGCTGTGGCAAATCTGTTTCACTTTAATTTATGTCTTTAAAGGTCCTGTTCCCAAATATAGCAATATTGGGGTTAGCTCTTTAATACATGCATCAAGGCAGGTCCCAATTTACTCTTTGTCACCCACTATAGACTTTCATTTGACTTTTATAAGTGAAAGATCACTTATTTCTGTTTTAAATGTCTAAGTAACAGATAATGCGTATTCAAAATTACATTCTGAATATCACCAAATTTAACAGCTACAAACCTAAACTGTGCATGAATTCATTATTCATTAAGACAAATTACTTAACTGCATATTTGCTGGCTAATGTGCCAACCTAATGTTTCCAGGGCACAAATGGAAATACACCTCAACGTATAAAACTTCAAGTATTTGATCTTAATTGAGTGAATTTATATTTTATGTTGTTCCTCTGTATTAAAAGTGACAGCAAAAAAAAAAAATTCTACTTCCAGTGTCAGTTAGGTATTAGTACAAATCATTTATTAAATGTTGCATCCTCCATCTAAAATCTAACTGGGTAACTAAACATTAAAAGTGAAGCGGAAAATCTATATTGGTCTAATTTGAATTATGTGTTCTTCTAAACAAGTAGAATTGCTATTGACTGCCTAGAGCACCATTGTCACAGTCATGAATAATCATAAAACATTACAATTGGCACAGGAAGGATGGAAAGAAGCTCATCACAATTTTTTTTTAAAGTCAAACACAAAATAGAGCATCCCCCTCTCCCTCTTCTGCCTAAAAGGATAGAGCCATGCAGAGCACAGTGGTTTTATTACCCGAGAGCATGTGCTACAGAATAATCACCAGAAACCTCATCTATTATAGATAATATTTCACTTAACTTTATTCCAATGAAGCTTGCCTGCTTACTAAATGTGTGTCGTAGAAAAAGAAGACAAAAAAACGAAGAAAACAACCCTTAATACCAAGCCCTCCAGTTTTATTAACTGAGTAAGTTCTTAATTCAAAACTAAGAATTCTGATTTTTTTTTTTTTTTGCTTTTATAGAATTGTTTTTTTTTTTTTTTTTTTTTGGAAGTTCTAGAAGCTGGGTTCACAAAAGTCCCAAGCTGAGTTTTGTGCAGGTGAGTTAGGCTTGGATGTCAGTCAAGTTCCTGCCTGAGGGGCATCTAGAACCTCTCTGCAGAGTGTGTTGACTTAATTCTTCAGAAGGTTGTCCTCAGTATCTAGAGCACCTCGGGCTTTCTGTGCCTCTCCCAGGAGATGATAGTAGAAAAACTAAAAGCAAATTCTAATGCCTTTGTGACATACTTATAAGTATATAAATCTCCTCAAAGTTACAATGTTAGTTTTGTATGTAATATACATAGGAATTAGTGTTGATTTTCTTCATTATGAAGATAAGGGGTTGACGGCTTAAAGGCTTACCATAAAGCGCAAAATGCTCGTGACTGAATAGACGCACTTCTTGACACATTCAAGTATATATTCTGTCCTAGAGCAGTATGCCAACCTGTGCCAAGGGTGTCTCAGCCTCAGGACCATCAGCATTTGGGATGGAGACTTCCTGTAAGACCATGTGTGCGTTTGTAAGAAAATACTTAATGGTACCGCTGAGCAATCCAGAGGGAGCAAGCCAGAAAGCAGCACTCCTCCATGGCCTCTGCTTCAGATCCTGCTGCATCAGTTCCTGTCCTCTTTGAGTTCCTGTCCTGACTTTTCTCATGATAAACAGTGATATGGGAGTGTAAGCCAAATAAACACTTTTCCTCCTCCCCCCCAAATAAAACAATCTCTAGGCATTGTGAAATGTCCCATAGAAACAAGAATCTACTTTCCTTCCCTCAGCCCTACCCCCAAACTCCTACTGTCCAATGTCCTCAGTTTGAGAAACACAACATTTGAAGGGACAGTAAAAAAGCAAAATAAAATAAGCCACCCCCACCCCAGGCTGCAGGAGAATTGCGTAGCATTTTGGAAGACTTGGGAGCAGCTTCTTGATGTGTTGATGTGGCCGGAACACATTCCCAAGACTCCTCTGATGCCTTTACCCTGACTCCTGTCTCCCTAGGGGACAACCTTAAAATGTCCATAATCAATGTTAATTAGGACTCCCATTGACCAGACTAACAGCAATCAAATAAACCATTTAAAAAAACAAAGAGACTGTGCACAAGGCCAGAATAGCATGTTGAAGTTACCTTGTAATTCTAAGGTTTGCTCTGATTATAGAGGGCCTGTTAATTCCCAGGTAGACTACACATTTCTCATTTCTGTGGGTCACAGCCATCTTCTAATCCCCAGATCACCATATTTATTTTACATTTTAATAATTTGCTGGAATACACCTCCTTCACCATGCTAAGTGCTCTGATGGATTTTTTTAAAAATTATTTTCATCCTGTCTACATCCAACCTACAGAGAAGAGGAATCATTAGATAAATATTTCTTAATAAATACTGTATCTAGTTAATGTGTATGAAGAAGTTCTGTATTGCTCTAGAACCTGAAAATATATAGAGAAACTGATGTTAGTTTTCTTCAGTCAGAGGGCAATGACAAAAAAAAAAAAAAAAAAGGCTTGCTATCAAAGCACAAGGAGGAAGACAGGAAGACCAGAGATCAGATCACTAGGACCTGAGTACATGCTGGTCCCATACCCCATAATTCCATCTTGGGAAAAAGTAGCCAGGGGTTTCACAGAACAAGATGGCTAATGAGACTTTGGCTTGATTAAATAACCTCTCTGTCTTATTGAGTAAAGTTGGGAAAGCTACAGAAGACAGTTCCTGCCAGCATATGCACACATATCACACACACACACACACACACACACACAAATACACATAGCACACATGTAAACACAGATGCAAACAACATACATACAAGCACATACATATACTACCCAACCACATACACACACAAACAAACCCATACCACATGCAAACACACACGCTATACACAAACACAAAAACACACATGTATCCACATACATGCAAACACCCCATACACATACCATACAACACACACAAAACACATGCGCGCGCGCGCGCACACACACACACACACACACACACACACACACACACACACACATGTAAATACCCCTACACAGGTTTCCTTCACTTCTGATTTAAGTAGATTAACGGTGAAGATTATTAATAGATGTGTCATTGGTCTGAGATGTATCTAGCTAAACACAAATATGATCGTAACTTCGGGAGGATACAATCATCAAATACAATAGTGTTTTCCTGCCAGAAGCAAATCCTGTTTAAAGGACAGACTCAGGGACTGTTTTCCAGGTTGAGAGAGAGGCCAGGAACTGTGCTTTTGATTTTTTTCTTGAGGGGTGGGAGGTATGTCTCAACTTTCTTTCTTTTTTCTTTCTTTCTTTTTTTTTCTGTTTAAAATGTTGATGCCAACATTTCTTCTGCTCATGGGATGGTAAAAAATGTGCACCATCCACAAAACACTTCTTAGATTTGAGCCAGTTCTTTGTGGTTGTGAAAGAAGAAAAGAAGGAAGCCGACTGATATATTATTCTTTGTATTTATGAAATGCTGTGTAAACAGAAAAGTATCTCTTCTAGAAACAGAGCTGATGGAGTCCTCCAGTGTTATGACTGTAAGTCAGAAAATTCTGAAACAGTGGTTAATGTTTCTCTCCTTTCCATTTTTTGACAACTTTGCAGAGATTACCACATTTTAAAAACCACTATTTGGATTTTCTTTTCAGAGATACCATTTAATAGAAACTACAACAGAGAAGACCTGTTGAATCAGATAATTCTTATGTGCTAGTTATCGAGTTTAATGGCATCCTTGGGGCGATTATCTCCTCTCTGAGGTGCGGCTCTTCTCAGAAACACTTTATCATACAAGCTTGTCAGCTCCTGACCACACCTGTTCTGGGCTCTCACCTAGGGACAGTCTTCTGAGCAACACCCAGTTTGAGCCTAGTCCTCCAGAGCTGGGAAGACAAGTATATCATGTTCTTTGTTCTAGGAACTGGTTTGGGGTTTGCCTGGGGTTCACATAGCAGAACCAAGAAGATGCACGCTGCAAACCTCCTGACACACTACACGTAATGTACAATTACTTACTCATCTCCTCCCTGTGACTGAACGCTACAGTATGCAACTTAAAGGAGGACTAACTTTAGCCCTTGGGTTCAGGTTTCTCATGGCGGTAGAGGAACATTGTGAAATAGAACAGCTCACAGTGTGGTCTCCATCAAGCAGAAAAAAGGGAAACGGGGAGGGACCAAGGCAGGCTACGACCTCCAAGCACACAGTCTCAGTAGCCTACTTCTTCCAGGCTAAACTAACCTTTTCTTTTGCACTCTCTCCCAACAAAAGCCACCATCCTGCAAATCTGCAGAGAGGTGGATGTCCTCAGAATGTTCAGAATTTCTCAATTTCCCAAAGCCCATCATCTGTGAACTAAGCTAAGCACATATACATTTGTGGGATATTTTATATTTAAGGCACAGTATACAGAGAGCCAGGTCTGTTTACCACCTTGCTTGTAAAATGACTTTAATCTGATCGGATTCTTTCAAAACGATGTAAAAATTGACTATGTCATTAAGAACAACAGAGAAGACAACTCTGTTTTCCTGTCCCCCCACCCCCAGCAACATGATATCTATCCATTTGGATAGTGTCTTCATGGCTGGGATTCTCCTGGTGCTACTGGCAGTATTCTGAGCCAGGCTGGCCGCTAGGCATAAATTAATCTGTCATTCATGACCCATCCATCCCTGGAATAACGTGGGACAATTGTTTTCCTGTTTGGTTGAAATTTAGAAGCCCACAGCTTTTTGTAGTATAATCTGTGGGTGAGCTTCATATTTATTTTTGCTACTTGTTATGAGAATGCAAGAGTTTGAAACAGGAATGTAGAATAAAGGTTTCTATCTATTAAAAATGGCTGATCTAAGTTTTCTACCTAGCTTGGAAGCAGGGATTGCTATTGCAGCTGCTGGGTTGTGAGTCCCCCAGGATTCCAGCATAAAGTCTCTGCTGTCCGTGCAGTAACGCTTCAAGTTCCTTTAATTTGTAGTCATCACTTAATTAGAAGGAAGCTTTAGACTAATATATGCAAAAAGTTAACACATTGGCATGATTTCACACAATGAGGAAGAAGCAACTGAAACCAGATTTGTTCGCCCCAAAGATTTGATTCAGGAGAGAGCAGTGAGGATGAGAGAGCATTGTTCTCAATTTGTTTCTGTAAATAGTTGGTGACAATTCACTTATCTGTGCAACAGGATTGAGTGATTTGGCACTAAAATTAGAAGCAGTGTGGCATGTGCTTCACAGTTCCCGAGGCAGCTTCTCACCCCTTCCAAAGTACTTTGGAAGATACACAAAGGGAGAAAATTTCCCAAGGATGCAGAAAAACAAGACCAACTTTGCATCAGCAGCCAGAATTTTGAAGAAAGTTCTAATGACCACAAAAACCCAGGGAGAGGAACAAAAGAATCTGGGAAGACACTCTTACTCCCAAAGTTTGCTGCTTGGAGTGGCAAACTTATTTTCTGAGGAACCAGACTGGAGTTTCCTATGCCCCAGTCAGTCGAGTTCTTGGACCTGAATCTGAAGAATTCAGAATCTGAAGTATCTACCTGAGCTGTCCCTCTGAGCTGTCCTGATGCAACCTGCATTGCAGCCTACATATCATCTATTCTCTACTTTCATTAGCAAGTCTCTGTTAAATCATTTGGGGACCTTGTGGGTAAATGGTATGAAGCATCTAGACCCAGGGAAACTTAGAATTAATGACTCAGAAATATGGGAGAGACACCTTAAAAGCCATTTGGATTTTCATGTTCTCAGCTTTTCTATGTGCTATATATAATCCAGTCCGTCCTAAATGTATTCTGAGTCTGTCTCCATCTACCTCCACCAATATTATCCAATCTTTGCATAATTAAATCAGAAGCGTATGAAATGTGTCTTTCCGAGAAATACGTCTCTCCTCCAAAACCACATACACACTCGACCTCTACCTAACCTTACTGGATAGCTGCGATGAAGCATGAAACATAAAGTTAGACCGGAGACTTGAGATAAACACCAACTTTGTCTACATGTCCTTAAAGGATGAAATCTGAAACCTGTAGGATTGTATTCACCTTCAACCTGACAATGAGGAGGAAAAGCAAAAACGGGCTACACGCCTTTTCCTCAGACAGACCCCCAAATGGAGATGTATCCTAGCCTTTTAGACACAGAAAAGGTGAAGACGTGATGTGGTATAATTGGAACACAATTATCTCTGTGTGTGCGGCGGGGGGTGGGGAGGAGGTTCTGGAGAGAACTTCACGGAAATTCTGAAAATGTAGCAAATTTCTTCATATCATAACTATCAAAGACAAATTATGAGTTCCATGATTTAGCTATAAAAAGCTGTAAGAAAAAGATTGTGTTGAAAGGGAACGGAGCAGTGAAGGGTGAGCACCAGTCACTAACTCAGTGTCATGTCAGGAGCAGTAAAGAACAGAACTGATGTTGTGGAAAATTGAAACATTAATATGGACTATAATTTTGAGCTATCCCAGAATGCAGAAGAGAGTGATAAATATTAAAAAGAAGTAGGGAATGGAGGTAAATGTGAAATTTAGAGGAAAAGCTGACATGAATCTAATGGAGACAAGACAGAGCAGAGGCAAGCCAATCATAAACTTGAACTGACAAGAACTTTCTTGGGTTAAAGACCTATGTCTTTCAGACTCAACAAATGAATGAAAGTAGTGTGTCGTGAGGAGATGTGACAACAATATGCAGATAAGAAGACAAATGTCCCAAAAGCAAGCCACATGGTGGAAATCAAAGGCTGGTTCTAAGGTAGCACGCATGGCAGGCTACAAGGAGTGAGTCCACATACTGGAACAGTCATTATTTGGAAGAAGAGGAAAAAGTACCCATAATTTTTACACTAACCCAAATCCTCCTTCATAAAAGAAGACAACCAAAGGACCTTTGTGCATGACAGCTTTAAAATTTCAGCTACAACAAAGAGATGCCCCATGCTGGGCTGAGATCTTAGACACTTGGAGCCTCCGTTTTTCTGCTCTCCAAGATCTTCCTCTAACTCTACTAAGTCACTGAGAATTCTGAGTATCCATCTACAAGCAGGGTATTAAAGTAATAGGGTTCATACCTTCATTTTTATAAGCCTGTGCTAAGTTTTACCTTAGATTCACAAAATTTACTCCAGATAGACAAGCAGTCTATCTGGACTTCAAATAAATAGATTGTGAGTTTTGCATGGCTGGTCTAAATTGCAAGGAAATAAAAAGATTTAAAAACTCAGAAGGCAGACATCTATTAATCAAATAGATTCTGGGTGTATATACAGTACCTTGATATCGACATTTAAGGTCATTTAAAGGTTTGAGGTGTGGAGCCCGCAGTGCCAAACATTTCGGGTAGATGGGAGCAGTTACGGCTGCAGTGGGCTTACGGAGGAGCACTGTAAGGTTTGTTAATGGGATCTCTATGTGGACTGTGCAGGGATGGAAAGCACATTAATAATAAAAGCCATGCTTTAAAAACTGACCTTGTAGTCGAAAGAAATGCACTTGTATCATTACCAATTAATGTGTTAGGTAACATCGCTTGTACTTGGAAAGCAGCAAGGAGGAGGCTCTAAGTGATGTTCACACATCTTAATTAGTGTCATTAATAGTTCTTTTACCATCTCTCCTGAAAGCAACAGCACTGCACCAGAAGCATCTTGTTATGAGTCAAACCAGCACATGAGATTTGGAGCCAAGTCCTTAAAGGTTGCTTTAAGTTATGGCACCTACATGACTGGAATGTTCTTCAGGGGAAGCAATTGTCCACAGAGCCAGACATGAGGGTGGTAAGTCTGGGCAGCTTGGTCATAGTTTCTGTGATATCAGATTGGAGAAACAAGGACACTGCACACGCCAAATACTTCTCTTAGAGGCTCTCCTGTGGTTGCCCATTGGTTTGGCTATTTTAGCATAATAAAACATTTAATCTATGAATTCAGTATCTGTTATTAGATGAACATTGAAGCAGTTTCTTAATGAGGATAAAAAGAGACACTCAGTGAAAAACATATAATTGAATTATTGGTATGCCTGTTTATAGTTTTATATGCCTAGTTGGTCTAATTTAGGATCCAGCCTGTAATGGGTACATTTCAACTCTCTTTTGTATCCAGAAATTATAATCTATATAATCTTTACTTAAAATAGGTTTCACTGTTGCATTTTCTTCTGACTCTCTGAGTGTAGTGTTCCTGAGATAATGTTGGAAGAGGGAGCTTGCAAATTAAAACACAGAATATAGAAGAAGAAAAAAAGTTAATATATGTCTGTTTAGTCTGTTTCTATATAAGTGGTGTAATTATGAGCATATATATATGTGTGTGTGTGTGTGTGTGTGTGAAATATTTAACTTGCATGCATAATTTATTTTGGCTTTTTCTTCAACCACTAAGGTTTTTATTTTATAAAGTATTATTTTCGTTTCTCTTTATTTCCTTTTTACATTTATTTATTTATTTGACTTGAATGTGTGTGTCTGTGTATGTGAACACGCACAAGCACGCATGTGTGCATGAGAACACACAAGCATGCATGTCTATGTGCCAAGCTACATATATGGAGTTAAGAGGACAGATTGAAGGGACTGGTTCTGTCCTTCTATGTGGGTCCTGGGGATCAAATTCAGGTCATAAGGATAGTGGCAAGTGCCTTTACTGTCTGAACCATTCCACTGGCCCTTCATATATTTAAAAAATATAGTCAACATGAGCTGGCCTATTTTATAGGTAGAAAATGTCTGTGTCTATTCTCACTGCTGTAAGATAGCATAGACTTGGGTGTCTTATGGGCAGTTATGACTCTAGAGACTGAGAATTCCAAGATCAAGTAGCCAACAGACAGAGTACCTTGTAAACAGTGCAGTTTGGGGCTGATCTTACTTTCTTTTAGGAGGACCCTGAGTTCTATTTATAAGAACTCTTTCTCATGACCTAAACACCTCCTCAAATCACTATTTTCTATTCTATCACATTAGGGATTAGATTTCGACACTTGAATTTTGGGAAGAATGAACCATGCAGACCATGGCATGCCATTATTTATTGAACCCCTTAATTACTTGTTGGATATTTAGTCCTGAGTTATATATGTATATAAATTTGTTTTATAATTCAAACTTTTATATTAGAATAATCCTTGGAATCATCATTACTAAACCAAAGTGCACATCTACTTTTGAAACTCTCTGTATTACGTGTTGTCAGAGAACTTAAAGTCTACGAACATTGTTCCCAGTGTTATAGAAAGGAGTCTGACTTTGTAAGCTTCTCAGCTGCTATCTTTTTAATCAGACTCATCATTAGTATCAAAGATGAAGATTCTACATTCATTAGTCTTAGTGCTCTCTCTGATAATTGTCTGCCTGTACCCCTTTAGATACAAGTATTTCAATATTAACTGTTTCTAGGGGTCTATTGGGCCCAACTACATCAATAAGTATTTAGACTTAGGGGATTTAGAATGACAATAGGAAAGAGCTGAACTTTATTCTATACTAGATAATAAAATTAAATGTCATTAAATAGAGTTCATGAATAACTAACCACACACAGGGGAAAGCCAGTAAATTAGGAACTATGTTATGGGTGATTATTTCACTGCTTGACCATTTCAAGCTCATTTGTGTATTAAACTAGAGAGAAGACTCAGAAGATCAGAGCATTTGCTATTCTTACAGAGCACTTGGATTCTGTTCCCAGTGCCCATATCAGGCAGCTTACTACAGCCTGAAGTCCAGATCTAGGATCCATCCCCCCTCTCTGAGCATCAGGCACCAGGTAATTATTAGCCCTTAGTGTGGGTGTTTGGAATGGAACCTGGGTTCTCTGTGAGAGCAAACCATGTTATTACTCACAGAGTTATCTCTCCAGTTGAATCTATGAAATTTTTCAAGGGTTCAAGGTATGATACAAAACTTTTTGCTCTTTCTGAAACGAGAGGACGATTGTGTCTCTGAGATTAAATGCAATACCATAGAGCTTTTGTGATGTTTCTGATGCCATGACAAGGCCAATTAGTCTATTCATAACTGACATGAAAATAACCTGCATGGGTTACATTCACATGTCCTAGGTTCTCATGTAAATATTGAGTCCTAACATAGTTATTCAAGCAACTGACTACATCTAGTCAATCTTGTATAAATGTTTAGGAAGCATGGCATGCGACTGGTCTTAGAAATGAATCCCTACAACAAAATACGAAGAGGCTCTGAAAGATGTTTTTGACAGTAGATAGCCTAATATTGTCTCCATACTAGCGTAATATAATTGTAGAGATTTCTTTTTAAACCTTTTGGATCTAACTGAAATAAAACTGGCAAGGCCTCTTTTTTTATTTAGTTGAACTTGGCTGTTATTTTTCCATGCTTGCTTCCTTAAAAACAGCATTGACACCTAACAGTCCCTTCTCAGCCACAGGGTACCTCCTGCTTCAGTTCTGGTCCCGAGGTTATACGACTTCGCCTTTCTTTCTCTTTCTCAGACTCCTATGCACAGCATTTCTTTAAGTAGCCTGCAGCACATCGCCTAGATGTTTAAAAAACATAGACTGTTTTCTCCCCACCCCCTTTTTGTGACAGAGATTTAGTCAGTTGGGAATGCCATTCTGTTTAATCACTGACCAAAAGAAGTGCATACATTTTTCATTTTATTCCAGTTCGAATAACTGATCTGCAAAGAAAATTCTAATTTGGCCAAGTCTCTCAGATCTGCTAAACAGAGCAAGAAATTTTCAGGAGAAATGCCATACACATGACCATGAATAGAAAGCAATCTGCCTGTATCCCACACAGAAACAGTTTCAGACAAGTTGACTATATACAAACGTCTAGGAATGTGGAAGGAAACCACAAGTCTTCTTAACTCATCCAGTTAGTCCTGTTTACACATTGGAAAGTCTGACTTGAGGTAGTGTGCGCAAGTGCGTGCTTGCACACGGTCCTCTTCCAAATGTGTGCTTGCACACAGTTGACTCAGCTGTTAGGAGTACGTGCTGCTTTTGCCGAGGACCCAGGTTCTTATTCCCAGCACCTGCTGAATGCACAGACCTATACGCTTGCAAAACACTCAGCCAAGCCAGGAAAAATGCCAAACTGTAGATTAGGAGTTGCATTTGCTAACAGGACCCCTAGAGGTTAGTAGGCAGAGTCAGGAGAGCTGCAGGATATGCCATGTCCATGTCTAAGTTGGAGTTTTAAATTTGTCTTAATTGAAACATGGTGTTGATGTTATCAGTTCTGTCTCTGGTCACCAGTATCTTCATCTGAACTTTCAAAAACACTTTCCATCTGTCCTAGCACACATTCATAGCATTGTCTCCTGCCCCAGACCCAGAATCCCAGCTTCTTAGGAGACCAAAACAGGTAAATCAGGTTTTCAAACTCAGTGCTAGCTTTGGCAACCTAGTGTGACCCTGTCTAAAAAGTATTCTTTAAAAAACAAGAAAGGAGGGCTGGAGAGGTAGAGCGCTTGCCTAGCATGTGGGAAAACCTAACTTTAACCCATACTGTCACATTTTTTTGCATGCCCTATCCAATATAACATCTGAGTGTGTTGCTTTAAAAAGGAGGACAAGGAGGAGGAGGAGAAGGAAGAGGGGGAGGAAGAGGAGGACGAGAAGAAGAAGAATTTATTTGATTTACTAATCAGCATGTGAGCCATCCTAGTTAGAAGCTTGTAACTAACAGAAAAGAAAAGATCAATAAATCTGAATTACTCTTCTTTTCATGATTAAACCTGTTCAATTGGATGAGATCCATGAGCTAGCATTATTTGAACTAGGTACATAACAGCATGTTCTAGGTGCTAAAGAGATGGCTCAGTGGTTAAAAGCACTGACCCGTCTTTCAGAGGATTGAGATTCGATTACCAGCACCCATGTAAGTAGCTTCTGACTGTCGGTAACTCCTGTTCCAGAGGATCCAATACCCTCCTCTGGCTCTGTGGGCACTAGGCTTGCACATAGTTCACAGGCATACACATAGGTAAAACATTCATACATAGGCAATAAAAATAGAATTTCAAACAGATAGCATCTATCCTCCAAGCAGTATCCAGTTGTCACAAAAATTGTATCAGTGGCGGACTATTCAATGGTACTATTTATTATTATTATTATTATTATTATTATTATTATTATTATTATTACTAAATAATGCTTTAAAACAAATGAAGGAAGAGCCTTGAGGTGCATAAAAGCCAGCCTTGTAACTGGGAACCTGTGGATGTCACTGGATACATGTTGACATAAAAAGGTACATTATCTCTTACTCTCTTTGGGGAATATAGTAAGTTCTAATGGGCATTTTAAAATCTAGTTTTCAGTATCATAGCTATAAACACATGGCATTTGCATGAGCAAGCCTGTACAAATCATAGGTCTAATCATCTAGGACATGCCCATATGTGCATGTGTGCACGTACGTGGGAACACACAAGCCAAGCACAGCATGAAAGGAACCCCTGTGAAGTCCAGATGTCCCCACAGGCCAGCTTAACATTAACTTCAAATAGACAACAAAGGTTTCCAGTGACTTCTGCTCTCCTTGATTTTAGACCCCTCCTACCCCCCATAATTCCCAGGTACTTATCAGGCTCCCCAATGCGAGTCCAGCTTGCCTCATTGTTTCCCTTGTTTCTCTCAATCTTGCTGGCTAAATAATGTAACAGGTCTAATAAATTCAAATAAAACTTCCGATTGGTTTGGCAGCAGTTTAACCATCAAGGATAATTTACTGATCTCTGAGACTTCGTGTGAGTCCATAATGTTTAGAGTAGAAATAATAAAATGCACTCAATTGATTAAGCTGTTTGTAGATGCCTGGGAATTAACATATTGTATAATTGCAAATATTTTATAATTACCAAGTTCGGCTGATAAAAGGGTTCAGTGCTAGTGACTGCTGCTGGACGGATAACCTTGATGAAGGGAGAATCTCAATGAAAAACAAACTCACTGTGGCATGTATACAGAGTGAGCTGGGACCCACAGCCTGCCTTCTGTTGCTTGCTCCTGTTGATGTCTCCAGGGTCCCCAAAAGGTCTGCCCTGGGAAGGGAAGATTCATGAACCCCACCATGTGTGGCTCTCTCTTAGGGGAGGAGGGATAAGGTCTTGGCCACCCTAGAGTGTAATGATGGATGATCTACTGAAAGATGAAAACCTTAGATCAAGATCTTTAGAAGCGAAGAGTGGCTGACCATTGAGGAGCTGCCCCAGTGTTTTCCGATAAGGCCTGTTTTGCTTTCATTTGTTTTAAAAGCAATTCCTCACATCATCTCATCCTTTGTCACAGAAGACTTCAGTGTACTATTGCTGCTAAGACTTCTAGTTTCTAAGAATCTCCAGTACAATGTGAGCTAAAAATGATAAGAAATGTCCTTGTCTTCTTCCTAGTCTTCAGGGGGTGGGCGGATCATCCAGTCTTCCCATTAAGCATCGTATTATTACAGCAGCATTGGCTTTTGTGAACAGCTGTTAACAGACAAAGCACATCTCCTGTGAGTCCTTACTTTGCCTGATCTTAAACATTTATTTTAGTTTTTTAATTGTGTGTATGTGTGGGTAGGGTGGGGAGGTGGCTATGTGTACTTAAGTTTAGATGACCACAGAGGCCTGAAGGGATAGCTGGAGCTGGAGCCACAGACAGTTGTGGGTGATGGGAACTGAACACTGGTCCTGCATAAGGACTGATGAGAATATTAGCTTTTAACCAACTCTCCAGCCCTGGTTTGTCTGATGTTAGTAGCAAGCTATTGCAGGCCTCCAAAGGTAGATTGAGAACTGTCTTTCTTTCTGTATCTAGAGGAACATAGACACAATTGTCCCAAGTTTCTAATGTTTGAAAAGACTCACCAGTGAAATAATCTTCCAAACCAGGCTTTGTGCAAAGTGTTAAATGGCAAGAAAATCTTTTTCCTTGTTATCTATTATTAATTGTTCTAGATTAAAGATTGAAAACCTCAACCAAACTTGCTTTCTCTTTACTCTGAGCCTTCCGAGAATGGTTGCTGCAGACTAACCTCTATCAATGTTTTTCCTTTGCTTTGTAGATGGTTCCTTACTGGGAGGAACATGGAGCCTTTCCATTCCTAGGCAGCCACACTTCCCCCCTCCCCGTCTGTCTGTCTGTCTGTCTGTCTGTCTGTCTGTCTGTCTGTCTGTCTGTTTGTCTGTCTTTCTGTAACCTCTCAGTCTTTTCTTTGCTTTTAAACTGCTGTTGTCAGGAAGCTATGGCTTGAGGATAAAGAATGATACCTTTAAGGTGTGTAATGAATTTCCCATTCTGCTCGAGGCGTTTCAGAGAATGGAGCTTAGGAAAAGAAAACCACGTCCACTTACATCCTAATTCAGGCTTTCACCAACTCCGTATGCAAAAAGACTGGGAGCGGTCTATTGTGGATTCTAATCCAGATTAAAACATAACTCTATTAATGAAAATTCTTAGCAGGAAAACAGATGCTACAGGGAGATAAATGCTAAGGACATCGGCAGAAGGGGACGCCTCCTGAGTTTTAAATGTCTGAATATTTAGACAGACTCTGCATACTAAATCTTCACTTCCAATGCATCGGGAGTCATGACAAAACTTATTGTAGTAAAATATGCAAGCTGGAATCGGGGATTGAGCGACCTGCATTTATTTCCTAATACGCGCTTGATAGGCAGGAGAGACGGAACACATGTGTTCATCCATTCTGAACTCATTAACAAAGCAGAAACATTAGCAAAATATGTCTTTTGCTGGTTTCTGGAATGGAAGAGGGAACAATTAAGCTGTAAGGCACTCCAGGGTGGGTATTATGACCTAATAATGACATGCCCTGGTAGTTTTGACTGAGTGCCATTAACTGGCAAGGCATATCATTGCTTGTCTGTAATACGCACCCTGGAGTGTCCTGTGGGGAGGATGTAAATGTTAATTCCTAAAGAAACCCATTCAGCAGGAGAAGACATCATTCCTCTGAGAAGGGGATGCGTCGAAATCTCCAGGATGAGTTGAGCTTTGTGAGGTAGACTAGGTTGAGCTGCTTCTGCCTTTCCCCAGAAATCAAAGTCTGTTCAGGAAAATTTGAAGAAAAAAAAAATGTGGACACAGAAGTGTGTTCAAGCTTTGCTAAGAGTCCCAGGTTCTTTCCAAGTGTTTTAGTTTCTCCCAAACCTGACCTTTCACCTTCCCTCTTTTCAAGGAAGGTTGATGATCCAGCCAGCTTTAGGAAACAACAAGATATAAAAATGCTTTAAAATATAAAAATCAACTCTGACCTGCTTAACAAACACAGCAGAATTCAGTAAGAAATAACCTTGGTAGAAATGTTTTGGTTCTCTTTGTGTGTGTGTGTGTGTGTGTGTGTGTGTGTGTGTGTGTTGCACATGTGCATACAAGCTTGTATTTCTCTATTTCCATGAGTGTTTCTGGCACATATATACGTACATGCTTGTGGGTACATGTAATGGGATTTCATGGATACATGCATTTTTTTTGCATGTGTAGGCTGGAGATGGACATCAGGAGATTCTCAGTCAACCTCACTCTTTATTTATTGAGGCAGGGCCTTTCAATCAAGCTCAGAACTCACCAGAGAGGCCAGTCTTCCTGACCTTGTGCTCTGTGGTTCCTTTGTCTCCTCTCCTTCCAATGATAGAATTACAGGTTGCTTGTCCTCCCAGTCAACATTCTGGGGATGCTGAGGATCAGAAACAGCACTCAAGCCTGTGTGATCAGCAAGAACTTTAACCACTGAGAAATCGCCACAACCACTAATGAGGCTTTGAAAACACAAATTACCAAGTGTAGGAAGGCTTTATATTTAAGAAAGAATTTGGTATACATCGAGATTGGAGATATAAGCTCTTCATTCAAGGTTACCTTTGTAGTGCGTACTCACTACCTGGGATCTTGTTTGTGCTGGTTTTCTACTGACTTTAAACTTCCCTTCTTGATAGCATATAATCAACAGCTCAAGGCCACACAACCATTTCACGAATAGGGTTATGACACAGGATTGCTGCTTCCCTTGAATCCAGCATGACATTTGAGAACAAAAGTGAATGTATCTATTTCAACTCTCTGTCCCAGTTTTGTTTCACCTAATATAGTAGTTGGGATGAGAGCTTCCCAGGAGGCCCTGGTATTTGAGCACTTGGTCTCCAGTCAGTGACTCTGTTAAGAGAGACTTAGGAGGTTCAGCCTTGTTGGAGAAAGTATGTCACTGTAGGCAGTCTTTGATACTATAAAGCCTCACCTGCTTCTGGTTTGCTGTCTCTTCTACATGCTTGAAGACGTCAGGTCTCAGCTTCCTGTTTCTGCCTCCATGTCTACCACGTGCCTCCCCACCATGAAGTACTCTTATCCTTCTGTAACCATAAGCCAAAATAAACTCTTTTATAGGTTTCTTCTGACTGTGGTATTTGATCATAGAAACAGAAGAGTTAATAAGAGGTATTTATGTGGTTTTCTTTTCATTGTTGAGGGCATTATCTAATTTTGGTTAAACTAAGAACAGCATCCTCTCAGGTTGAAAGGATGCTAGTATGTGGGAAGCTGTCCATGCTGACACATGACATGTGTGAAATAACAAAACCGCGCATGCGCAGCGACTTGGGAACGCCTAATTTCTGACGTTACATCCGCCACTGGACTAAGTAAAACCGCGCACGTCAGTGGCAGGCAAACCTGGGAATTTGAGCAAGCAGCCAATCAAAATTGTCCACCCCAAGGGGTATATAAGGTGGAGCCAGGTCCGACTCTCGCTCTCTCTCCTTCATGTGTGGGAAATAAACACGTGTCTCGGAAGAATCCTGTGTGTTCGCGTGAGTTCCTGCTGGCGGGGATATCGCGCGGATTACACTAGTAAGCGTGTAAATACATGGATACAGGAAGCTGAGAAGTTTTTCTATGCTTTGAAGGTCTTTCCATTTCCTTGCCTGAGTGTGCTGTGCACCCAGCATGAAAGAAAAATGACTATGTATCTGTACCTCAGTAGGTAGATTGATACATGCATATGTACACATATACATAGATATTTTGTGATAAGTTCTCACTATGCAGCTCAAGCTAGTCTGAAAATAATTACATATCCTGGGTAGCCTTGACTTTACCCCTCCAGGTGAGTCCTGGGATCCAGGATATGCCAGCATGCCCAGGTCATTGCAATCTATAATGTAATGCTACCACTCTTAGCCTAGTGAGAACCTCTGGGATTTATAAAGGAAAAGCACAAGAAACAAGAGAGCATTTCATAAATGGATCTCTGATGCTCAAATGCTAGGAAATAAAACACGAGTTGGTCATGCTTTGCAGTTAGGGCTCCTGGTAACCGTGAGGCTGATGCTTCACTAATGGGTGAGAATCTTCCCTGGTTGAACAGAAACTGTTTTGTCAGTTTGGGAAATGTGTCACAGTAATCCTTGGCTGTTTTCCCCAAAGGACCAGCTGACTTTCCTGATCCATGACCTAAGCCCGACTTCTATTCAATGTTTTACAGATTCCTGACCTGAGGAAGTAGTGTGAAGCCACAGGAATGAAGCCATGGAAACTATTGTAAACAAAGGAAAATGAACCACCAAGAATAAGCAAAACCTGAGCTCAACAGCAACACTTTCGTGAAGGTTTTGTCTCTTTCCAGAGAACAAGAGGATACACAGAGGACTGCCTGATCCACAGAGCCTAACAGTGAATTGCAGGCAGACAGCATCTAATCAGGTGACAGCTGAGGCTGAGAGGCTGGGAGGACGATGGGGCATTCCTAAGGACACACGAGGCTGCTATTCTTTCTGCACTATCTGGGTTTTTTTTCTTTCCCTGGGATTAACAACGTAAACTAAGATGGAGAAGGACTCAGTGTAACTGTTCTTTTATCTACCACCCTTCTCCCCAGTCTCAATCAATCTCTCTCTCTCCCTCTCTCTCTCTCTCTCTTGCACACACACACACACACACACACACACACACACACACACACACACACAGCACTAAGAAAGAAATAAGGTCAGAGGGGAAAGGGGATGTTGATAATATTAGACTACTTCCTGCTAATTAAGGATGTTAAGTTCCTTGGGGACAAGTTTGATCTTTGCTGTCAAGATGTCCCATTTCTTCTACTCTTCTATTTGTACATGACTCCTTGACAAAGTGCAGCAGCAGCAGCAGCAGCAGCAGCAGCAGCAGCAGCAGCAGCAGC
>JANHMN010000004.1:171922803-171937227 GCA_030674055.1 Rhabdomys pumilio | reverse complement strand
AACAAAGAACATGAACAGTCTATCAGACCAACATGTGTCTTATAAGCCCGATTTAACAAAAATGTTTGCTTCAAATTGGTTTTGTGAAGAAAAAATTAAATGAGTGCTTTTGTTTGAGAGTACAAATTTTATTATTGCTAATTATGAGTGTTTCTTTGTGTATGCCTGCAAATGCAGAGCCCAAAGAGGCCAGAAGAGGGCGCTGGATACCCTGGAGCGGGAACTGGAGCTAGTGTACCCAACTCCGGTCCTCTACAAAACCGATGCATTCTTTTAATGACTGAGCCTTCTCTCTGCTTCAAAGTAAATATGGTACATGTCCCGTATAGCTAAAGCTTCTTCAAGACATTTGGTGTGTGTTATTTTCAGGTGTGTGTGTTTCCAGTGTTTTGAGTCTGGAATACACACACACACACACACACACACACACACACACACACACACAGTGTATGTATGTATGTATGTATGTATGTATGTATGTATGTATGTATGTAGATGGAAGATGGTTTTCTGAGTAGGTTGCAAACCTACATTTCTCCTACAAAATTGCCACCGTTAACATTTCCCTTTTAGCTTGTTTTGTATATAGTGTATCTCTTTATGAGTAGTGTATTTGGCAACTTAATTGTAGTGTCTTCACAACTGTAAAAAATGTTGTGGCAGAAACTATCATTGTTTGCTTATGGCTGCATCCATGTTTTCTAGGGCAGAACTGCTTGATCCAACACACACACACACACACACACACACACACACACACATACACACACACACACATACACACACACACACACACACACACACGTATTTAACTTTATAGGAGTCATCTTTATTTGGTATATGTTCCCTTTTCCCTGTTGGTTTTTTTTTTTTTTTAAATGTTGTCTTCCATTTAGTATACTGTGTTGAATTTTTAATCAACCAATTTGAATGAAGTTATTCTGACTGATTGGAAGACTCTGAAAAGTTGTTTCCCAACTACCTTTGTCCATTTTAAATGCCATCATGAAGGTTTTATAGTCTATCCTGCTTTTTGAGCGCCTGAAGTAATGCTTGATTTTACCTATTAGATATTTGTTCTTGTTTGAGGTGTGGATATACCAACTTTCTAAGATTAACGTTTTGTTTTAATTATTTGCCTTTATTCAGCATGGCTTTGCTTTTGGTGACAGTAAGGAAGGTATTCAAAGTCTCTGACTTGTGTCTGAAAAACTTTATATTTAGTAACATCATGAAACATAATTTTGGGACAGGAGAGATGGCTCAGTGGCTGAGAACACATATATCCAGAGGAGTGTGGGTCCTAGAACCCACATGGGACAGCTCTCTGCTTCCTATTCAGCCTTGGAGGGATCTGACCAGTGTCCTCTGCTGTCACCCACAGTTGATGTATTCACATACAGATTTCCACACTCAGCAGGCGTATGGCCATGATTTCAAAATAAATTTAAAATATTTTTAAATAGACTAGCTTTCATAATTATTCAAATCTTCATAAACCCTAAAATGCTCTTATTTTATTAGATCGAAACTGTTTTTATAATTTCATATCCTGTTAAGGTTCTGTGTTGTTTTAAGCGTAAGAAAAAATTACTCCATTAACAACTGAAGAATTTAATGCAACGATAAAGATACTACTTGTGCAATTGCTATACAAATGGAATTGATGAAAATGAGATGTATTAGAAAGGCAGACTTAGTCTCCCATTGGCTATACTTAGAAAGAGAAAGATTCCTAAGTTTTACAGCTTGGAGAACATCAACAGTCTCATAAGTATAGGAATTGTTCAGACTGCCTACATCTTTGCTAAAAGGGCTATCAACCTAGGACTGGCTTCCTTCTCTGATACCACATCATGCTTTTGTTAAAGATGAACAAATATGAACTCATGTCAACAGCTCATTAACTCAGCAAAAAAAAGTATCAATTCTCTAATACCTATTATACCAGGACCTAGGGATGAGTCTATGGAGAAACATCCCAAAATTATTAATAATCTACCCATGCTACGGTCAAATTTAATTCATTACAATGCACACATGTAACAGTTACTATTTTCTTTCTCATCTCCTCCCTTCAATTGCTTTTCCTAAATGTTTTCAAACCAGAGATTTTAGGGAAGCCTTCTTTTAGCATTGAAGAAGGGTTTCGTTTCTAACAAGAATAATTAATTAATCATAGAAGCTTGACATGTTGCAGGATGGTATTATTTGGCTCAATGGGAAATAATCCCATACTTGATTAGTGATGCCCGGTAAGGCCTCTGGAGGGAGACGTGTCAGGAAATGCTCTAACCATGCTGGATGGCATCCCATTCCCTCCAGCCAGCTGTAGCTCCTGATTGCTTTTATTAAAACGTTACACTTTAAAAGCATGGCCTACAAAGTGTCTGGTACTCCCAGATTCCCCGTGTAAAAGGCAACCCAGAGACAATACAAACCGGCTGGGGAGGACAGAGTTGCTACTTGATTTCCTAATGGACTATAAGGACCCAGACCTCTTAAAAGATATTTTGTTTTATGTGTTGTCTCTTTTTTTTTTTCCTGTGAAAATAGAAATGGATACTGGCAAAACAAAACAAAACTAAACAAAAAACCATGTATTATATAATCGTTGTCCAATCTGTCAGGTCATTTTGTTTGGCCACTGATAGTAAAAGCTTTAAAACAAGGGTCTTAGCTGTGACCCCAAATTACTCTTCCATTTGTGTCAAGTTTCCTGGGCTCGACCCGATTCAAGGAGAAATGCTGTCACAATTAAAGGTGGTCCAGCTTCCTTCTGCGAGGAGTCTGGTATTGATTGAAGACAACTCCAGGCTGATGCTGTTGTGGTGCAGTGTGTGGGGCTGGGGGTGGGGTGCGCGAGGACATGGGCGTGCATGTGTGAAATGAAAGGCAATCTGAGATTTCTCTAGAAAGCTACTGCAGAAACTAAAATTGGTTTGCTATTGTTGTCTACAGACACCAGATGTAGCGGATGAGAAAGAGCAGGAAACTGGACCTCCTGTCTTAGCTTTTCCAATTTTGATGAATTCTGTAGCTGTTTCAAAATAAAAAAGTTATTTATTACTTTCAAAGCATGCTCACATGTCTTCCATTTCTTTAAATAGTTTATCGTATGTGACCTGATACGGTAGAAGAAAGTAAACGCCCTCTAAGAAGAAGATCAGTTTGCAGTGACCTTCTGCAGCGAGATTGTTCCGATTCAGATTGGAGGAAATGACATCTACTCTCAGTCTATGCTACAAAAATAAAACAAAGCAAAGCTTAAGGCTGGAAATCCCAACCATAGTTTTCCTTCAAGATTTTAAGCAGCTGGGATATCTAAAAACAAATACAACCACCAACGTAAACTGCCTATCTTTATTTAAAAACATTAAGTCCTGATGTCGAAGGAAAGTCCTAAGGATGGAACATTTCCCTATTTAAAATTGGAAGAATTAAATACGACCTTTTCCAGACAGGTGACTTGAAAAATTGGGTCCTTTTTCCTACACTTCAGTGTGTCTTACAAAAGTTCACGGAGCTGGAAGAAGACGAGACTCGGTGGTTCGGTGATTGAGTCCTCCCATGCACGCCACCAGGTTCCCCATGCTGCTTGTAACTCTAGCTGCTCTGGGATCTGCTGCCTTGGGCCTCTGTTTACCTGCACTCAGAAGCACGTGTCTACAAATTGGCACACATGCATACGCACAATACGAGTGTTAATTAGGTACAATACTACTTATTTCAAATTTTATTTACTCTTTCATTTATTATTTTCACAAACTTAAGAATTTTAAATATCGATTAGGATAATGGTAATAATAATAATAATAATCAATTATATAATTAATAACTATAATAATTATTATTATTTTCCCCACAACCTCTTTTAATGAACACACAAGAACAGGAAGTTCTCATGAGAAATCTCCTTTCATCCTCTCCGTCTGCCAGCAATATGTGTTTCTATGTTGGTGACATGTTGCCAGAAGTTGTTATATCGTATTATGTGCACAAAATAATAAATTAGGGATGAAACTAAAGTAGGGATGTTCAGCCCATCACAGGTTAGGCTTCCTGGACTCAAAATTTTGAAGTGCTCCTATATTTGGCAGTTTATGGCACAATACCATAAGCAGAAAACTTCACACCTGGCCTTGTGTGAAAGGTTACTGTCAGAAAAAGAGGTACACTGAAAATGTGTAAAATTACCCCCAGGTTATGTGAAAATATGTGCATTTAAAGTATGTTGAACATAGTAAATTTCATATTTAGATTTGCTTCCATTTGCCGCTATATCTCAGTGGGTCCAGGAAAACGCTACAAAATTTGAAAACTGAAATTCAAAATGTTTTTGCTCCAAAGCGTTTTAAGTAAGGGATACTCATTCAATATATTTGTTTATAAACACATGAATTAAAAGCATGATTTCAGTAGATGGGCATTTATAAACACAAAAGAATAATACATAAAGTTATAAAAAAATCCATTTGAACATTTTGACTCTACCATCAACAACTTGAGTCTCATTAATGGTGATACTGAAAGCTCACTTCTCCTTGATGCCACTGGACAGTCTTGCTTGACCTTGCAGCAGGTATTGGGTTCATGGACACTTTCTTCACCATGTGGAGGCATCAGACTCATGGCTGTGTTCTATCATTGTACCTGAAGTCTTGGGAGAATCACCTTTTTCTCAAGACCACTGTCAGTGAGTGGCGGTGTTCTTCCTGACCGCTGACTGTCAGTTCTTCCTCTTAGCAGGTTGCCTTAGAGTAATCATAAGGTTCGAAATGTATTATGACACTGGATCTAGGACCTCACAGGAGAGGCATTATGGGACCTCACCAAAACTATTGAAGTATGACCATCTAACACTCTGCCATAGTCCATCTGTGGGAGTTTTCATGGTCGCGTTGATCATGTTGAAGGGAAGCAGACCTGCTGTGGGTTAGGCAAGCAAAGTGAAATTTTAGACTAGCTGGTGAGAATAGAACACGGTGTGTGGGTACCACTGGCATTCTCATTGGTGTGGTAAGTAGAACATTAGATCCATCAAAAGTTACAGCACATCACACCTGCTAACATATTTGGAAAATATTAATTGTTCTCAATTTTTACATATAGGCTTCTCAAAATCAAAGGATAAGATGCTTGGCAAAAATCCCTCGTAGTTAGAACAGGGGGAACACACCATTGATGAATGAAGATCTGAGGAATATTGCCCTTCAGGGGTGCTTCAGTCCTTGAGATGGATCTCAGAATTTTCTCCCTTCCTTTGCCTTCATCTTTCTTCCAAGACCAGTCCACTATATCACAACCTCACTTCCCCATGCCTCTACTTCTTAGCCCATCCTTTTGATTTTCTGGCCAGTCCCAGACCCAACAAGCCCCCAGTAAGTCCTGGTCCTCTAGATTCTCAATGCCTGCAAATTTCCTTCCACCCAGAGTCAATTTCCCAAGAAAAGCTGGACTACCTCAGATACATGAACAAATTCTAAAAGAGGATGTTTGTATCTAAAAAGAATAGAAGAGGTCTGGGAGGTGTCAGAAAAAGTGTTTCACACAAAAGCATGAGGACCTGAAGTCAGATCCCCAGAGCCCATGTAAAAACTCAGGCCCAGCATTAGCATCTATAATCCCAATGGTGAGGAGGTGTCAGAGGCCTAGCTGAACTGGAAAACTCCAGGTTCACTGTAATACCTATGCCAGCAAATAAATAAATAAATAAATAAATAATAAATAAATAAATAAGCAATTAGAGAGCAATTGAAGAAGACGTGTAACATTGAACTCTAGCCTCACAAACCCACACACTGGTGCACATGCATACACTCTAGCCTAGCATGCCTGTGTACCAATACTTTAGGATGGTCACAAGTTCAAGGTTAGCCTGACCTACATAGCAAGATACTGTCTCAAAAAACAGCAAGAGAGAAGATAGTAAAGGAGAGAAGGAAGGAAGAATGGAAGGAAGAAAGCAAGGAAGGAAGGAGGAAAAGAAGGAAGGAAGAAAAGAAGGAAAGAAGAAAAGAAGAAAGGAAGAAAAGAAGGAAAGAAGAAAAGAAGAAAGGAAGAAAAGACTGGCAACAGAAATCACATCTGTGGTTCCCTTGATGTTAGACTTGACAACATCCAGAGCTCAACTCTTCTCCTAGTAAACAGATGGTGTTCTATGAGGTCAAGATGAAGTTAGGCTTAGCCAGAGACTGGTTTCCACCAGAGCGGGGCAGTGGGATACATACAGTCAGAGCCAACACCAACACAATCTTTTAACCAGTGGAGATAAGACCACAAAGACTGCTGAGTTCACTGGAGGTATCACCATTTCACACCCGAGGGAGTGTAGATTGCTCCATGTTTGTTAGAATCATACTTCTTATCTCCAAAAGAAATAAAGAAAATAGAACAAAATGGCACACCTGGTCCATTTTATTTAGTGAAAACCGCTTTTAATTATAAATGGAACAGAACAGCCTAAACAAGATTTCCCTTGAGGAAAGATCACCTCTGCCTCAAGTAGCATCTCTGACCTTACTGAGACTCAACTACCATGGCAGACTTCACCTCAAGACAAAGGAAGTTCTAAAATTTTTTTCCATTTTGCCATTGAAATACTATTACAGATGATGTTAATTGCTGGCATAAATGCATAAATCCAGAGTTTCAAAAACTGCCAGCTTAACCAATTTCAGCGCTTTGGGATGCAATATCATGACTGAGACCATTGATTACAGCTTTCCATTTTTATCTATTAGTTCATGCTTCCAGGGCTAGTTCAATGAAACTGACAGTTCTTCAGGGATGCTGTTGTATAAATAAAGGCTAGAAACAGGGTCTGGGAAGGGAACCTCAGACCACAGAAGTTGAGTGAGTTACTCAAGGACACGGTGCTAGTACAGTAACTTGAGGATTCAGACCCAATAATGCAGGGTCCACAGTCTGAGCTGTTAGCCACTCTGAACCTAGGCTGCCTCTGTGTGTATGAATTCAATGCCACCACATGCTATATTTCTCATCTCTTATATATTTCCTTACCTGGGACTGGGAGCAATTCAGAATCTTATTAAGTCACAGTCATGGAATTCATCTACCAATGTAGAGTTGCTAACCATACCTGACACATTCATTATCTCCCTTCAGATGCCATGACTTTTAAACATGGTGGTCAAGAGTCTACATGCCTATCATTGAGCACAGAGTTAGGAAGAGAGGTATAGGATAAAGGGAACAGACTCAGTCTCCCTTCTTATAGAAATAAAGAGGGATAACACTCACAGTAAAATTTAGTGACTCCCCTCCTGGAGCTGGGCAGTTTTGTCCCTGTCTAAGGAAGTGAGGTGGGGCAGGACCCTTCCTGTGGAAGGCACAGCCTGTTCAACTGCAGAGAGTCTTAGGATTCATTACCTGGATTCATGAACCTGGGAATGAATCACTCTGAGAGCTACAGGGACCAGAAGACACCTGTTAGCATGTAACAGAAAGACCACCGATGAAGGATATCGTGATGGCATTCTAAATGAGAATGTCATATGAAGTAGGACCTGTTTCTCAATGAGCTCAAGATAGATCGTCTCCACTTTTTCTCCTCAATCCAGCAGCCCTGTCATTCTGTCCTGGAAGATTAGATCAGTCTAGACCTATTTGTAAGGATGCCAGTGACCCGTTCTTTTATAGATGTCTTTAAATTGATTTTGGGGGATGATTTATTATGCAGTCCTTTCAGTCTAGAAATTATTAGTCAATAATGATTTGGGTTCTCTTGCTTTAAGTGGGAAAAAAACTGTGCAGGATAGCACCACTTTCTTAGCATTAAGATATTTAATTCAGAATTATTTAAAATATTAGCTCATAGGATCCTGATGGTTTCTACTGAGCCTTAAAATTCTTTGATGACCAGTTACCAATCTAGTCTCTGCTCTTGTCTCTACATATATAGATTTCTGCAGGGAGTTAGAGCTTAGTTACAGCATCTATGTTAGGCAGCACACACCACCTGTAACTCAAGTACCAGGGGATCTGATACCCTATTCTGGCCTCAGTGGACACCTAAACTCATATGTATGAAACACACACACGCACACACACGCACATACCTGTACACACACACACACACACACACACACACACACACACACACT
This sequence comes from Rhabdomys pumilio, assembly GCA_030674055.1. NCBI lineage: Eukaryota > Metazoa > Chordata > Mammalia > Rodentia > Muridae > Rhabdomys > Rhabdomys pumilio. The sequence continues at coordinate 171,929,101 of JANHMN010000004.1, read as the reverse complement.
ATAAATAATGTAAATACCTTAAGATTGTATTATTATGAGAGTATCTTGTTTTAATTATTTATGTACACTGTCTTTTTTATTTTTCTGTATAGCTAGCTCCATTTGATGGCCCTATGCTATAGAAGAGAAAATTGATGCTTAGAAATGTTTAAGTAACTTTTCCAAATTAGTCTCAAACCAGTAGTCCTCAGCTGGCCTCCCAAGAGTCCTGTGCTCAAAACAGCATGATTATCTGACCTCAAGGATCTTTCTAGAAAAGAAAATGTGTTTGATGTTTTGTTCTTTCTAGTCTTTTAAAGATGTTTACTTTATTATATTATTTTCTTCATGTCTGACTCTTATTTTATAAAGAACTGGAATTTCTCAAAATGTGATTGAGTTATATGCAAATATATTTTCCTCATTTTCTTTCTTATTTGCATATCTGCCCTGTGTTAGGCACCATTGCCTCAAAGTCTCTAGTGAGCTATTAAGATTGCTCAGGTCCTCCAAATGAGTATCAGTTTCTGTGTATTAGTGTGCTGTTTTTTTTTTCTATTGATCTGCTTATCAGGCAGAGAGAGGATATTATATGGATCCATAAATGGTTATCAAAGCACAGAGAGAAAGCAGAATCTTAGATTTAAAATAACCTCACCCATTTTCAGTTATATATGTGTGTGTGTGTGTCTGTGTGTCTGTGTGTGTCTGTGTGTGTGTGTGTGTGTCTGTGTGTGTCTGTGTGTGTATTTCCTTCACAAATGGAACCTTAAGTGTGGCATTTACATAAGAGCGAGCATGTGAAAGCTTGCATCTACCTTTGTCCTGTAAACACGTACACTTACTACTGTCATTCAGGGAGGCAAGACCTAATTCTCAAGTATACTTTCCTGGCTTTAGCAACTAAGAACTTGTGTGTGCGATGGCACACACCTGCAGTTCAGGAGACTGAGGCAGGAAGGTCCCGTATTTCCAGTCATGCTGAGCTACGTAGTAAGGCTCTTTCTCAAAAATGTTAATGGTGGAGAAAATAAAAAACTTAATCATTAATTGATGAAATTCTTACATTCTTACCTTACTTTGCATTTGCTCTAAAGACTGCAGTTTGTATATCATTTCTTAAATGCTTAATTCTATCCATTTTATTGCTGGATTTTAGAGAGAAAGAAGTTGATACTTTTTATTAAAGCACAATTATCTTGTTTATGACTTTTAATTAATTAATCAATTAATCTATGGACTTCTCTTTCTTATTGATTATGAATAGATAGGCTTTGGGTTGGTTCTATACCTCAGACAAGCATATTCATTTTTTTATGCTTAAATTATCTCATTATGGGCCAGTGGGAGGCCCCAGGTGTTTTCATCATGAGGCTCATTACTAGCTAACAAAGTCCCTTCTTTGAACACAATACATGGTATTATTGTTGTTTACCTGGCCAGACCCCAGAGAATCAGCTTTTCCTCCAAGTGTTTCTGAATCCAAAATATGAGCCCTTGGAACATTAGATACAAATGGATTATCATTTGTTCAAGGAAGGCCTCATGACTGAACAAAACTAGGAGACATGTAGACATGTTTGAAAGAAAATAATTTGGGATTCTTATTAATATTTCTATTTCTGGTCAAAGTATTCCTAATATTAACCTTTTCTTGCTGTAATTTTTATGCTGGGAAGTTTGATTATTATCATATTAACATGTATTTTAATTTATGTTATGTTAGAACATTTGGCTAGATTAAAATAGCATTGCTATTAGTCATTCACAATCGTACTTCTGTAAGATTTTGAGGTTTCCTTGCTCTGTAAGGAACTGAAGAGCACAACTGGGCATTTCTCAGACTTGCTACAATTTCTCTGTACTGCTCTGACCTTCACTTGATGTGAAATCACGCTAATTTATTTCAGTCTCTTATTAGGTTTTAGAAACTATCTTTTTCTTGGATTAAGTTTTTAATTAACAAAGTAACACAGTAATTCTGCTTAGGCCAAGAAAGAGAAACAGAAAGTAGATTTATTTTCCTCCAAACCTTTAAACAATTGGTAAAATATGCAAAGTAATGAAGAGATGCTGTTCAAGACACTGGATATCTTTCTTAATCCACCCCCCTTTTGGTGTCTCAAGATGGGGTTTCTTTATGTAATAGCCTTGGCTATCCTGGAACTCTGTCTGTAGACCAGAATGACCTTGAACTCACAAGGATCCCTCTGCCTCCAAAGAGCTGAGATTAAAGGTACATAACACCACTGCCCAACAGATACTGGATATCTTGATGAAGATCCCAGAGAGACAGGTAGCAAGGGGATTTGGAACATGATTGACCAAATTTACTGCCTAAGATGGGAAATCCAGGCAGTATGTGATAGAATCTATGAGTTGGTGAACAAGAGCCATGACCCCAGGAAGGCTGTAGTTAAAAGTCCATAGGCAGAAAGAGCTGTACTCAAGGGCTCTTCTGCAAATGTTATCAGAGAGCTGATTCACAGAAGAGTCAGAGCACTATGCAAGGTCTAGGGAGCATTTCTTGGAATTAGGAGTAAGTGCAGTTAGTGTGCACAGAGGGATGACTCCCAGACAGCCTTCAAGGCTCCATAATTCCCAGAGCACTCCAGCTTGCAGAAAGATCTTTCATTGATTTTTAGCTGGACATGACGTGCCTATTAAGTGTTTGTTTACAACTAAACACTTTGTATCCATGTCATGATTCAACAGCATAAAACTGTGGTGGAGAAATTTCACGATACCCCAGAGTAAAACTCAAGACTATTGGTGACGATGCAAAACTATGAGGCACACAGAAAAGCAAATTACCCAAATCTCTGGTATCTAGCAAAAAGCTACAAGGCTTTCAAAGAAAGAGGAGGAGGAGAGTAAAAATATTTCAGAGGGGGGAAACACAATTATAACTGATATATAAATGACAATCTTGTTAAAATTAGCAGCCAAGGACTTTGAAGAAGGTTTTCTTAATTGTGTTCTATAGCAGGTTTAAGAAGTTAATGGAATATATGAAAGATATATTTTTTTTTTACAAAGATCTAGACTGAGTATCTAGGGCAGGGTTTAAAATGACAAATCTGAATTTGTAAGAGAGGAGGTTTATGATTGTGTAGATATAGCATCAGATGTTTTACAAAACAAAACAAGCAGAGAAAACCATAATAGACACATAAACAGACACAAAGAGCCTCAGAAAACCCTGGAATAGCTACCAGGAGACAGAGATGCATACAACTAATTTATCCAAGGAGGTGGTGATAGTGGGGTTTCAGGCAAAAGTAGCTGAGGAAATACTAGATAAATATATCTTTAAGCTGATAAAAATTATAAACATGTAGATCCAGGAGGCAGAATAAACAACAAGAACAGAAACCAAAAAGAAATTTACATCAAAACATGGTATAACCAAGCTGTATAAAACCATAGTGCGGGAAATAAAAAAGAGAAAAGACATACTGTAAGGGATCAGAAAAAGCATGAAAGCACATTTCTCACCTGAAACATGGCTTCAAAACTGGAACAGTAGACTGGAGATGAACCTGCCAACTCGGAATTTTATATCCAGCTAAAGTATTCTTCAAAAAACCCAAGAGAAATAGTTTTTGTTTTAATCAATTGAATTTTGAATTCATTTTCAATTAAATGTCCTACAATAAATGTTTAAAGATATCCACCAGGTAACAGAAATAAAGTTTTTGTTTCAATCAATTATATTTTAAGTTCATTTTCAATCAAAGAATCTCCAGGAAACATTCAATGGACTTGTGGCCTGCCTGTGGGCCACATTCAGCCAAGGAGAGCTATGAATGGTGAACAAGACAAAAGATATACACTTATTTAAGACATCATCAGGATTTCCAAGTGATTTTTGTGATTCCAGTTTGGACTTCTAAAGCCTAAAATTTGTAGATTGCCTTGCCTTATTGCCATGCTGAGAGATTAGGTGCAAATATATGATGCAGAAGAACAATGAATGTGGGAACAAAAAGAATTCACAGAAAAGAACAAAGAACACTGGAAATGGTAACTGTACATTTCAAAATTATATATACATATAATTAAATATAAAAATATAAAAGTTAAAATATCTTATCTCTTAAGGATTCTTTTTCTGTTTAATAGAAATGATAATGATATTTCATAAGATTCCTAATGAATGGCAAAATGTAATATAAAAACACTGAGAAAGCAAGAATACGTCATAAATCTAATGAAAGTGTGGTATCAAGAATATAGGAATAGGAATAGTCCTTTTTTTATTTTTTCCTCTTTTTTTATTGGATATTATATTTACATTTCAGATTTTATCCCCTTACCCCATTTCCCCCACCACCCAGGAACCTCCTATACCACCCCCCCTCCTCCTGCTTCTATGAGGATGTGCCCCCACCTATCCCCCTCCACATCCTTGGTCCCATGAAGACTGAACACTGAGTGAGGGGAATAGTTCTTTTTTGAGAAAACAGTTTTATTTCTTTTTCTTCTGTGTGCATGTGTTTGCCTATACATATAAATGAGCATTACATGCATGCAGTACCTGTAGAGGCCAGAAGAGAGCATCAGATCTCCTGAAAATGGAGTTAAAGACTGTGAGCCACTGCTTCAAGGTTGGGAGCAGAACCTGAGTCCATTTCATTGCTTTTAGTTGCAGAACCATCCCTCCAGCCCCCATTAAAAGCTGTTGAAACCCAGTCAAAGGCTAGACAAAGAAGTGAAATAGACACTTCACCAAAGAGAACATATGCACCAAATAAGCATATAGAAACATGATCATCATTAGTCATTTGGGAAATGCAAAGTAGAGCCATAATGAGATTCTATATAAACGCCTATTTCAATCACTGAAGCTAAGCTGACGAGCCTCCCCAGTGTTGGCAGGATAGAACGGAAGCTCTTGTGCACAATGGGTCATACAGCTAAAGCAACAAAATCACCTTGTTAAACTTGTCACTTTTTAAAATTGTTAAGCATAGTGTTAAGATCGTGCCTTTAAATCCACGTGGTTTTATCATATGACTCAGAGATTCTACTCCTCCATATTTAAAGCAGAGAAATGAAAGGATGTGTGCGAACAACGCTCATCCACTGATACCCTTGGCTGCATCATTTTTAATTGTCAATATACAATTAGAGTGGAGAGATGCAGGGGACTTAAGGATCAGTGAATGGTTGAGCAGGAAGTTGTAGCTAGACAGTAAAAAACTACTCTGTAATAAAAAGAAACAGATTATTAATCCATGAAAATATAGGCATCAATCTCAAAGCAGTTATGCTGAGGAAAAGAAGCCCAATATAAACGCATATGGTAGGATTACAATGATATACAAAGAAAAAGTAACGTAATGAATGGTGGAAAGCAAAGGGGGAGGCTGGGAACCTGGAGGAACAAAGTCGGAGACACAGGCCAGACTCTGAAGAGAGCAAGAGAAAAGGTTGTGCTGATGGACATAGGTTATCTTATTTACAGAGGTGACTGCATGGGTGGGTATATTCCTTAGTCACAGCTTGTCTGATTGTGCCTTTAAATCCATGTGGTTTTGCATATGCTCATTATATTTTAGCAAGCAGTTTAACATCCAAAAGAATTATAATGTGGTATATTTTGATGAGCTTCAGTTTTCTTACATTTTATGCTACAATTCTTCCAGAGAGAGAGAGAGAGAGAGAGAGAGAGAGAGAAAGAGAGAGAGAGAGAGAGAGAGGTGTCTCACTTAGCACTCAGGTTGGCCTTGAACTCAGTCTGTAGTCCAGGGTGGCATGAACTAGGATTGCCCTATCTCATCCTCACAGAGAGTTGGGATCACAGTCCTAGGGCACCAGGCCTAGCTTGTCACCTGTGTGCTGCACTGTGTTTTCTGTCCCTCTCCAATACTACTTGGTTCAACTTTAAGGAGATGTGTGTGTTTCACTATCTTAACCCCAAACACCATCTTATACCCTACATCTCCTTTTCTTCTCTTTTTTTTCTTATATAGTAAACCATCCAAAAGATCATGTCATCAGGGTCTAGAGATTTTTCACTCATAGAGTCTGTGTTTGCCCAGAATTATTTCATGTCAGTAGCCTGCTGAGGGACATTTAAGTTATTTTCTTTTTTTTCCATATGTATAAATAATGTATCTTTGAGACTGACTCAAAGAGAAGGAGTTGAGAAGTAGTTTTGGTGGTGGAATAAGATGGTATTTCCTAAATATTGAGGTTTCTAAAACTAATATTCAATGTGTGTTTGTCGATTTCTATTTCAGAGTAAAGTTAGAAGATGGTAGTTGGATAGATAGATAGATAGATAGATAGATAGATAGATAGATAGATAGAT
>JANHMN010000004.1:171903552-171922793 GCA_030674055.1 Rhabdomys pumilio | reverse complement strand
GATAGATAGATAGATAGATAGATAGATAGATAGATAGATAGATAGATAGATGAGATGATAGATTCTGATAATAAGAAAGATAGATGGCAGGATAACAGATAGATAATACATCTCCAGTTATTTCAATCTGATTTCCTACTGAGGCTGATTATATTATTTTTACTTAGGCATTCAGCTCAGGTAGAGACAGAGAGGCCTCCTGGTAGGATGAAAATTTAACGTGTGTGTGGTGCATTTTAATCAGTTTGCTTTTAAATACCCGTGAAGTGGCTGGGTAGAAGAGTTAAATGTATGTAGACTGCAAACACTAATGAGATGCTCTTTCTAGTACATGTTAGGAATTTTATTTAAGGGGAGAAAACATTTTAGATCCGTTACTTGTCTTGAAGGAAACCTGGCCCCATTTAATGGGCGACATCAGCAGCAAAGCGATCAGTCCTAGAAATACATGGTGATACCCAATGACTGTAATCTCTTTCCACAACGACCATCATTTTGGGACAACTACTCTTTCAGCAAGCATAATGTCAGCAAAAACAACATTTTTAGTGGTTTTTGCAACTGGAGGGAGTTATCTGCTTATTATTATTTGCATGGTGTGCCCCTAATGATAGCCTGTGACATAAAACGTATGGGACCGTGTGTCAGAAAACCTGGGTGCCAGTTCTACTCACATCCTTATTCTGTGAGCTCCACTGACATACCATTCTTCTCATCTTAAAACTGTGATATTAGAAAAAACAATGTGTCTGGAGATATTTTCTCCCAAAATATTGGTTACAGTTTACCGATTGAGCAACCTGCATTCAAAAGCTGATACATTTAGCATAGCATTAGCTCTCTGATGAGAAGGTATATTTTTTGTTGTTTTCTTTCTGTCTTAGCCATTGTTCTTATGATCTATCGCTGCTGAATTCTTTGTGATGCTGTGATGTCAGTAAGCCTCCTGCTGACATCACCCCTTTTCCAGTGAGCTAATGCCCTGGGTGTTAGTCTCTGTGCCCTGAACATGGATAGTAGCTCTGTTACCAATAGCTAAGGAAGAGCTAAAATTCAAGAAATCTAGGGCATGAGCCTAGTCTGCTACCTGTATATAACCTTGATTCCAGAAAGAGCTTTTTATTACTCGGAAGGTTGTCCTCCTATACAACGCTGGTGAGAATCCACTATCTTCCCCACACTCAAACTGAAACTCAAGATATCATTAGGTCCAAAATGGTGGGACTTTGGGTCTCCCTAGAAGTATGAAGCCTGATAAAAAGAACTCTTTGTGTGCCATATGAACCATGCAGAATTTGATGAAACTGTTAGAAAGATATCTAGCCCAGAATTTTCTTAACCCTTCTTTTCTTTCCTGATTGCTCAGTGTAGACAAGCAAATAAACACAACCCCTTCTGTCATAACACCTGTGCCCTGGTCCTTCAGCCATAGGGTTACTCCACATTACTGAGATTGCTATGAATTTAGGGATTTATCCTGCTTGTGGTGACAAGGCCATAAACTACAGACACCAGTACAGAAAAGCTGGGATGAGGTGGGAAGTGCTCTTTGATTGAGGTACTCCAGCAGTAGCACAGAAACTTAGTGCTTCTTTGATACATCAGAATGGATTTATTGTATACAGTTGAATGAGAACAAGGGGTTCAGCTAATTTCAGTAGGAGGTCTCTGTAGAGGAAAGTTTCAGGTTGCAGGCGTCCAAAAGGAGAAAGCTGAGGCTGATCATTCCAGCACACACTGGTCTGAGATAATGGTCAGTCATTTATAGCATCCACACTTGGACCAGAAGAAGGGTTTGCCATTCCTCTGAGTCTGACCTGGGGAAAGTTTTGCTCCCCATGGGTCTGAGGCACTGGGGCCCTTCATATGTTCATATCAATAATACACATCCCCTTGGGACTTTATCTGCTTGTCACATCACGTCCCCTGTAGGTAGGGAGATGGAGGTTTAGGGTGGGAAAGAGCAAAGACTAGCGTGGTCACTAGACAGGTGTTTTGTGGGCCTGAATAGAAAAGATGATTTGGGCTCTGCCCTAGCCTGGCTGAGTTGTGCTTGAAGCTGCTTTGTCTGTCAAAGACATTGTAGTCACGGAAGTGACTTTCAGATAATCTGCTACCATGAAAACTCTCAGTGTGTACCTAGGAAATCAGATCTTCTGATTCCCACAATGGTTGGTCAGATCTGTCTATTATCAGTGAGCAAATGAGGATTCTATGATTGCAATCAGTAAATTATGGATTTAATTAGCATTCCTCAGTAGAGTTGGATTTGAGTATCTGTGGAGGATTGATGAGCTTATACCTATAGACCTAGAAACCTGAGGTACAGACCAGGGGCTATGGTAAATTCAGTAAGGTATCTGGAGAGATAATTGGACAGTTGGGGCACCTTGGCCATACCTTTATCTGAACAGAAACCTCAAATGCAGGTGGTCAGGTCTGCAAGTACAGGGCTTTTGTTCAATTCTTTTGCCTTGAGTACTTCTGAACATTCTTCCTGAGCCATTGTGTGGTTCAGTATTGATATGGAAACTTCTGTATTGTTGAGAGAGCCAAACCATTGTTACTATTAAAGTAATAAGACAATGCTCTTTACTAACTCGCTGACAATGCCCTTTATCCTAAGCAAACACGCATTATTCTATCTCAGCCTAATTAATATCATATTTAATAGGTATCTCACTTCATGCTAGATTCCAGAATTCTTTTCAAAAGCAGCAAGCTTAAGAATTTTTACTAATTTAATTGAGAGCAGTCTTAAATTAATTGTATAATTAATCTTGTCAAATTAAGTAACATTTCATATACTACCTTATTAAGGAAACTTGAATATTTTAAATTGCCATGCTATTAGGCATTAATAAAGAAGTTTTTCATTGGCATTGTTCTGCTTTATAACACAAAGAAGGTAATTGCAATATAAATTGCAATATAAAAGCTAATTTCTATAGTACATTAATAATTAGATACACATTATTTCCCATTATTTCTTTTCTTAATTCCGTGGATGTTCTTTTTTTAAAAGAAAAATTATTCACAAATAATAGGGTCTATTGTGTGATGATTGATTTCAAGACTGGACTCTGGAACATTTTAGGAGTGGTCTAATTAAAACTAAAATGGGTGACTGTACACAACAACGGTATCACCTACCCCAAAAGCTCTTGGGAAATTGGATACTGTGATGTTTGTATGTTGGAATCTCATCCACCGTGTGTGAGCATGTGCATGTGCATGTGCGTGGGTGTGTGTGCATGTGTGTGTGCGTGCACGCACATGTGCACGCATGTGCACATGTTTGTGATGCCTGTATATGTTTTTGTGTATGTATACATGTGTATACTGGTGCACATGAGCATGTATTCCCAAGCATAGAGAAAGCAGACACTGATGATGGATATTTCCCTCAAATCTGAAGGAATCTTCTGTCTCTCCCTCCCTACAGATAGAATTACATGGCCATGCTTCCATGCCTGGTTTCTTATGTTAGTGCTGGGAGTTAGAACTTAGGTCATCATACTTGTTTGGCAGGCACTTTACTGACTGAGCCATCTCTGTCTCTCCAGTCTCAGCTCCTTTGTATCTGGGGTAAATGAAGCTCTCCAGTCTTTGATAAGTCCTTAGGGATTATATAACACTGGCCTCACATCTGAACCAGGGGCTTTCTCTCCAGAGAAAATCGAGGTGACCACAAGATGGTGTACAGTAGCATGGTTTGTAAGTTGGTGAGGTCTCTCTAGAATAGACAGGCAGAAAAGGAATGTATAACGCCTTATCAATATTTTATAGGAAGGTAGAATTAACTCTCAAGTCATAATTTCTTGACTTCCACGAGCACATACATTTTCATAAATATTTGTTCAGAATTTTAAGCTTCTGGCTAAGTTACAGTGTTAAAATTCAGAAAGCTCTGCTTAAGCCACAAGCCCCAGGCTAAGGCAATCCAGAAACCAACTTCTGCTCATTTACAGAGAAACTAGGGTTAGCTATTACTTCTGGTGCTTAAATGTTAGAACTGGTGGCAAACAGACAAGAGTCCATCTCAAATGCCTGTGCATATCTTTTAGGGGGCATTCAAAAAATGCTTGGGGAAAGTACATAGCTAGATCAATGAAAGAAATCAACACAAATATTCAAAAGCTTTGCTAATGACAGTACATCTGATTAGTTAGAAAACAGATAATCTTCCTATTATTTTTCTAGATTGACTTAGGATTGCTATTATCTGAAAATGGTCAGTTGGCTTAATGACTCTTGCTCTATAGAGTGACGAAACATTATCTGTCAAATTCCTTTTTGAAAAAACAAATTGGGGACAAAAGATAGAGTATGAATATTTTTAATGCGATGTGAAATCAATCTGCACACATGCCTGTGATGATGGGCTAACTTCCTCTGGGCTTCACTAGGGTCACCGTGGTTTGTTGTATGATATTTTTTAAAAGATGTATTTGCTTTTTGTTTCATATCTACGAATGTGATTGATTTGGCTGGATGTATATATGTACCACTTATGTGCAATAGCCAAAGAAGTCAGAGGAAGCCACCGGATCCTTTGGAATTGAAGTTATGGATGGTTATGAGCTACTGTGTGGGTGCTGGGAACCAAACCTGGGTCCTCTGCCAGAGCAGCAGCCAATACTGTTAAGCACTGAGCCATTTCTCCAACTACTTGTCATATGATTTTGACCAGGTTAGCTCACTTCACAAAAGATGGTTGTTTGGTCTTTCTCCTGAAGAAATGATTGGAGTTAATTTTCAACCTTCTGTTTGTGGCTTGTGGTAGTCTTACCTCCTTTGATACACAGAGGAAGAGAACTCCCACGGCTTCTGACACTGAGTCTTTCACCAGCCCTGAGATCTATCATGTTCCCTTGTGCTGTCTTGGCCATACAGAAACGAAGAGAAACATGTCCCTCAGCCTGGATTCCTGAGAAAAAAGTGCATCAGGGCACAGTCCCAGGGAAGAAGTGATGGGTGAAGAGTTTAGCCATGTACGTAGTAAGAGTGCGGATGTGTGGACCTTTAAGATACTGAAGCTGGGAGAGGCGCAATGGCTCAGTAAGGAAAGCTTTTGCCTCCAAGCCTGATAACCCAAGTTCTATTCTTAACAAAACCTACATGGTAGACAAAGGAACTGATTCCAGCAAGCTGTCCTCCAACTTCTATGCATCCACTGTGATGGGCTCATCCACTCCTCCCCTCTACATAATAAATAAATGTCTAAAAATTTAAAGACTGAGATATATGATCAGTACATAACCAGACACAGCACTCTTTGAGAGCTGATCAGATTATCAAAATGTATGACCAGTAGCCATGAATCAACCACAGGGTTGGGGAGAAAGATGGCTCCTGTATTACAGAGGGTGTGAAGACATGGGGGTGAACTGATTTGGGAATGTTGGAGAACACTTTCTACTTGATTCATGATTTTGAGTCTATCCTCGATCACTTTTATAAAGTCTCCGGTGTTTGAGGAGATGAGGGCTTGTCTCCTTTTTAAAGTGAAAAGTTTAGGAGGAGGATATCTGTGGAGTGGAACTAGGAAGGCGCACGCAGTCCTTAATTACAGCAGAGGTATTCTATGAAGGTGTGATATAGCATCGTGTGGTTTTGTTCTATTGGAGGGTAATTTAAACAACGCTTTAGTTTTCTAAAGCATGATACTTACTTACTACAGAAATATTGGCAATGCAGAAAATCACAGTAGATATCAGAAGATAAAGTTTCTGGCTCATTTCACCAGACTGAGAGAGGCAATGCTATCATCTGCTGGGCTTCCATTTGTCTTCCCTCTCATTTCAAAGAAATTATAAGTGTGCTATTCAAATTTAGGATGAGAGAGTAATTTCTTAAATTATAAGGCACAGAAGATTCTTTCCAGCATTTACTTTCTTCTTTAAGGAAGCCCACCTCTGAAATCATCCCTTTAACATCGCTGCTCTCCTCCTACCCACACAAGCTTCTGCACTACCTATAGAGAATAGTACATATACCTATGGATGGACTTGCTTGAAATTGTTCTTAACAGGAATGAGTTTTCAGACCAATTCTCTAGGCAGCATAAATCTCTGTGGCACTACACAGAGTCATCTCATTTGCTTTAACGGTTGCACAGTATATATTTTATAAATAATACAGTGCCTTCAAGTCATGTATTTTATATAAAGATATGTCTCTTTTATTAAACTCTTTGGATACAGCTATCCACACCTTCCATGTATTTGGAAGTATTTTTCTCCCTTTGATGAATAATATGGGCTGGGCTTTCTGTCAACTGTGAGTTATTTTAAATGTACACATCCTACATAAAAGCCCTGAGTGTGTCCTTAGACCCTTTATTTCAGACCCTGATCTGTAGAGAGCCAGGAAGAACAGTGTTGCCCATAGATTATTTCCTAATTTTAAACTGAGCAGGCTGAGCATTTTAGAGTCTACTGATCTACCTGCACGAAGCCCAGAGCCTCTTGTTTCCCTCGTGTCAGCCATGTTCTGCAGAGGAGCCATCCCCAAAAGCACCTGCCTCTGAGTGCTCACCAGCTGCCCATTAGATGTACAGATCTTTGCTTTCAATCCCTACCCTGTCATATTTACAACTCATTGGCATTGTCCTCCTGTCCACAAGTAGCAGAAATGTCATCAAGTTCAGGTAAGTACAAAAAACAAGGATCCCAATCCAACAGCTTTGGTGCATCAGAGTGCCCTGTGTTGTCAAGTTTTCAACAAGCATTTGTTGTTGTTGTTGTTGTTGTTGTTGTTGTTGTTGTTGTTGTTGTTGTGTTTTCAAGCATCATTAGACCTAAGGATGATGCCCATCTTTTATTTTAAAATATACATTCTTATGTTCTGTATAGCTTTTACCTTAATTTCCATTTCACTTTAAAAATTGAATAGCAGTAAAAGGTTTTTACTTGTGTAGGCCTATAGGTTTTGTGGCAATATAGGTTCGCATCACAATGTGGAAACAAAACTGATCCGTGAACTTCTCCACTGTGTGTGTGTGTGTGTGTGTGTGTGTGTGTGTGTTTGTGTGTGTCTGTCTATGTCTTTCTGTGTGTCTGTGTATGTGCATGTGTGTGTGTATGTATGTGCATGTGTATGTATGTGGCTATCTGTCTGTGTGTTTCTATGTATCTGTGTCTTTGTATCTGTCTGTGTGTGTGTCTGTCTGTGCATGTGACTGTGTGTGTGTGTCTGTCTGTCTGTCTCTGTGTGTGTGTCTGTGCATGTACGTATGCATGAGTGTGCATGTGCATATGCATGTATGTATATGTCTGTCTGTGTGTTTCTTTGTATCCATGTCTTTGTGTCTGCCTGTGTGTGTGTGTGTGTGTGTGTATGCTCCTGAGGGTGAATGTGCTTGTGTGTTTAGATACACATATGTGTGTGCTTGTGTGCATATGGAGGTGAGGAATTGACACAGGTATCTCATTCAGTTACTTCTCCATGTTGTTGTTGCTGTTGAGAACATTTGAGACAAAGTCTCTCGCTGAACTCAGCAAGCCTTGAGGATCTTCCTGTCTCCATTCCCTAAGTGCTGGGCTTATAGAAACCCACCACCACACCAGGATTGTTGGTGTGTTTCATGGATCTGAACTGGAACCCTCATGCATGCTATGCAAATACTTTACCTACTAGACTGCCTCCCCAGGAGTCCTTCTATAGTCTTCATCTGTGGTCATGTGCCATGTATGTTCATCATTGAAACATTCTGTTCCTTTATTTATAGGCAGTTATGAACGAGGCTGCCTTAAACATTCATTATTTTTCAATCTTTAGTGTAAACAACACAGAGTGGAATTGCTGAGTTAGCATAAATTTAATTTTGTGAGAAACTTCCCAATTGTGCTCCTTGTGTGGGTATGCAAGTTTATACCTCACCCCAGCCATGTCCCAGATTTCCACTTTTATTTTAAGACCTTGTCATAAGAGTGTAGTTAAATTTCATGATGTTTGCTGTATCACATTCAAATACTTTGACCACGTTTTAGTTGGGTTGTTTCTTATTCAATTTGCTTGTCTACTTGTTTGTTGTTTGTTTGTTTGTTTGGTTTTTTTGCATTCAGAGGACAAAACTCAGAGCCTCATCTGATATAGAAAAGTGCTGATTGCAATCTCTGACCCTCTGTAGTGTGTGTGTGTGTGTGTGTACAAGCACACATGTGAGTGCTATGTGAACATGAGTGCAGGCACCTGAGATAAGCCAGAAGTGTGCATTAGGTCCCCAGATCTGGAGTTGCAGGTAGTTGTGAGTTGTCAGACGTGGATGCTGGGAACTGAACTTGGGTCTTCTATAAGAACGGTATCCACTCTTAATCACTGAGCCATCTTTCTATCCTCTGTATAATTTTCTCATTTTGAGATGAGAGTCTAACTAAATTGTCCAATATAGTTCTTGAACAAAAGCACTCTGCCTTAGGCTCTCAAGCAACTTAGATTTCAGGCCTACACCATTTGGACCAGCTTTTAATTATGTTCTGAACACACACACACACACACACACACACACACACACACACACAGACATACAAACACACATATATTGAATGAAAGTACTTTGCTGGACATGTGATTTGGAGATATCTTCTCCCAGTTAACAGGCTGTTTGAAATTTTCTCTCCTGTTTCTCTGAGCACAGCAAAAGCATTCAATTTCAGTGAAGTCCAGAGTGTCAATTTTATTATGGTTTGAGAATTTTTTGTTTCACTTTACAAATTCCTTGTCTGCTTCTAGATCACAAATAATTTCTTGTCTTATTCTACATACTTTACAGTGTGAGACTCTATATTTGACTAGTACAAATTAGTTCTTATTTGTGGTATGGATGTAAATGAAGAGTTACTGTTTTGTGTTCAACTTTTGATGTCTAATCTTCCAATTTAATGTATAAAAAGTAATATTCTTTTTACTAGATAACCTTTATATCCTTTACAAAACTTAATTGGTCATATCAGAGTGTTTCTCCTTTTAGACTACCCATCTGCTCCACTGATCTGTGCACCCATGCCTTCTTCAGTGTCCTATTCTGCTTTAAGGTACTTGTAAAGGATAATTTCATCCTTCCAACATTATCTGTTTTAAATATCATATTAGCCATTCTAGTTTCTGCCTTTACCTACAAATTTTACAATCAACTTTACTGCATGCATGGTGCATGCATACACACACACACACACACACACACACACACACACACACACACACACAATCCTAGAAAAAGACTGATGGTTCAGTTAATAAAGTACTTGACATACAAGCATGAGGATTTGAATTTAAGTTCCTAACACTAACCTAGAATGTGGGTTCATGTCACTCGTGTCCCCAATCTCAGTGCATGGTGGTAGTGGTAGGTATTATCACAGCAAGATAGACCCTAGGGTCCTAAGATTTTACTGGCCAGCTTCTCTAGCTGAATTGTTGAGCTACAGGTTCAATAAAAAATGTGGTCTCAAAAATAATGTAAAGTACTGGATGGAGACACCTCTGGCCTCTAATTATTTTCTTTTGTAATACGTTTGGCTGGCTTGATATCAGGGTACCCTTATTTTCATTCAATGAGTTATTAAATAACTCCTGCTTTGTCTAAATGATATGGATATTATTTATTTGTTAAACATTTGGTAGAATTATCCACATGCATCTGGGAATTTGTTACTTAATATTTTTAAGTTATGAATTAAGTTACCTTAATCAGTATAAGATGGTAAGGGTAATTCTCTCACTTAGATGAGTCTTAGAAGCCAGTGGCTTTCAAAGCGATTGATCTATTTAACCTAAATGTGTTATGGTCAACAGCTCGGTTTGTTCAGATTTGCTGTTACTCTCATAATTACTTTAGTGGCCACAGAGTATAGAATCATCCTTTTTTTATATTCCAAGTCTAAGCAATTTTTCTCTTCTCTCCTTCCTAATCTGCCAGTATCGCTGAAATTTTTCTATCTTGCAGATCTTGCTAGAGTCAATCTTCACTGATTCCCCTACTGGTTTCGTGTTTTGATTTTATTAACATTTCTTTAGTCCTAGCATTCAACATTTGATGCAACTGTTTCAGCTCAGTCCATTTTCTAGCTTCCCCGTTTCTTACTTGAATTGAGAATTATTTGGCAGTGCTTTTGTCAGTTTGCAAAGACTTGGAGATATTCCTTTCGCCCCTTGTTATAGATTTCACTTTACTTTCATAGAGTAGGCAGTCTACTTTTATGATTTCATTTCACCTGTTAAGATGTCTCCTCAACCCCCACCCACTCTCCCTTCATGGATGAGATTTATCTTTATGGCTGTTCAAAGTACACTTGACAAAAATCTATATTTTTCTGCTATCCGGTGACATATTCTGTAAAACTCAGTTAGACCCCCTGGTTGAAGATGTTTGTCCGTATGTTCTGGATTCTTGTTGATTTTCCACCTTCTACTTCTGTAGAGAAATATAGGAATAGATTTGTGCCTATAAGCCATAATTGGGACCTTATCAATTTCTCCATTCAATTCTATCTCTTTTCCTTCCTGTATTATCTCATGTGCAGTCAGTTGTGTGCCTATGGAGGAATCTTACACAGTTTTGTTAAGTCAGTATTATCATTAAATAATTCTGTCTCTGGCAATTTTTGCTATGGAATCTACTTTGTCTGAAATTAATGTTACCACCTAACCTTTCTTTTCATTAATGCCTATATGGTATGTCTTTTCTATTCATTTGCAATAAATCTACTTACACAATTATGTTTCAAATAAGTTTATTGTCAGTAACATGTACTCAGGTAATTCTTTTTAATCCATTTTTGTCTGTGTTTTAGTGTTCTTAGACTATTGTATATAATTTAAATATTTATCCATGTAGGTTAAATTATATGATTTTAGCATCATTTTTTTTTATAATCAGCATTTTGCTAGTTTAGTAGGAATATTCTGTCTCAGGAGCTTTCTAACACCTGATTCTGTTGAAATGTAAAGATCTGTTCAAAGCTATGCATATGATGCAGGCAGTCCCCAGTCCCTGACAGGCTGTTAGAAAAACCATCTCAGTTTTTCATCATGTGACTCAGTATATTGGTTGCTTTACTCTGTTAGCTTGCTTTAGACAGCCCCTGATCCCCATGTGTGTGTGTGTGTGTGTATGTGTGTGTGTGTGTGTGTGTGTGTTTGTGCCTGTATGTTATTTTATTATATTTTTCTCTTCATCTCTGTCTTTCTATTTGAGAGGACTATAGAGGCTTTTTAACACCCACTTGAAGCTACATATTGAATCTAGATTCCTCAATACCATGTTTTCTGGACTGACTTGACCCTTCCCAGTCCAAATTATAGGAGCTCCTTATGGCTAGTTTACAACTTACAGGTATTATTTTGGTATTAATGCTGCTGAGAACAAGCATGTAGCTTTGACGTTGGAGTAGGTGTAGCCTTGTGGGAGGAAGTGTGTCACTGTGGGCATGACTTTAAGACCCCTGTTCTAGCTGCCTAGAAGCCAGTCTTCTCCAGTTTGTCTTTGGAACAAGATGTAGAGCTCTTAGTTCTTCCAGCACCATGCCTGCCTAGATGCTGCCATGCTTCCCACCATGATGATAATGGACTGAACCTCTAAACCTGTAAGACAACCCTAATTAAATGTTGTCCTTTATAAGAATTACTTTGGTCGTAGTGTTCCTTCATAGCAATGGAAACCCTATCTAAGACACAAACTAATGGAAAAATATAATTGAATATAGTCCTCCAAATTGTGGTCTATTATGACAATCTAACTCTTGTAACTATTCTCAGGACTGTGATACTCAGGACCAACATCCTCCTAACATAGCCCTTCTCGGAATCCCTACAGAATGACTTGAGATGCAACCTACTTTTGCAAAATTCTATCAGCAAGGCTCACAAAGTCATCTGTTTGGAAGTATTGACTTCCTAATGTGGCGTTCTGCAGAGGGCTGTGCTCTGAGCAGCTGCTTAGCCACATCTTCCAACAAGCATGAAAGTAAAGTGTGCTTATCTGGCCTTCTAGGTCACGGTGACATTGGAGCCCAGTAATGGAATAGTGTAGCCAGGGAACCGGCTGGTTGTTCCATAGAACTTACTGAGTTTGCTCCGTTTTGTGAGACCTGTAGGTAGATGCAAAGGTAGAGGGATGGTCAGCTGTTCAGGCTTGAGCTCAGCTTGTTGTAGTCTCTTCCATCTGTACCACGTGACTGAAATAAACCATCAGCATTTCACACCAGTTGTGGAAGGGCCAATGGCAGTATCACTTAGAGCAAGTGTGGGCAACCTCACTCACTGATTTATTCTTACTAACATGGCCACAAGGTTCGGCTTTTCTCCCTTCCTATATTTTCTTCTCTTGCTTACTGAGTCACGTATTACTAGCAATTCTGATAACAGTTTAACATTCTTTCGGCTTTAAAGGCCTAGAATAGAAAGAAATGGCAAAGGGGAGCACTGTAAGACTTCCAGGAGAATTTTAATAGAAAGGACACATTTTGAATGACCCAAGCTGGGAAGTGTTTCATGTGCTATCACGACACTCATCACTACCGTCAATACCATGTGGCTGTGCCAGATGAGCTTCAAATGAGCATCAGGCACTTTGCCCGTCACTGAAGACTAATATTAATTTAGGGCGCATTTGAGCAGGGATTATACTCACTCCATCTCTGTTACTCATGATTTCCTGCTGTGAAAAATGCCATCTATAAGTAGTTTTTAATCCTCAATACATAAGATCATCAGACCTGGTGACAGCTACCTTCTCAACCTTTGTATATAAGGGTGTGTGTTAAGAGTCTATCAGGAATCCATAGGCAGCTTTGACAACAACAGGTCCACTCCCCAAATCTCTAAAAAGAAATATTGTTAGGAGTTTTGAATACCTTTTAATATTTTACGAAATTAAAAAATGGTGGCCCAGTAAAACTTGCATCCATTAATATGGAAGCTGAAGCAGAGTATGCAAAATTCCTAGCAGAAACAGAGGTTCTGAAGAGCAAGAATGGTCACCATGCATCCAAGTGCTGTCAGAGTGATCTGTGTATCCATCTCCTCTCTTCTCAAGAGTTTCTTTAAAACTTAATATTGGGCCCATGAAGCCAATGTATTTATCTCATCGGATACTGTCACTAAAATACGTATCAGGGAACATAGAGGTTGTTTTCTTGTTGTTTATCTTGATTGTATCTGGGTGTTTTGCTCACACTGTTGACATACCATCAACACTGCCCACATGTATCAGAAAGGGGCATCAGATCCACTGAAACTGGAGTTACAGGCAGTTGTGAGCTGCCATGTGGATGCTGGCAACCAAACCTGGGTCTTCTGTAAAGGGTACCAGTGCTCTAAACCTCAGAACCATCTCTCCAGCCATAGAATCTAATAGTTCATTCTGTGACACAGTAATAGGGTTTCCTGTGCTTTTGTTATTTTTTTAAGGAAGCTGCCTGTGGAAATCATAATGTTTCCCCTAATTAAGAAATGCCAATGACCACCGCTGTGCATATCAGACATGTTTCTTCTACACAGAGATGTTCCTAGTGTTTAAGCATTGCAGTTCTCTGAAGAGTTCCCAACCTTGCCACTCCACCCGGAATTAAAACAGAGAGCTACCTGTAATCATTAGATACCACAGTGCAATCACACCTCAATGATGGATGAGCAAAGTAACATTAGGCTAGTGATGGATCCAGAATGGGCATCACCGTGACGAAGTGGATGTGTAATTTGTGAATCTACCCAGACAAATAGGGATGCCAGGAAACCCGTAACTTACAATGTTTATATTTGCTTTCAAAAGACTTCCAGAAGGGAAGGGAAGATTTCTCTCATCGGTTTTTCTTCCACTAGCAAATCACCTCTGAACCCTCATGGGACAAAAAAGGAGAAATCTTTGTACCGCTTTTCTTTGCATAAAACCCACAGAGAAAAAACTCTCTGGCAGGTTCATTAAAACTCATAAAACCATATCAAATGAATACTTCTGATTTCCATATCCTTGCTGGGGAGGGTTTAAAGGTTCCGATGCGAGTCAAAATGCTGGACTGGAGTGAAACGGGAAGGTGTGTCCCATAAGTATTTGGGACAAGCTTAGATGACCATTTTTCACACACATACCTACAGGACAGTTAACATGAAGGAGATCCCAGTGAGAACCATTAGCAGTTTTCCCCTCTCTGTTTTTTTTTTATTTTTTGTTTGTTTGTTTTTGTTTGTTTGTTTGTTTTGGTCATCTTTGGGGTAAGCATGAGACCACCTGAGGAAAAAAAAAACTGAGTAACTATAACCCAGGAGCTTCTTCTGGGGAGAAAGCAGTGTGTGCAGTAACAACTGAGTAAATCAACTTACAAGATTAGTTAGGACTCAAAGATACAGGAAGACATGCCGATGCCATGATACATAAAAATGGTACAAGAAGAACAAGACAGTAACAGGATGTGGGCTAATTCTGTGGATCTTTTCCTTTAGAGAAAATCTCCTTGAATTTGATTAATAATAATAAATCATATATCAAAACAAATTTATGCTTTCTCACACACCTAATTTTTGACACTCATAATTCTCCAAGCTCAGGTATTATTATAGCAATTTTACAGATGAGGTGATACAGAGCTATGTAAGAGACTTACAATGATAAAATTGCAGAGTCAATAGGAGCTTAAAGATCATCATTTAATTTCTCTCTCTCTCTCTCTCTCTCTCTCTCTCTCTCTCTCTCTCTCTCCTCCCTTCCTTCCTCCTCATTCTCATTATGCCTGGCCAAGAAAAATATTTTTACATTTAGAATGTCCATAAAACAGATCCAGGAGCCGCCCTTATATTTCCTCTTAGTTCACATGGATAAGATGTTTCTCTTTAAATTGACGAGTGTGGGGAAAATGAGGCTCCCTGAACAAATCTAGAATTTGAAATTGTTGGGAATGTCAATAGGCATATACCTTTATATATACATATTTATTATACAAAATCATGCTTTACTTCCTTTATTTATAAATGAGTTGCATCTTGTTTCCTGTTTATTTGTGCAATTTTTAGTTGTACTTCATAAGAGATGATTGTCATTTGCATTAATTAATTAGAACTTGTAGGTGGTAACCTATTTTGTTCCTTAAATAGACTGTCTTGTGATTTCAGAGTTCACTTAAATGAAAATAACCCCAAATCTAAAATATACATAAGTGAACAACTTTCTCTCACTAAGAACCTTCAAACTTTACTTTAGTCCTTTAAAATTACAATAAATATAAGTTTAACATATAATTTAGTGTTGGTGCATAATTCCATGTCTTGTCGCAGACAACTAATTCACTGCTAACTGCAACACAAGCCAGTAAAACGCTAAAACTATGGTACAATGGCCCCATGAATAGCCATGACTCTAGGCTGTTGCAGGAATTACATAATCATACTAAAGTTTCCAGGTGAGGCCCTCAGTTGAGCATGGCTCTGTAGATGCTTTTCCTTTGGAATGTCACTGAAACAAGAAGATAGTTTCCATTCCTTTTCTTTCCATCCTTATAAACACAACGGAACAAAGAATTCACCAGGAGACAAACACCTGTAATCAAATACAATACTTAATTTGATCCTGATTTCAAAAAATGAGCTATGGGCTAGAGTGATGGCTCAGTGGTTAAGAGCACTGACGGCTCTTCCAGAGGTTCTGAGTTCAATTCCCCACGACCACATGGTGGCTCACAACCATGTATAATGGGATCTGATGCCCTCTTCTGGAGTGTCTGAAGATAGCTACAGTGTACTCACATACATTAAATAAATAAATAAATAAATAAATAAATAAATAAATAAATCTTAAACAACGACAATAATAAAAAATAATACAAAATTTTTAAGGAATAAAAAGGTTCACTGTGGAGTAGTGATTTGCATGCAGCAAACAAACAAACAAACAAACACAAATCCCCAAACCACCACCACCAACAAAAACCAGTCCACTCTTTCAGGCCACAGAGAAAGCCACATGCTGGGATAATCAGGTGACTTGAGACTCCAGGAAGAACACAGAGGGATTCCTCTCAGTGTCTGTGTGTAGAACCCTCAGATTCTTGGGGACCCCCCCTCCTCCACCACATAGCTAGCAATAAGCATTTCCTGGACCTCACGGCAGCCCATCGATTTATGCTCTGAAAGGATTTTTGATCTATCTGGAGCCTGCAATGAGAACTGACAGGCTTGTGGGAGGTTTTGTAGTGGGAGAAGCTGAATTGTCCCAGAATAGACCCATAGAAATCAGCATTTCACGGATACATGAAAAAAATCTCAGCTTATGTTTCTTCCCTTTTTTCCTCTCCACACAGCTCGGTCCATGTGAGCAGGCTCCTTCAGCTGCCTTCTCCGTGCTAATTTCTCAATCTGAATGTCAATTAAGATCATCATGGCTTATGGGACAGGCTCAGCATGGAACAAGACTCCGCTGAACACATCCTATAAAGATTTAAGAAATAGAGTCCATCCAGGGGGAAGAAAGGACTAAACATATATCAAATACTGGATTAGAAAGGATGGACATGTTGGTCCATTTGGTGGGAAACAAGCTTGTGGTAATGAATTCTCAGAGAAAAGTCCTGCTCATCATTTATCAGATACATTCAATAAAGGTCCTACAGTGTGAAAAAGAGAAGGGAAAAGCCAAACAACCATCAACTACAGATTAAGAGGGATTCATAGGAAGAAGGGAAAATGTCGCTGGAAGAATCAGACCTAGGAGGACCAGGGAGAAAGGAAAAAGGAAGAACCATACAGCGAGTAGAGAAAAAGCAGTATTCAACAGTAACCAATGTTTCAAGGTAAAAATCAATCAAATCTTAAAGACAACATTTTAGAGCAAAAAAAAAAAAAATGGTAATGCTGAATGTTACCAAAACAATCAGGTAACAGAAGGGAAGATATTTTTCTTCTTCTTGTCTAAACAAAATATCATTAATCAAAATTTAAGATGAGGTCTCTGAGTGTCTGTGAGAGTTTCTACTTTGGGTTAATTAAGGTAGATAGAACCACCTTAAATGTGAGCAGCAGCATCTCATGGACTGGGGTGCTAAACCAGATAAAAAGATAAAAGTGAGCTGAAAATAGGTGGTAGGTAGGTAGATGGTAGATAGATAAGTAGATAGATAGATAGATAGATAGATAGATAGATAGATAGATAAATGATAATAGATACATAGATGGATGATAGATAGATAGATAGATAGATAGATAGATAGATAGATAGATAGATAGATAGAATGAAATTATGAACCAGCAAACTAATAGCAAACATAAATTTAGGGCCTCAGATTGGAAAAGGGTGGAGCAAAGGCATGTGTGAGTGAGTGTGTGTGTGTGTGTGTGTGCGCACATGTGTGTGTCTGTCTGTCTCTGTGTCTCTCTCTGCCTCTGTCTCTCTCTCTGTCTCTCTGTCTCTGTCTCTGTCTTTGTCTCTCTCTCTCTCTCTCTGGCTCTCTCTGGCTCTGGCTCTCTCTACCCCTCTCTTTTTCTGGATTTTACACTAC
Organism: Rhabdomys pumilio; assembly: GCA_030674055.1. Classification (NCBI taxonomy): domain Eukaryota; kingdom Metazoa; phylum Chordata; class Mammalia; order Rodentia; family Muridae; genus Rhabdomys; species Rhabdomys pumilio. Next base: position 171,905,307 of record JANHMN010000004.1, on the reverse strand, counting down.
TTATTTTTCTCCTTTTAAAAAGATTTGGTGTGAAGAGTGTGACATTTTAACATAAACATCCGTGCATAAGTAAAGCTCAGATATAAAGACTGCTGTAAAGGCTCTACTCCATGAGCCAATCTGCCATCTTTGCAACTTTAGGGATTGTGAAACAAAACACTAAAACTGAAAATATGTGCATAGAGATAGAGTGAAGAAGACTCACAAAACATAGTTGGTAGAGGCAGAAATCTACTGTTCAAACCACTTCATCCAAGTTGCCAGTTCTTGGGTCTTTCAGTTGCTTTCATGGGGTCTAGATGATTGCAAGTTCTCAATGCAACAGGAAGACTCCGTTAATCATGCATGTATAGTAAAGACAAATGCCTTGGTTCTAGACTGTTACCTGCCAGGAAGTAGTTTGTATTTGACCAGGATCCACATGATCTCTTGGGTTACACCGAGAATGTGCTAACCAAATATGTTCTAGTGAAACTGCAGCTATCATGCAGAATACCATGTTCGTGAACAGGTCTTACAATGTCATCACTGATAACCTTCAGCTCTTTTGTAGGGAGTCAGGACTTTGAGGGAAACAGAGAAAGGATTTCTAAACCTGAAGATGTTGTTGAATGTGGTCGTAACAGGGAACAATGGCAGAAGAATGGAGACATTCAGTATTTGATAGGAGTGGGTAATGAAAAAGCAAAGAAGACTCAGAACTTCAGTAGCAGCGGGGAGAATCAAGGTGTCTTCGGATAGTTTCGTCATGTGTAGTGAATTACTTTGAGCATCAGAATTAAAGTTTGTTTTTCTCTAAATCCACATTTTAACATTGAATAATCAAGCTCAAGATTTCAAAAACAAGAGTATACGCAGCCTGGTCTATGTGTCATTGTGTCAGACACATCCTTCTCCAGAGGCAAAATTTTGCTCCCTAGTTGTCCTCTGAAGCATCATCCATCATTATGGGTCTCCTGAGACTGCAGTAAATGGTGTCCTCTATCACAGATCAAACCTTTTCTGGGAGACAGAGGATAGCTAACATTAATGAGTTATAAAGATCCAAGAAAATGCATTTCAACATTCTGTTGCAAGGACAACTTATTGATAAGAGATATCAAATTTTATGAGTGGTACTGAATACCTACCACGAGGACTGTAAAATAAAGCCAATGTGATAGCTTATTAAAACCGGCTCTTAGTTACCTAAGAAACATCATGAGTCCCTCCAGTAGTGTACCCTTCAGAACATAAGCAAAGCGAGGGGCATGAGACTCAAGAGATGTCTCGGGGAAAAAAAGATTGGTGCGCACCATGAGAACCTGAATTCAGATCCTAGCACCCAATTAAATAGCCCAGTGCGGCCATACACATGCCTATAACTCTAGCACTCTGAGAGATGGAGACAGGAGGAGAGATGGAGCTTGTGGGCTGCCAGCCTAGTTCCAGAGACAGTGAGCACCCGTCTTAAAAATATAAGGAGAATGAGAGAATAGGACATTTGGACTCCCATTTGTGCCTCCTTGTGTATGCATAGCCATATAAATTCACACAGAGTATAAATCCATCACACATGCATGCATACGCACATATATATACACAGAGACACAGGCACACATACACACACACAAACATACACACAGAGACACATACACAAAACACACAGACATATAGACACACCCAGATACACAAACACAGACACACACATACATACTCATACACACACAGACACACATACACACACTCATACACACACAAACATATACACACACA
>JANHMN010000004.1:171891560-171903542 GCA_030674055.1 Rhabdomys pumilio | reverse complement strand
GTCCTTTCAAAACACTGAAGTGGATTTTTCAAGTCAATGTCCTTATCAGAACTCCTGGACATAGGACAGGCTTCCTTGTTCCACCCCCCTGGTTACCATCTCTTGTGGCCTTGTAGCTAAGCATATCATTTAATTCAGCTGCATTCCTTCCTGCTTTCCAGATGTGCTTATCTCCTGGGTGCAGAGAAAGAAACAGTTTGCTAGTATGTGGAAGATAATCTGCAGTCAGTAGCTTTGAGGAAGACCCACTAAACATGATTTTATGGCATGCTTTGACCTTCAGATATGTTTCAAATCCAAGATTGATATTTTGTTATAGGAGATACAGCTAGTAATTTCGACCTTTCAAAGCCTCCCTATTTTGGACAAATTAATGAACCATTTATTTCCTATTGCTTTTGTTCCTGCAAGGACAGGCCTTGAGACCCAAGCCTCAACTCTTGCACAAAAATGAATGTTTTTTCTCTCAGAGAAAGCTGATCCAGAAGCATTGCTTAGATGGGTATCTCTAGACCATAGGACTCATCTTTGACATGCTGCCTCCTAATTGCTCCTCTGTAGTTGTTACAAAAGTCTGTTTGTTCTGTATTTCTGACTACGGCATTGGAACGCAGAGGCAGCGAAGGGGTGGGGGTTATTAACATTGTCCAAATATCCAAACACTTGTGTGTTAACAAGAACAATCAGTAATTTACAGGTAAATTTCATAGCCCAGGTGACTGATACAAAATAATTATGACATCACTGGATAATATCAAATACTGATAAATTTAATTAGTATAAATCTGGGTGCTTTTTCAAGAAGTTATCTTTGATGCCTTGTAGGATGACATTCCAAAGTGAACCCTGGTCCCATCTTCTATCCCAGGTGCCCTTGCATTCTAAGGCTGTCTGGAGGCAGAGGGCTCTGGTAGCTAGCGAAGTCCCTGGAGGTTAGTTTCAAACACAAAGACACAGTATCATTTGTAGCAGAAATATGGGCTAACTTATTTAGCCCATATTTATAACAGTTAACTTCAGGGCTAACTAGTACGTTGTACTTCTAACTGGGACAGCAAAAGCTACTTATGAATACATAAATATCTGTCACTGGGACCCGACTTTATCAAATCCAGGAAATCACCATGTGGAAGAGATGATAAGTTGTGAAGGAATGACAACCATTTTCACCTTACTAAAATATCATTCTAAAGAACTCTGATGCAAGCACTGCTCCAGGTCTTCAGTTGTATTTTACAAAAGTAAAATAACAATAATAATAATAATAATAATAATAATAATAATAATGATAATAATAGTCGTCGTATGTGGCAATGGGTGGCAAGTTCCTTGGGACTGAGGACTCCCAAATGAATCGCTTTAGTGCTCCAGCAGATTACACAGAGAGCATCAGATTTCTCTGCTGTGCCAAACCCCATTTCAGATTCAAAATGCCTAGCGATTACAGGCTACTATTTGCATGGTGCCCCTGTTAGCTTTTAGGTCACTCTTATTTTGTCAATCAGTCCCAGAGTGTTATTTATTTATCTATCAGTTAATAACCATGCAGCAGAGAATAATTTCCTGGGCCTACCATGGTAATTTGTACCATAATTTCGCCCCTGCTGCTGTAAACTTGAATTCAGCTACAGCTATGATTGCTACTATTAAGATTTCTAGGTCATGCTTCAGCCTCTGGTTCGGGTATGTCTCACTTTATAGTAGTCTGTCTTCTACCATTGAAGCATGGCTGGCTCGTCAAACATATAAGCAAAGTAACGTGCCTATAGTTCCTTTCCGTGTATACATGACAAAGCAGGTAGCATTCAGACACTTACTTATGAGAATTTGAATTGTACACCTCAGTCCTGTATAGCCTAGTGTTAAATTTGGGCAAATGTGGAAGAGAATGATCTAGAATCACAGTAGAAGACTTTAAAAAACAAAACAAAAAAAAAAAAAAAAAAAAAAAAAAACCTTCTTTGCTACGTAAATCCAAATGATAAAAGTGAAGGAATGCTAACTGGAAAGAACAGATAACTCAGCAAACACATCAACATTGTGACAGACTTTCTCTAACATATATTATTTTACTGGAAGAGTCTTTTGAAAGGAGATACTTCTTTTCATCTGTTTAGTTACATTACTTTACTTTACTTTAGCTAGGACCAAATGCTCTACAGGAAGCTGTTTAAGAGACTCGGGATTTTATTTTGGCCTTTAGTTCCTGAGCTACCTTCTACCCAAGACCCGGAACAACGTGGCAGCACATTACATTCATACACAGGAATTAGGCAGGAAACAGGAAGTAATGCAGGGTTAAAAAAGTCTCAAGTCCCACCTTCTGTGACCCACTTGCGTCGGTAAGGTGCCTCCTCTTAAAGATTCCAGAAATTCCCTAAAGCAGAGCCATCAGCCGGGGAGCAAGTGTTTAAACACATGACTCCATGTAATGCCTCTACGAGGAGCAGTGCATATTCAAACCGCACCTTGGCCCAATTTTGTACAGTAAGTAGATTTTGAATTGTATTAAGTTATATAGGACTCGGATAATGGTTAGGCAATTGGCTGAGTCCTTCTTAAGTTTGTTGTAATTAATATTTGGAACTACAAATTGGGGTGTTTGCTAGTAAAAGTATTCACTACTGTCAAGATAAGGGGCACAGCTGCTAAAATGTCAATGCTTGATGCTTTAATTTTAAGGAATCAGTTTTAAAATATTATTTAGAGTGGAACACTACATTCCATCTTCTCTCAACTTCTTCAGTATTAGTGATAAGTTTGCCCATTTATTTCTGTACTGTAGGACTCTCTTGGGACAAATCCACGAAGTCTGTTGCTACTGTTATGTGTTTGTAACTGGTTAGAATGAGTTTATTGTGAGCCATTGATCGTGCCCAAAGAGACTGGAATCTCATCTGCAAAATTGAAAGTAAGGAATATTTCCTTTCCACAGTTCATAATTGTGGATTTTATTAATGCGTTTATCGCAGGCATTCACAGAATAGAGTGAACAACTTGTCTTGGATCTTTGGGAAGCTAAACACGGAGATTCAAACAACAGGCTCCTGTAACAGCCTTATTGCCAGTGGCAGATGTTAGGTGGCTTAATAGCAACTTGGTAGCTTTAGTGGCAGTCTACAGAGAATTCAAATTTGAAGGCCACTTTCCATACTTCCCAGATAGGACTTCCAACAGACCACTCACATCCTCTGACGTCTTTGTTTTCTCATCTGAAGCATGGGAGAAATAGCACTGCTCTGTTAAATATATCATGAATACATTGTCAGTGCTGAAAATGGCCGAGATCCTGAGAATTACACATAGTCTGTTTGCATCCGGTAAATGGTAGTATTCTTCCCCATAGGTAAGAGCCACCTCACAAATTACAAAGCTTTATGTTCGTGCAAGGCATCCTTATTAATAGTATGTCACTTCAAGTCCATATTTTTACACAGCTGTATTAGAAATAGGAAAGGAATGTAGGCATTGTCTTATAGTGCCTGCCTTGATTTAGGCACACAGTGGAAGCCATTTCTCTCCCCATGTTCTAAACTTGTCATAGAACAAACACACCAAATCAAACAAAGGTTACTCCTACCACAAAGCAATTCTTCTGTTTTGTATTTCTTTTCTAACATCAAAAATAATAACTGTGACCCACGCAATCGTCTTGCACGCGGGCACCAGGATCCTTCTGCAGCACGTGTTTATTACCATATGTGGAAGAAGAGAGAGACCTAAGATGGCGCTGCTTTATATACACCCTAGGGTGGGGTGGACATATCTGATTGGCTGCTTGCTCAAACCCCGTATGACACTCCAGGTTGGGCGGTGATTTGGCGGTCCTTCGCCACTGCACATGCGCAATTTTACTTTTTCACCCACGAGTGTCAGGTGCGAGCGCCGTGTTCCAATGGTGGATGTTGTCACCGTTTACCGCGGCTCTCCACAAATAATCATTTTGAAAGCTCACAAACATGATAGAAATTAGTAAATCCCAGTGAATTTCCCTCATGCTTACACAAAAATAAGGGATATCTATACACTTCTGGAAGTCAAAGGAAGGAATTCTAGTTATTCTCATCTGCCCGACAGAGTTCTTTATGTTCTGTCTGGCCCCTCCTGGTTTCATTACCACTCTTAAAGTCACATATGCAAGATTTCCAATTGGTCTTAATTCCTTGCTAATTCACTGTACATTAATTTGTATACATAAGTGACAGAGTTATCTATCTAGGTAGATGTTCAGACTCCCTGTCTCTACTTTGTGTAATTTTTATCTCATCACTGTAAAACACATTTTTCGAGCTAGGTATTTTTTTTTCTTATTGGCTTGCTTGTCTTAGTTAAGATTTCTATTGCTGCAAAGAAACACCATGGCCAAAAAAGAGAATATTTAGCATAAACTTCTCTATTGCTGTTCATCAATGAAGGAAGTCAGGATAGTGACTCAAACAGGTCATGAACGTAGAGGCCGGAGCTGATGCAAAGGCCATGGAGGGATGCTGCTTAATGGTTTGCTTCCCATGACTGGCTCAGCTATATTTTTTATACAGCCCAGGATCACCATCCAGGGATGGCACTATCCACAATGGGCTGGGCCTTCCTCCACTGACCACTAATTGAGAGAAAGCCTTACAGCTGGATCTCATGGAGGCAGTTCCTCAATGGAGACTTCTTCCACTCTGATAACTTTAGATTGTGTCAAGTTGACACAAAACCAGCCCGTAAACTTGTGCAATGACCTTTTTCTTGTGTCATTTGCAAGAGTATTTTGGCAGCAGATAACAGATGAAGCCTTTATCTTTTGCCCTATTTACTGTTGCCGCACTATTCCCTTGTAGCCTCAGGTCACACAACTTTGGATAGTGGCTTAGGGTTCAGTTTCATCATATATAGAGAACTGCGGAATTTTAAACTTGACTTTACTTAGAAATTTAGACCAATCTTTTTACAGAATGATTTAGTAATTTATAACTATGATAAAAGAATATATTCTCATGTAAGCACTTATTCTAATGCCATATACTTTCAAGTAGTACAAAAAGAAAACCAATGTCAAGGTGTACCTTTTAAGTAAGTTGCTGTGTTCTGCAAGACTTCAGTTGCATTCCTCACATGTAATATCTTACTGCTTACCATTGAGAAATTCAAGCTGACTTCCAAAGTTAAGCCAGGAGTATGTAAGACTAAAGCATTAAAAGAAATAATTTTTAAAAAATCACTTATCTGGAGATACTAGACATATTATCACTTATCAGAATATATGTTAGGTATTTTCCTTGGTCTGGACAATCTAAGCCACTGTGTTGAATGCTATTCAAAGATACTTATGCCATCAGTGGAAATGATCACTGGAGAGTTTCCTATTTGGGGCATTTTTATAAATCTTGCATATTTTTCATTATGAAAACATGGACCAAAGGACTTATAAAAATATGTAATGCTGTTGAGTGTGATAATCAAGTAATTAATGCACTGTGGCATATGATATCATACACATTTCACAGCATAAAATAAGTTTAGTAAATATTTGTATCACCTAAAACATCTCTCCATTGTTTTGGTCATTTTCATTAATAAACATATTAACCATAAGCCATGATGTTACACCAAGTGTCCAGAGACCTACCATGTCATCAAGGAATATAACATAACCAACCCCTCCTTTGCTTCCTTTACTGACATAAATTTTGGTGTGTTTGCATTCTCTTGCTTTAAAAATCTACTATGCATATTTACCAATTCTTGGTAATAAATATTTTTGCATGTTGCTAAATTTAATAAAACTACTATATAGATGCCGAGGCCTTCCCTGGTCAAAATTATGTTCCCAAAATTTGAGGCCAATGTTTGTAGAGAACTTATTTTCTACATGTGAAGAGTATTTAACTAAAACCATTGTCACCACAGACATTGTATTGGTTACTTTTTTACTGTCATGACAAAAACACCACAACCAAGGCAACTTATAAAAGAAAGCATTTAATTAGAGGCTCATGGTTCCAGAAGTTCAGTCCATGATCATCATGGTGAGGGCCGTTACAGCAGGCAGGTAGAAAACGTACAAGAGCAGTAGCTGAGAGCTCAAAGTTATGGCAACTATGAGCAGAAAGAAAAACTTACCTGGGAATAGCTTGAGCTTTTATAACCTCAAACCCACCCCCACTGACATGCCTTCTCCAACAAGACCACAGCTCCTATTCCTTCTCAAACAGTCCTATCAACTGCAGATCAAGCAGTATATATATATATATATATGTCTATTGAGGACATTCTTATCCAAATAGCAATAGCCATTCTTCAGCCACTAAAAGTTATTCTTTTATAGAATTGTCTTATAAACCAAATCAGACTTTATTTATTTGTTCATTTATTCTTAGTTTAAGACAAATTCCTTTTAGGGGAGGGGAGGCTTTTTGAGATGAGATCTCTTATAGCTCATGCTGACCTTAAATTCACTAAGTAATTAAGACTGCCTTAAATTTCTGATCCTCCTGCCTCTACCTCCCACATACTGATATTGCAAGCAAATGCCAGCATGCCTAGCTGTTTATACAAGCTTTTCTCAAGAGTATCTATCTAGGGATGGATCTACTAAATTATAAGGTGTTTTAGTTTATATTCTGCAAAATCCAGATTCTGAGACAAAGACTTGGGTGCATGAGTTTATCTACGAAGTTCAGTGAGAGAGCAGCCAGCAGAGTGGGGTGGGAAAAGAAGGAATGGCATTGAATGGTGTATCTTTGAGTTACTCATGAAGATAATTCTGATGGGAACATTCAGAAACTCAGAAATATTGCTGTAAGGGCAAGATATCCGGACTGTTGATCTACCTGTCCCTAACACTCAATATTCAGGGGTTCTCTGAGAGAAACTAGCAAAATAAAAGACTCCTCCAGTTTACAAACCAGAGACTGGCAAGTCTTGGCAGACACTGACAAAACTATCGACTCCATGGTGACTTGCTGTCCACCTGTAATTACCCACAAGGCCAAGGGTAATGGCGGAGCACTGTCTGGCAGAGCTGTGGATGTTTACAGCATCCTGTGTTATTGCCAAAGCTACTGTTTACTACCTAAAACCCGACTGTATTGCTGAAGCTACCACATGCTGATGACAGCAAACATCAGACATGGAGAAACCGAGCTGGGGTTCAACAAGAAACGTTACCCTTACTGACTAGGGTCCATAGTGTTAGGTAGATTCTATCACATTGTATCAAGGGGGGAAAGTAAACAGCAATATCACCCAGCTAGAAACCTACTGGGTAACAATAATAATTGGTCCAGGAGTAGCACAAATGTTATTAAAATACTCAACCACTTTTTGATGGAACTGTGTATGATATGGAGCCATTATATGGAGCCCACACCTGACATTGAAGATGAGACTAAGAACCTGAGGCTAGATAGGTCATAGGCCCTAGGGAAAAACTTGCTATTATTTTACAACAATAAGACAACATATTGCTATTCTAATAAATAAGAGCCTCGTTCAGTTCTCATCAGGAAAGCTGCTTTCAGTAGGTGGCAATTAACACAGAAAGCCACAACTGGGCACTGTTCAAACAGTGAGAAACTTTGCAGCACTCAGCCCTAAATGGGATGTCCTTATCAGCCTCCTCCCCTCAGGGCTCAGGGTCCAGTGCAGAAGAGAAGGGAGAAAGAGCAAGAGGTTGTAATAGATGGCCATGAGGAAATAGCATTTTTCAGATATCAGGGTTCACACATTTGTGAACTCATAGAGAGCGTGATAGCATGTGTAAGAACTACAAATACAAGACAGAAAATATATGCACAGAGAAAGGAAAGTGAGTACATAGGCCCACCCCTAACCAAAAAGCTATTTGTTGCTGATAAATGCTGGGGAAACTATAATCAGTTTTCTTCGGTGGAGTGACACTGGGTCTATCAACCATACTCTGGGGCATACCTCACGTTCAAGAGGAGTTGGCCAAGTCAAGAAAGACTCCACATTTGTGTGTATGAGTATGTGTTTTGTTGTTATTGTTGGAGGTGGTTTGGTTTAGGTTTGAGGGATTTAAGAGAGAGGAATAAAATAGTTTAGTGGGCAGGGAAGCTGGTGAGGTTCTGAGGAAAGGGAAAGAATATGATCAAACTACGTTGTGGGAAATACAGTGGAAAGCTGCTGTCGAAAGTAGTTGGATCCATTTAAATTTCCATGGAGAGAAGACTGAAGGACACGGGCTCAACATTCTCAGTACCAGACTTCACAAGTTCTCCTCTTTGAACCAGGCATCACGCAGTATTTTTAAACACCCTGTTCTGTGTGTCTTGCTATAGGATAGATTACATTAATAGGCCTCCCGGTGTGAAGCTATCGCTATTCTCCTATGAGAAGCATGACTTGTTAATGAAGTTCTGCTTTTCTGGAAAACAAATTTATAACCTGCAGTTAAATAGCCAGTGTCCCTGTACTCACAAAGTAAGTTCTAAGATTGCCAAGGAGACAGAGCGCTTTTATATAAACTTCTCAGACATCTGCGTTTCTGTTCCTATCTATCATCTATTTTAAAACATTGCTTTATATATTTTCATAATTTTACAAATAATATAATTTGAATACTAGATATGACTGTAAAAGTGCAACGAAGCTCTTAATAGTTTAACAAAATCTAAGTTGTCAAACATTTATGGATACTAATTTTGTATTTTATATAAGAAATCTCTTTCTACCTCAAGATTATAATATGTTTCTATGTTAAACTTTCTATTTTCAACTTTTTTCTTTTTCAAATATAGATATTAAATTTTTCTGGCATTTCATGGGTATATTTTCTGGTATATTAGAAAGAAGCCAGCCTTGGTTATTTCCTTATGAATAATGGGGTTTCCCAGCACCACTGATTGGCTGACGCCCACCCTTTCCCACTCGTGTGCAAGGTCCATCCTAGATTGCATTCAGCTTCCTGCGTAGTTAGGCTCTCTGCATCAGCATCTTTGTTTTAATCACATGGCCTCATGTCTCTCTATTCCCTCACCTTTTTCTCCTTAAAAGAAGGCTGTGATTGGTCATTTTACACTTCTCTATAAATTATAGAATCTGTTTTTAAAGCACACCAGCCTTACTGAAAATAAAACCGTAGTTAACTTGAGCCTACGTTTCTGCACATCCATTGAGGACATTAAGAATGGCAAATCCTGATATATTTGAGCAAAGACTGTGGTGATGTTTATGTTTCCGATTTGTCTGTAATTCAGTGCCGCTCAGCCTTCCTAAGGCTGCCTGCCACCCTTTACCACATTTTCTCACATTGTGGTGACAACCAACCTTAATATTATTTTTGTTGCTACTTCATAACTGTAGTTTTGCTACTGTTGCAAGTCATAATATAAATATCTGGATATACAAGATATCTGATATGCGACTCCCCTGAAAGGGTCATTTGACCCACAAAGCGGTTGCAACCCACAGGTTGAGAACTGTTGCTTTTGGTAGAATTTATTGTATTTTCTTTCTCTTTTCTCCAGGTTACCAGTGTCAGCGCCTGAAAAGTGTTTTCTCACCTGACTTCCAGGAAGTCTACTATGAGGAAGTGTTAAACTTTAATGATGTTTCTGCTTCTAATCTGATAATCAGATGGCCTCCCCTTCATTCATTCATAGGATGGATTATGTTAATTAAGTCTTTTTATGTACCGATATTGTCTTTTGGAGACAACATTTCTTCATGATATTGTACCTTTTTAGGCAATAAGCCTACAGCCAGGAGTCAAATAGCCAATGTCTTCACATTTACAAAATTATATCACAATGTGGGTGGACAGAAAAACTGGTCCAAACAAACAGCTACTGATATTATGCAATATAGATATTAGTATTCTGGAATATATATATATGTGTGTGTGTGTGTGTGTGTGTGTGTGTGTGTGTGTGTGTCCGTATGTATGTATGTATGTATGTATGTATGTATGTATGTATGTATAAAACCACTTCTAGTTTTCAGGCAATAGCTGCCAATTAACTGAGATTACAAACTCATGGCATTCATATTTGAATTGCATAACATTATAAAAACAAAAAAAACAGTGCATGTAACATCCCAAAGGCCAGAAGTTGGAAGCTCTCTGCTTCTCTGTCTCTCTTTGTCTCTCTATTTCTGTGTCTCTGTCTCTCTTTCTCTCTCTCTTTCTCTCTCCCTCCCTCTCTCCCACCCTTCCTTCTTCACTCTTTCTCTTCTCTTTCCCCTCTCACTCTCCTCTCTTCCTGTCTGCCTCCCTCCTGCCCCTCTTTCTTCTGAGAGCCAAGTTTTGGACATCATCTCACTCTCTACAGTCTAGATTGGTCTGAAACTCACTGGGCAGAAGAACATCACCTCATGTCAGTCTCTGCCTAAGTCTCCAAAGCGCAAGTATTACAGTCATAACAACCACATATGCCCCAAAGTGGGATGAGATTCAAGAGCAACAGCACCATGAAACCTCATCATGAGTAAAGGAGAGGAGAGGAGGACGCCAGCAGGTGAAGTACCCTGTGGTGGAGGAAATTCTGAATTAGAAATTCCTTAAGCTTCTTCTCTGGCTTCATACGTCTTAAAGGTCTTCTTTGGACATTTTAAAATATATTTTACAGCATCTGTATAAGTAGTACTAAAGGGAATTTGTTGCATTAATTTCATGAAATCACTATAAAATAAAAACCTAGAGGGTAGCTATGCAGTCTTTTTTTAAGTACTCAGAAGAAGGGCATCGGGATCCATCAATATTTATAAACAAATGTATCCTCCTGGCACTAGCTATGAAATAAGTATCCCCCAGGCTGCTCTGGCTGTGGCAGATAAACCTGATCTATCTTTCTGCTGTGTAGCCCAAGATTCTGGGACTGCGTACAGAGTTAAAAGTGGGGCATGAATTCACAGCAGAATGGATGCTGCTCAGACATGTAGCACTCATTGTAACAGAACCTAGAGTGTTTCCAGCCAGGGGTGCGCCCCACACACGGGAAAGCATGAGAAGCAAGGAATGGATCGATAAGGTGTGTTTCACAGGGGAAAGCCTGAAAGAACTGTGGAATCCAAAATGGATTTCAATCATAGCTTCCAGTTCATTTTTTTTTAAAGTGAAGAACAGAATGTCTTTTGGGGAGGGTCTCTGCCTCAGAAAGCTACGATGCCACAGAAGACTGACACAGGAGACCATCTGTGAAGGAATGTACAGCCAGTGGTCAGTTCACTCTGAAGTGTGCTAAATGTTCTAGAAGAATCTGATGCAGAAGGAAGGACAACTGCAAACACAGATTTTCTTAGTCAGTAGTCTCAGGAGAAACAGAAATGGCAGGATGTGTTAAGAAGAAAGAATTTTTATGAAAACTGGCTCAATAGCTATGGAGGCCAAGAGATGCTACAAACAGGGCGATTCCATCTAAGTCCAAAGACCTGGAAGCCAGGAGGGCTGATAGTATAGCTTCCAATTAAGGCTAAAGACCTGAGAACAGGTAGTGGGGGGTGCCCCAGAGACCAGTACCATTGTATCTCAAAGCAGGGATGGTAAGACAGAGCTTCCAGCTTGCTGATATTGATTGGATCTGGCTTCTGCACTGGAGCCATGGACCCCCAGTGAGGTAATGGTCACTTCCTTTGGGAATTCATTCGATTTCTAAGACCCTGATTTTATCAATGAATCAACCCACTAGTGAGTTGATACTTTTAAAAGACTATTTAGAGGTGGTTACGTCTATGATATGAGCCTATTTGGAGGAAGAAGGTCATAGGGTCTCATTGGAAAGTATCATTTCTCTCTCCTCCTTTTGTCTCTGTCCCTTCTGACCACCATGAGGTGAAGAGTTTTTCTAAATAGTGTTTTTTCCTATAAGATAGGACACGGTAATAATGTTCTACTTCACCTAGGAAAATGCAGCCAAGTGACCATGAACTCAATCCCCTGCCTATGGAAACACCTTCACAACCTCTCACCTTCATATACAGATGCACGCACACACACACACACACACACACACACACACACACACACACACACAC
>JANHMN010000004.1:171860506-171881296 GCA_030674055.1 Rhabdomys pumilio | reverse complement strand
ACACACACACACACACACACACACACACACACACACACACACACACATGTTTTATTCATATTATACATTAATATATCAGTTTTGTGTGGTGTCATAACAATCTCCCACAACTTGTTAGCTTAAAAACCACAGAAAGTTCTTTTATCATCTCTCCAAGTCCATATCACTGGGCTTAATAACAGACACTTCTTATGACAACTGGTATACAGAATCCTTTAGATGATTCTAGAATATTCATGCTGTGGCAGAAGCATAATTGAACACAGTTGACTTCAGAAACTGATGTGCCTTTGGGTATCTACTTTCAAACTCAATTTCTCTGAGTTCTTTCTTTCTTTATACAGTTCTCAAATCTAAACCTTTCTCTGAAAACCTCACAACCAGACCTTCTTTTCCTAAAATGTAGGAAACTTACTTGAGGATGGTAGACTCAAGTATATGATTTGTGAAGCTGTGAGCAAAATTGAATAGGCAAGGCCAATGTTAAAATGATGAAGGATGTTGCCATAGGCACACTTAGAAAGAGGAAACCTAAACTGAGGAATCACCTTCATCACACTGGCCTATGGGCATACACGAGGGGTGGGGGTGGTGTTATTTTCTTGTTAATTGATGGAGGTGGGTTCAGACCACTGTGAGTTGTGCTGCTCCTGAGTAGGTGGTCCTGGCTTGTATAAGAAAGCTAACAAGCTACTACCCATACCAGTTTATGCATTACTCCATGTTCTCTGCTTCAGTTCCTGTTTCCAGATGTTAACCTTGGCTTCCCTTGATAACGGACTGTAATCTGAAAGTAAAAATAAACCCCTTTCCTCTTTCTGTGGCTCTTGGTTAGTGTTCACTTACAGCAACAGAAAAGTAACCAGAGCATTGGTTGCTACTGGAAGTGGAGGAAACAGATATAAATTCGTTGGATAGTGAGAAAATTCACTAGACTAAATGTCTGAGACAGTGACGTGCGTCAAGATGATGTTCTGAGTGGGGCTCTTATGTGACTGTGCAGGCCACATGTCCATGAAGTCGCATTTGCATGACAAGGTATTGAAACAAGACATTTTTCAATGTCTTTCTAGTGGCATTTTAAAAAAACGAATTTAAAAATAATTATATACTCAAAAGCTCTAGCAAAATATAATAGAGAGGTCTCCCTATAAACTTCACCTTCCATTTATTTTGGATAGCATAGTTTCTTAAATAATCACAAGTTAAGGGGATAGTTATTGTTACTGTTGAGTTCTAGCATGTGACAACAGGTGAGCCCATTCTAGTTCCTGTAACACATCAGGCTTGAGAGGTTGCCCTTAACTGATGGACTGCGATGTCCTTTCTTTGTGTTTCTAGAATACTCTGATCTCACATTATTAAAGCATATGTCAGAAAACATCACCCTTTCTTGCTTGCTTCTCTCTTTTCACTAATACGTTAACAGTAAGAGGCAAAGAAATGTTTATTTTCTTTAAACCAGTCCCAAGACCTTGACATTTATAAGAAACATGGTAGACATTAAATAAATATGTGCACATAAGCTGTGTAGAAGTATCACTTGTGTTTTTTTGTTGCAACAAAGTACCTGGCAAAATCAGCTTAAGGAAGGAAAGACTAATTATAGCTCCTAATTTCAGGATATAGTCCATCGCTCGGGTATCAAGGTGGTGTCATGTGTCAGGACTTTGAGACAGCTGGGCCATTACATTCTCTGTTAGGAGGCAGAGAATGATGGACGGATGTGGTTAGTTCACTTTTCCCTTTGTATTCAGCTCTGAACCCTAGCCCATGGAGTGATGCTACCACGCTTGTGGTATGCCTTCCTATTTCAGCTCACGTAATCTGGACCATAGCTTACCATCAAGCCCAGAGATTTGTTTCCATAGTGATTTTAAATCCTATCAAGTTGACAATCAAGATTGACTCTAACACAAGTAAACAGATACCTCAGCAAGATGATTGAGCAGCTAAGGGATGGTACAATTGCCTCCATTTATTAACAACTCTGTTTAACTGCAGCCCAGACTTGGAGGCATTCTTTATGTATAGTCTGCTAGGTTAAACGAGATTTATGTTAGCAGCTTTTACTTCACAAATGACAAGTAGAGCATAACAGGAATCTGGATGAAGCAGAGAGCATCATTTTGTAAATATGAGAGTGTATGATCTCTAATTTAGAAGCCTGCAGTGATGGAGGTGGGGATTTGACTCATCAGATAAAGGTGCTTGCCATCAATCTTGACAACCCTAGTTCCAAGGACCCAAGTGGTGAAAGAAGAAAAAAAAACTCCTCTGATCTCTACATGCATGCTATACACACACACACATGCTACACACACACACACACACACACACACACACACACACACTAAATAAATATAATGCAAAAGAAGTCTGAAGTAAGGAAGTTTGGTTCAGATTGGGGGAAATGTTCCTTTTTTAAAAAACTATAATTCTTCTAGTGGCTTAAAAATTATTAAAATCCAATAATAAAAAGCCCATTTTTGAGGCTTGTAAACTAATGAAATATCTGGGAAGGAAAGGATATTGCTTGTTATGAAGAAGGTTAACTTCCCTTTCTTGTATAAAAAAATGTCAGAAGAGCTATTTTTATTTATTCTCAAGGTGAATTTATAATCCTTAGTTACTTATCATCCCAAATAGACCCGTCATCTCACTTTGAACAAGGCCCAGGAGATCAATATCAGGCTGAGCCCCGACCCCAGTGAAAGATAGAGAACCATTCAGAGCAAAGAAAAATCACAATTGAAGTTGCTAGCAGGCGTTGCCTGGGCCTTTTGTCTCCAGGTTGGAGCAGTTTTGGATAATCATGTAACCATCCTTATATGACTCTGAGTAGAGCAAATCTGGGTTTTAAAAATTGATTGTTGCTTTGACTTTTTTAGAACTATTCATTTGGAAAAGCCAGAACAAGACCCTGTAGTTAGAAACTTAAGCGAATCAGACAATTGGATAAATACACACACAAAGAACGGGACCCACTGGGAACTAAAACGGCTACATTTTGTAACACTATAATTTATAACTTGCATAGCTACAAAAGGGACATGAGATTCTAAATTATCCTCTTTTTTTTTCTTTTTTAAACCACAGTACATAAGTCATGTCTTCATAGAGAAGCCAGCAAAATACTGATGTTATTTCTTCCTCTCTAAGGAAGGTCTCTGAAAAGATTGCTTGTGACCCGCTGCCCCTCACACTGATTCCGGTATTGTCAGCTGCTTGGTTAAGGGCTCTTGCCACTCCCAGCCACTCATGGTCCTTCATTTCAGGCTGTATGATCAGCATGATATTTTTGTGGGAACCAAGCCACCCTATTGCTGATTGCAGAGTCCCTGAACCACCCTCTGCTCTTGCAGCCTCCCAGTTAATGACAGCTATGCAGAGCTTCCCAGACTGCCCCGAAGTGTCCTTGAAGGATTCTGTTGGCTGCTGTTTTCCAGCCTCAGTGCCGGGTGTGGGCAGACTTGCCAATTGCCTGTCTCCTTATTTGCTGATTGCTGGGCCTCTGTTTGCCTCACATTTGCCTTGTCCTCTGTAGAGGGTTTGGATTGGTGCGTACAAAGTATTCGGGGTTCACACTGGGCTGAGTTTCAGTGGGTGGTTTGGAGATCTGTTGGAACACGAGACAAAAGTTTCCTTCAGAAACAAAGTACAAATGCAGGTTAGCTCTTCAAGTCAGTCTGTCAATGGCCAGCTTGTAACCATCCCGGTAGGAATGAACATACTGGGAAAGAGACAGCCACGCCCTTCTGTCTGGCTAGGAGACTAAGAAAACAATGGTTCCCTAAGGGGGGGAAAATGGGATTTTGCTAGGAATCTCTTGCTGGAAAAAAGGGGTGAGATGAGAGATAGAGGGGGGAGGAAGAAAGAGGAAAAAGGGAGTGAGGGAAGGAAGGAGAGAGAGGGGGAGAGAGAGAGAGAGAGAGAGAGAGAGAGAGAGAGAGAGAGAGAGAGAGACTGTGAGTTCAGTAAAAGCCAGAGTAAGAACCTGACTCTAAGAAAGAGATTTCTCTGTGTTCTAACAAGTTTTCAAATTATCCGTGTAGGAGAGGAAACTAGAGCAGAGACAAAATGACAGGTCAGTAATGGCTGCTACACACAACAGTCAGAGTTGTTTAACTTTGCATACCTTTGCCCCACCCCCTATGTAAAACTAAATCTTTCTGATATGGACTGGCAGGGGCGTGGGTGGGCATGGTTATGAATGTCTGCTGCTCTCCACAACATGACCACATTGAATAAATCTCCTTATCCATCTCCTTTTGCCATGAGTTATGTCTTCAATTGGCTTACTAGGGACTGGTGTCCAAGCCTGGACGATTAGGGTTGTCAGAGCCCAGGCTCTGACCCTAACAACACTGATGATAAAATGGTAAACCTAAAATATTACAGACTGTGAGATGGAAACAAAACCCTATGTGGGGCGTGGATATAAATGAATTTCAAGCTATGTAGGATAGATTTTGGGTCAAAATGTAGCCACTAATGGCACCCAGATGAGAGAATCTAGGAAGGTTTGGGGCTAAGTGTTCAACCCACAATTCGAAATGCCCACATAGGTACTATGCAAAAGTCTAGTGCTTTTGAGACAATACAGCAATTGGCAGCAGCTGAAGAAAATAAGGGCTGTCAACTCTAACAGGAATTACTGGGGACTGCCAGAAGCTAAGCCAGGACAGCAGCATGAGTTTTATCAGACCAGTTCTGTATCTGCTAGTAGGTGGCCCTGGATCTTTAAAGTGTGGCAGCAGTTTGGTGAGAGTCCCATCCCTACCTCATGGCTACTAGAAAGAAAGTGCATTTCACTACAACACGAGACTCTTTTGCACAAGATTCTATTTTCCTGATCCTTAACAGGACTTGAATCAGTTGTTATAATGCAGATTGAAAGGGCCTCTTGGGGGACTTAACCAAATCACATCCCTGTAACTAAGAAGATGACACTAATCAGATGTGGACAGAAATGGTGATATTGACCTACATCACACAAAGACAGGATCTGTCAGTCACTTAGATATTGTACATCACACTGAGAACATTCACAGACCACCACAGCATGCAAGGACACAAAGAGTAGAGTGTGGGCATGGGAGTGAAGGCTGGAGAAGAAAATTCTAATCCTTCCCACACAGGCAAGGGCAATAGGTTCATTTCTTTATTCCTTTGTTCAGTGAACATATAAAAAGTTTTGTATGGAACATATCCAGTGGGATGTTTTCCTATGTGTTAACACTGGCATTGAGTGGGCAGAGACCCAGCTCCATTTACACCTTTACCCACAACGTACCGAGGCTTCTCTTAGTATTTTAGGGACCTACTCTCAGGCCAAACCAATATTAGTGACTTAGATGCCAAAAAGAACTTCAGAGCAGGAAGTATGAAGCAAACTCAGAGATTTTATTAGGAATTTAATATCTCCCACAAGCATAAGGAAGGATTCAGGGGAAATGGGGGTGATCAAAAGTAAAGACATGGAAGCATGACCATGGGCTTCTTTCAGCAAGAGTTGTTGACAGTAAAACAGCCACATGTGAATATGGACTCTCCCAAATGATAGTCACGATTGATTTTCTTGGCATTAACCATATGTAACATTTTGGTGCTAATCAAGGCACATACAAGGTACTCAGAAACCCCCTCCCCCACACCGCCATTTTCCTCCTTTCTCTCTTTGGATAAGTGCAATTATAAGGTAGATGGTTCTGGAGAGTTCTTGGGTGCAATTATAATATTGTAAGGTTAAGACAGAAGGCACTATGGTTGCACAGCAATGGGTGGGTGTATGTTACCCAACCCTTCTCTATAAATGAAAACGTGTTTTCTCGTGAAAATCCTAGAAATTTTCAGGTTTGTGACTGGGAAGGGAAAGCTGTTGAGTGTTGGACATCAGCCAGGTCCTGGGAGGAGGGACTCCAATCATTTCTCATGTTCTCATAATTGTTCCCATTTTTATAATCTGTCTAGATTCCCCGCTCTGAGATTTTAATTCCTCAAACTTTACGATTTACTGAGGCCAGGTGTCCTATTTTCTGTAACCCTTCCCGTGCTGGACAGACAGGGATGTAGACCTCAACTCTTTAAAGATGGAACATCTCAATATTCCTGCACTCAAGAAGACACAATAAGCAAGAGACTGGAGGTCAGAGAGGCATCGTTTGAAAGCTCTTTGAAGGAGAGACTGACATTACTCAAGATATCAAACCCCATGCACAAGAAAGCCTACCACAGATTGATCTGACTAAGATTAGCATTAGAGAGAGCAGGCTCTCTTTTTCAGGAGCTACCTGACAACCAGAAAGACAGAACATGTCAGAGCTTCATTTTGGGCACATAAATCTTGGAACACTGAGGGCATACTGACTTGGTTACCCAGTGTGTAATACACACACACACTACTTCAATCATGCCACAGATTCTACTTGAGTTCTGACCTTGAATCATCAGATCATGGAAGATAGATGTCTCCAGCTTAACTCCTTTATTTTGTTGGTATTTCTTTTAGACAGGGTTTCCACTGGCTGACCAGGAACTTGATACACAGTTAGATGGACCTCAAACTCATAGAGGTTGCCTGCCTCATTTAACTGTCTGTAGCTATAAAGGCCATGCCATCAGGATGTAGTTAAATCCGTAAGGACTCAGATGAGAAAGCTTTGTTCTAAAAGATAACCTTTTGAGTTCTTTCATTCATGGTGCCAAAGGCCTTTCCTCATCCTGAGAGGCATCAACAAGGTCAGGGAAGCATCGGAGCAAACTCTAATCTTGACCCTTTCCTTAATGTGCCTGTCTTGGTGCTAGGCTAAGGAAAGGAAGGCCGTGGGTTGGTTTTTCTGCTGCGTCATCAGAGAGGCAGAATGTATGCCCCAAAAGACTTGTCCATACTTAACTTTGCTTTCAGTCATTGTCTCCGCTCTTGTGTTTAATCTAACCACGGAAAAGCAGGCATGGCTAAGAGGGACCAGCCACTGAGATGAGGAAGCTGTGTCAGGATTTGTGTTAGCTTGGTAGGAGCTGTCATGTGTTATTTAGATAAATATAATATCCTCCCACATAGATAACGTATTATATAATATATAACATAAATTAAGTATAAATGCTTATATTTATATCTGCCGCAAATGCACGTGTGAAGGTTTCAAATTAGCATTTGTTTTATTCCTCTTGTGACAGTGCCTCACCTCGGGTTCCCTTAGAGAAGTACTGAGCAGTACAGATCTGAAACCTAAGCTATTTTAAAAGTAAAACCCAGTTACGTTATCTCCCCCCATCTCTTCCATGCTGCCTTTCCCATGTACATGTTCCGTAGCTTTCATATCCATGGCCTTCTCTTACTTAACCTGGGCTATTATATAACCACATAAACAAAAACAGAGTCCATTCACAATTACCTGGATGTATTTCTAGGGCTGGCCACTTGGTATTGGATAACCAGTCAGGAGACTCACCTCTGGGGAGAATTAATTCTCCCTCTCACCAACTGTTAATTGTTCTAGGCTCTTCATTCAAGGCTGGGGTCCCTTGAGATTTTCCCCAGTCACATTGGGACAGCAACTATTGTTGGACTTGCTCAATTCTTGTTTAGGTAGCTGTGCTGTTGAGATTTATTATTTATTGTATTTCTATATCATGAGGACAGGAAGCAAAGGTGTTCTACAATCTAAATAAATCTCCATATTTTCATGGCCTGCTTGCCCTGCACCATGACATTAAAGATCACAACTCCCTCTTTCTCTCCCTCTCTCCCTCTCTCTGTAAGATAGGAAGGTTAGAGAGAGAGCTGATGTCAAAAACATAGCTTTGCTCAGGTGGGAAAAGGCTCTGTTAAAAATCTCCCCCAGAAGCCTTTGTTCTGGAGATGGCTCCAGGTACTTCACCATGATCCCACCCCCACCCCTACCCCTGCCTCCTTTCCAGAACCAGGAGGGGATGGTTTTTATGCACTTCACTATGATCTAGATGCTCATGCTGCTCTGTCCACTCTCAGAACTGCTGCTTCAGAAATTCCCAAACCCAGTCCCCAGGAGAGCGTCTGTATTGTTACTGAACCATTCCTTCTAGATCACAGTTCTAGAAACTTCTGCTCCAGGTGAGCAGACTACACCTGAGACTCAGTGGGTTCACCCCCTATCTAGATTGCAGGGTTTGGTTTTCTCTCACCTGCCATTCATCTGATGGATCTGGGAAAGTTTGTGACCTGTGGTTGGCCCGTTGTTGTTGTAAGGACAGGAGTGATGATATCCACAAACCTTGGCCCATCAAGGGTGAAAACAGAAGTCGACATCAGTTGTTATTTAAAGCTCTATGCTGCTGATATATAGCCTGGAGTGCTTCCAATATTATAAGGCCTTTGTGAGATTTAGAAACAGGACCATAGGCAGGCATGTCTCTGGCACCTATTAGGTTCTCATTCCTTTTGTTATAACTAACCCTTAGAGAGTGTGTATTTGATATTGGGAGCAGCCAGGTAACAAATCTATATTGGCTCATATTATCTACCCCAAAATTCTTTGTAATTGAAGATAAAAGCAAACCCAAACCTGGGCAGAGACTACATCAATCAATCATCCCAACTGGCACAGCTGATAAATAGCGCCACAAGTGTTTGACCCAGGAAATGTGACCTGGGAGCCTCTCTCTATGTAGTGTGTGTACTCTGATTCTTGTAAGGGGTTTCAGTGACAGGTTTGTAAAAATGGTTCATGTTGGAATAAAGCCAGGGAAAATTTGGTACACGTTCACAATAAATTAGCTGGATGAAATAGAGGGTAGAAGTATTCTTAGAAACAAAGTCTATCTAGAAAATATATATGTTTAGCAGGGGTGTCAGAAGTTTTAGCCAGCTGCTCTTCAATCAGGAAATTCTGGTTATCAAGTATTTCCCACTAACTTTAACTTGGAATCTAGCCCTGTGTGTGTGTGTGTGTGTGTGTGTGTGTGTGTGTGTGTGATCATGTTCATTTATTATAATAAATTATTATTTATTAGAATAAATTATGAATTGAAACTGATTTAAATATTCTGAATTTGATAGAGTTTCTATATGTAACTCAAACCACATTAACTAAAAACATTTAATTTAATTAGCAATTTTCCCAGTACGATAGCAATAAATCATTTTGATTGACTTTCTTAAATGCTCAAACTTCGAGGCTATGTTGCAAATGGGAAACATTATGAGTTAATAGATAATCTTGCTTTGAACTAAATGTTTAGAAAATCATAGAGTTAGTTAGTTTCGGTATCAGCATACAGCCATGTACCTTTGGCTGCTTATAGAGTAGTCATCTTCCCCATCTTTTAATGGCAACTTTCTTGAGAGGTCATATTGTTACTATAGCATCGCTGACATAATTCAAAACTTAAGACCAGGGTTTCAACAACTATCTTCAATGTGGAAATTGATTTTATTAAATATCCTAGCAGAGAACGATCTTGAAATGCAATCAGTTGTCAAAGCTGAAACCGTCTCACAGGGACCATTTCCTCCTCTCCATCCTGCCTCGGTATTTGGATCCGGAGAAGGATGTGATGCTGATGGAGAAAGCACTCTCCATGATAATGGACTAATAATGGTACAAAAGCAATCTCTTGTTGCTCTCAGTTTAGGGAATTCTAAAAGGCTTTCTTATATCCAAAGCAGCCTTGAAGATTCTTCAAGGAGAGCTAAGCTACAATCTGCTTGCATGACTTCATCATCCAAGAGTCCTCTCAGCATAATGTAAAACGTATACCTCCATCACGACCTAATTCAACAGAGCGATTTGCAATACGGTGATTACCACTGTGATTTGATTCATTAATTCTCAGTAACAGTGGTTAATCAGCTCATTAACCAAGTATTGTACAGAAGAGTCCAACCAAGGGAACCTTTTAAGGACCACTAACCTCTGTGCTTGGAGGGGGGTGGAAAGCTACAGAGTTTTAATGTCTGAGGAGTAGTCTGCAAGTATGGCAGTTTATCAAGTAGGACAAAAGTTTACATTACTGCCCATTCCAAGCTATATATTTTCTGTATATCTGTATATCCTTTACTATCAAATGATAAAGTGGCTACCTCAGAGCATCTGTGTTCATCTTGCTTGCTTGAGTTATATAACTCTTTCTTCATTAAGGTGTAGGAAGACATCCTGGCCTTGAATCTCATACCTCAGCCACACCTGACTAATTTCTGTTGTCCCTATAATATGGAACTCAGTTGTGTGTTCAGATATTTATGATACTGAGAATGAAATGTAAGTATGATTTGAGTATTGCATTAGCTCCTTCTAAGCAAATTGTTTTATCTTGAAATACACAAATTAAACATCTGTGAGTGACAATCAAATTAAATTGTTTTAACAACAGCAAAAAGTTAGGTCTCACTTCCACATTTACCAAGAAAGTTCTTATATACAACTTACTTTAATCCTCACGGAACCTAAAAGTCTGTTACTGTTAACTCAAATTTACCCACAAGAACCTGCAGCTCAAATTAAGTGACTTGACAGATTGCAAAGTGTGTGTTGAGTTCTGATTGCAAAGCGACTGCTCTTTCTACCAAAGCATCTAGGTCCTTTCGGTAGCTGGTAGAAGTCCTATGGGAATGTCTTCTTCTTGTTAAAGGATAAAACCATCAATGCTACTTGTTACGGACAGCAGGCAAGACTCATTCAAAGCGGTTTCTGAAAGGCAAGTGAGACTGGGCTGGATTCCAAACACAATAAGTTGGGATTTATAGCCAAAGAGGAGTGTGTGTAAGGTTAGCAAATGGAAATGTACTAAAAAGCATGGAAATTGCCATACAAATCTAGCACGATTTTTTGCAGATGCTAAGCTAGGGTGAACTATCCCAAGGGTGGTGAAGAATTCTTGCTAAACTGACTCTGCAGAATTCTTGCTGAAACTGGAATAAGTAAGCCAACGGCCCAGCTCAAATGGAAGCCTGGTCAGGAAGAGGACTCAGAGGGGCCTGGCTAAAGTTAAATCAAAGTGATCCTTGCTCTGAAGCACACACTAATTGGAAACCAGCAGTGTCCCCACAGAATGTGCCCAGACCCCCAGAATCTTAGAGAATTAGACTCTCAGCATAAAGATGAGAGAAATCTTGTTAGTACATAGAAGAAAATAATATAAAATCAAGCTTCAAGGAAGCTTTTTGTGAATGTTGTTACTTTTGGAAAAAAATAACTATGTCCCAAACCTTAAAATACACTATTGGTCACCTTCGGGGGTCAAGCAAAATAAAAAATGGAGCAGGCTCAGTGACTTGGAGCCTATCAAATGTGGCTGAAATTATTACAGTAGAGTTCTGATACCAGTATCTTCCACCATCCAGAGGGCGATGTCTGTGAAACAAGACAACTACTTGAAGTGCTTTCTTTCTGAAATGAGAAGCATTTACTCTAATTGCTAGCCCATGCATACACACAGTGTGCATTCCCTGATCCACCTGGCTGCGTTAAGTGGCCGAAGGACAGACATTGAAAATTTGCTCCGGTTTGCAGGAGAAACACAGTATTGATGGATTACCAATAAACCCACTCAACTTAGATAGGCCATCCGTTTACCTTCCGCTCCTCATGCTTTGACTGCTCTAGTTCGTATCCCGTGCTGAGGCCCATTGTATATTCTGCTTTATGTCAACCAGCTAATATCAGTAATAAATGTCTCAGAAATTGCAGATAAGCAAGCCGGTCTGTTAACTGGTAGTGATACTTGTTATTTTAGTATCTGCTTTAAACAGACAGCACTACATTTACTGAATACATTTAAATTATATTTTAGAAAAGAATTACAAAGTCCACCTGTTACATGAATAAAACGGAAATGAAAATATCATTAGAAAATTTATACTACCAATTTTGGTAAACACTGTGATAGTATAATTTTCATTTTGGAAGTCATGGTGTGTCTGACTCAGACTCAAGTACAGCCTACCTACAGTAATGAAGGGAAGTATCAAGTGCTCTGTTGCAAATATTTTTGTCATTTATTTATTTATTTATTTAGCACACCAGATTTTATCCCCCACCCTTCTACTGTTCCACACCCCAAACCTCCTCCCCAGGCCCCTGTCTCCATGGAGATGTTCCCAGCCCCTACCCCCCACCCAACCAGACATCAAAACTGCCTGGGGCTTCCAGTATTTTGAGGGTTAGATGCATCTTCTCTGAATGAACCCAGACCTGGAAGTTCTCTGCTGGTATATGTGTTAGGGACCTCATATCAGCTAGTATATGCTACCAGATTGGTGGTCCAGTGTCTGAGAGATCTCAGGGGTCCAGGTTAATTGATACTGCTGGTCCTCCTACAGGGTCACGACCTCCTCTTCAGCTTCTACCAGCCTTTCCCTAATTCAACCACAGTGGTCAGCAGCTTCTGTCCATTGATTGGGTGCACATATCTGCATCTGACTCTTTCAGCTGCTTGTTGGGTCCTCTGGAGAAAAAAGTTAAGGTTAAATTTTCTCAAGTGGGTTCTATGCAATTTTTCTTTGTATTTTTAGTTTTCACTTATAAGGCAGTCCATCTTTTATTGTGTTATATCTTCTTTTCTAGCTTGTAAATATTTTTTTCCTTTGACTTTTGATCAACAGGTCTATTTTATGTGTTGATTTTGTTGGGCTTTGTTGTTGTTTTGGGTTTTGTTGTTGTTGTTTGGTGTGTTTTTTCTTTTTTCTTTCTTTCTTTCTGTTTTATAAAATTCTGCCTTAGAAGGATAGCCCATGAAGAACTGAGTTTTCTTTCTATGCTGTTTCAGGGAAGTCCCTAATCTGGCATTTGGTTCTTGCAGAGTCAGCCAGCAGGCACATAAGCATACATGACCCTGAAGACATACGTCATAAACCTATAGTTCTTTTGTAAGCAGGTGGATAAATAAAAGAATGTAAACAGCAGGACTGGAGAGATGGCGCAGTGGTTAAGAGCACTAAATGCTCTTCCAGAGGACCTTCTTCAATTGCCAGTAACTGTATGTCAACTCACAACCATTTGAAACACCAGTTCTAGAAGATTCCATGCCCTCTTGTGGTCTCTGCTGACTCCAGGCGCATGCACGGTGCACAGATATACATGCAGGTGAAACACATAAAATAATAAAACTATTTCTAATGAAGTATCAGTATTTTTTCATTCTAGGCCAAGAAAGGACTCCTCTTTTATGAGTCTAAAGGCATCTAGGTAGTGAGATGGTTTCCTGTGCATTAAAGTTCAGTGAGTCTCAGTCATGAGTCAGGAGAAGAAAAGAGGGTAAGACACCTAGAATGAGAGGGGTCACTGTTATTTTCTTTGGGGCTTGGAGTGTAGCTCACTTGGCGTGGTGGTTTCCTGGCTTCCGCAAGGCCCTACTGGGAAACACCTGAAATTTCAGCAGGAAGATCAAAAGGATGAGATCAGTCTCGGCTCCATGTTTGAGGCCAGCCTGTGTTACAGGAGACTCTATCTGAATGGAAATAGATAAATAACTCTTAAAAGCCAATCTCATAGCCTAAATGAAATTAGAAAAAAAGTTTGCAATCAAAACCTTGCTTTGGCATAATCAGGAAAGGGGTCTTGTTAGCATCACACTCCCTGCTCATCCGACACCATGGGAACCATCTAGCTATCAGTTGTCTGCATCTATCTAGTTCTCTAGACCTGTCACATATGATTATATGAGACAGTTGCTATAGCCCAGAATGCTGGAATTGTACAAGGTAAAACCTGCAGGCCTACTTCATCTGAACTGACAAAGAGTATAATATACCATGTTTTATTATTCAAAGTGTCTGCATTAATCTGCCTGTATTTTTTTTTAAAAAAAGATCTCAATGCTAGAAACCTGACTGTGAATACTGAGCAGACACAGTCTTCAGGGTTCAACCTTCAGCAAGAGAATTCAGAAAAATTCATGTCTGGAGAGGAATTTTTTTAAAACACGACATTCAGAAATCATGAAATTGAATAAAAGAGACCAGACACAGAAAAACATTGTATTTTGTCTTATATAGTGATCCTATTTTAAAACTTGTGTGTTGTATATGGGTGTAACAACCCAATGTTACAGAGGCATTTTGTCTATCAAGGTTCCCTCCTCTCATATGACTATAGCTTGTGTCAAGCTGACATAAAATCAGACAGCACAAGTAACAACTAAAAAGAAGAGACTTGAAGGCCCGGGAAGTGGGGTGAGGACATTGAGATGCATGTGATGGGAAAGCAGAAGGAGGCTTATTGAGGGAAGAAAGGACCAGTGAGAGGCTGGCAGAACAGGGGATAGCAGTGTGCACATGTGTGCACTGAGGGGGTTATGACTAAGAAATACACACACACACACACACACACACACACACACACACACACGTATGTGCACACAGAGGGAGTTAAGATTGATTATATATACATTTGTATATATGTGTATCATATATATGTATATATGCATATATACATATTTTAAATATATATGTATGTGTATATGTATGTATAATTCCATGACAAATTATACACACACACACACACACACACACACACACACACACACACACATACGATAGATAGTACTATACCATAGTTCATTCTTTTGTGAGATAATTTAAAAAATTGCTGAAGAGTTAGTAAAATTTAAAGTATAACCAATTATTGATATGGAAATTTTGCAGATGCCAGCCAGAGAAGGAGTTCTCATGTAGAAGGATTTACTGGATGAGTGGAACAGATTAGCAAAAATGACATTAAGTCTGGGGCTGAGGCTTGGCATTGAACATTGAGGATACTCAGAATAAGGACCTCTGGTATGACCTGTTTGAATTTCTTCAGGCTTTGGTGAAACCTGGCTCTATAGAAGATCAGATAGTTTGGTTGTGTAAAATCTCCACCAGCCAAACCCAACCAAAACGAAATCTTGAACTCATCAGAGTTCACCATGCTCCCACATCTAGGAAAAACTAGATAGATTTTAAGAAAAGAGGCTGAGATCAAAGAGCTTTTTTAAAATGCAAGCTTTTAAGACTCACATTATGCTTTTCCAAATCCTTAAGAGAGGATTTCACTTTACACCTAGTTATGTTCATCTGAAGCCAACAAAGTTTCCCAATGTGCTTTGAATAATTTTCAATAAAAAGAGAAAAAAAATATTTATGGGAACTTTGTTAAACACAAGTCACAGAAAATGCAACTAAAATTAGTCCATGCAATGGAATTCCACATTGTGCTAGGCGCATTGTGGAGCCCACCCTCCATATTTCATTCAGCTATCAGGTCAGCTTGACCTTTGGACTTTGAGTTCTGATTAGCCATGTTCATCACTCCCATATCTGGCTTCTCTCTAATCTGAAGACAGAGGAAGAGCTACGTCTTTCCCAACAGGCACACCAACAGCCCTAGGTTACAACTGGTTGGCTTTGATTGAGTGTTTGTGGCCTATGACACTTTGATGGGACAGCAAAACACTATATGTCATTAAAATTGTAAATTAATCTATTAATTTATAACTGCAAACTTCTTGATCCTATGGACTTGGCTCTCTTGTGTATCGGGCCAGTTTAGATAACTCTTGGCTGTAATAGATACCCAATGCAGTCTCTTTAATGAGATTTTTTACACCAGTTATATAAAACGACAAATCTATGTGGAAGAAGCTTGAACTTGAGCTGGCAGCAAGATATCTATAGAGAAATAGATTTATGGCAAGGGTTACTGGGGTCAGAATGTGGTGTCATTTTTTGCCTTCCATGGAACACAATGTCCTTCACAAATTCTGAGAGGAAATGAACTTGGGAAGGAAGAAGACTGGCGCCTCCCATGCTGGCTGATGTTCAGGAAGTATTATCACAGTAAAACTCTGGGCACCCCAAGAGCAGTTGACACCACTTCACATTGCTGTGACTGTTTCCCAAATTTACATTAGGAATAATTTGTGACAGAATTCATTCCAGGAGGCCATGGATTAAACTTTTACACAGTAGGAACAAGAAAAATGAGTAACTGCTTGACTTAGGTGGAAACAGAAGAACTTGCAGATACATGAGGCCATTGAGGAAAATATTATACGTGATATAGACTCACACCAACAGGAAACTGCTAAAACTCTCTACAAGGGAAAGACCACCAGAAAACTAAAACCATAAATGCATGATGTCACACATGACAGTTTACGAGGTGTGATCTGTGTGCTGCAGGTGACAATACAGCTTGGTTTTCTGATTTTAGTCTTTAAATAAATAATTAACAGATGCTTGGATACGAGAAAAAAATCTTTGACATGATCCCGCAAACGTATTTAAATGAGGTGAGGCTTATGATCAATTTTGTGTATGTGTGCATGTACACACTCTTCTATATCCTATCCTGAGAATGTACTCATTTTATAAATAATTTCACGTAGAAATCGTAATATTTTGAAGATTACATGCTCTCGAGTACAATTCTACCACTCCCCGTGCTTTTCCTTCCTAATTTGAACATAAGTTGATGCACTTTTAACACCACGTACAATTTCAAACTCATATGCCTTTATTCTTTTCTCAAAAAAATAAAAAAAAAAATACTTCTAGATTCTACAGAAGTCAAAAAGAAAGGCTTGTAGGCAGAGCACTTCAAACACTCTTCAAGCAATTCATATTTCGGCTGCTTCAGTCCCAGATTTCAATGAAGCACATGAATCAGGGCAACTTGACATTGACATCAGTCCAATGGAGATGTCAAAAGTATAGGGTACAATTAGGAGCTGGGAACTAACAAAGCGTGGGGATACCATCAAATCACAACAGAGATGATGAAAATACTTGACACGCACCACCTAATGAAGCTCATTGAACAATCCAATCGCTTTTATTTCAGGCACGAAGAAAGAGGGAAGGGGAAAGCACCCCCGGCAATGGACAGAGAATACGTGATAGAATATCTTCAAAGGGAGCCCTCCTCAGTTGCTGAACTGGAGTAAAACGGGCACATTCTGGAGTCCATGGTGGTCTGTGTCACACATTAACAAGCCACAGAGGCAGCAGGCAGACAGATGGGGTGTTTACAGCTGCACACGTAAAGTAAGGTTATTCCTTGACCATACACTTCAGTGCAAGGTTCCAGAGACAATGGAAACACCTCTCCCTCAGCCTCATTTTATTCTTTCTCTCTATTTAGTGCTGTGTATGGCACATAAAAATTGCTTCTCAGGTAGAACAGACACAAGCAGATACTAGCTTGGAAATTATCTCACATTTATTTCCTAAGGAAAACATGGCCTAAGCTCCGGTAGTCAGGCACTACCACAAAAGCCCATTCTTACTCAGAGATTTTGCAGCAGCTGATAAATGTAGAATGAGATTTTTATTCTTTGATGTACTCTTGTGAAAACTGTAAGGATACAGAAAATTTGGAAGGATTATAAACAATTAGAACTTATGTATTCATCGCCTACAGTCAATAAATTTGGCTCGTGTTCTTATCATACATGGTTTATTTATACACACATCCAGTGTCTGTGCTTTGGGAGCCACTTGGAGGTGGGTTACACAAACCATAACCCTGTGTTTCTAAAATCTTTCTTGCACATCTGTCTCGAAGAGAAAAACGGCATCTTCCTATGTCAACAAGTGAGCGTGGTCACTCGTCATAGGAGGAAAGCCCCTACCTACACCACTGTAACCTTGCCCATAGAAGACTGAGAAGACTGACTGATCAATCGTTCATTGATAAGCTTTAAAAATCTCTTAAAGCTGGTCTTTCAAAATGAGGGTCCAATCAGTTTGTAGTCTATATTTGATGTTATTTGTTTTAATTGATCATTGAATTTTGTACTTTAAAATCTGATGTGTGTGTTATTGAAAACATTACAAATGACATCCTAGAATAGGAAGAAAAAAATAAATATTTATCTTATTACACACACACCTCACTCACATACTACACACACACATACACACACCATTCACACTCACATGCCTCACTGACACACACACCCCACCCACACTCCCTCACTCACACCCCACTCACATTCACACACATATCACTTACACATACCACTCACACTCACAACTCACACTCATACACACAGAGAGAGAGAGAAAGAGAAAGAGAGGGAGAGAGAGAGAGAGAGAGAAAGAGAGAGAGAGAGAGGAGGAGGAGGAGGAGGAGGAAGATATGACTGAAGCCTTATGAAATTTCAAATCAATACAATCAGAATCATCAAATTTTGAAATGAAACTACATCTGAGGTAGTCAGTCATTTAATACCAAAGTTTCCCAGAGTCTTTACATTATTTAATACTAGTTTTAAATTATAGTTTTCTTTTACCTCTCAATAACTCAACCTCAAGTGTTGCTTTCCACTTCAAACCTCTTCTGACGTACCCAGGTCTTGATAAAATTATGAAAGGCTTCACTTGTTGACTTAGAGAATTTTACTTCTCTTTATAACACCCGTTTCCCACTCTGTTTTATTCTTCAGTGTTGTATTAGGGTTCTCTAAAGGAACAGACTGACAACATACACAATATATGTGATTTATTAATTTATTAGATTGCTTTACACAATATAGTCTAGGCTTAGAACTACTAACTCACACTGGAGAATTTTAGTCTGAGAATCCAGTAGTTTCTCAGTGCACACAGCTGCTGTTATCAGCAGTTCTAGTCTTGTGCTGAAGGCCAGGATTATTCCTGGAGAGCTGCTGGTTTTTTACTCCACATTAGAAGCCCAAAGAAGGTAGGTCTAACATCATGAACAGAATGAAGCAGCAACAGGTAGATGAACTTGCCACCAAGAGCAAAAGCAAGCAGGCAAAAAGTAACGTTTTGGTTTTTTTTTTGTTTTTTTTTTGCGTTCAGTGTCTTTTTATCTGGGCTGCCACCAGAAGGTATCACCCACATGGAGTGTAGATTGCCCCTTTTCAAAGATTTGATCAAAAAGAATCTCTTCACAGCAATGCCCAGGGGCTGGTGTTTCAGCTGATTTCAGGTTCAGTCAAGTTGACAACAAAGATTAGCTATCACAAGTATGTCTTTCTATCACATTTAAGGATGCTTTTCATGTCTGATGCTATTTTTGTAATTCCCAAGACCTAGTATAGAGTATGCCAAGGAAGGAGGGATGAAAAGAAAGATGGAAGGAAGGAGCAAGAGGAGAGATGAGAGGAGGAAGGGAGAGAGAAATGGAAGGAAGCAGGGATGAGGGGGGATAAAAAGCTATGTTTTTACTAAAATAAGTCAGATATTTTTCTGGTTTAAATAATTTTTTATTGGGTATTGTATTTACATTTCAGATTTAATCCCCTTACCCCATTCCCCCCTCCCAGAAACTCCTATTCCATCCCCCCTCCTCCTGCTTCTATGAGGACGTACCCCCACCTATCCCCCCACTCCCACCTCCCCACCCTCAAATCCCCCCCCACTCGGTGTCCAGCCTTCACGGACCAAGGATCTCCTCTCCCACCTATGCCCAACAAGGCCATCCTCCCCTACATATATAGCTGGAGCAATGGGTCCATCCCTATGTGCTCCTAGGCTGGTGGTTTAGACCCTGGGAAGCTCAGGTTGGTTGGTATTGTTGCTCTCCTCATAGGGCCGCAAACCCTTTCAGCTCCTTCAGTCTTCTCTCTAACTCTTCCATTGGGAACCCTTGATCAAATCAATGGTTAGCTGTGGGTATCCACCTCTGAGTATGTCAGACTCTTGCAGACCTCTAAGGACACAGCTATATCAGGCTCCTGTCAGCATGCACTTTCTGACATCCACATCAGTGTCTACCTTTGGTGACTGCACATGGGATGGATACCCAGGTGGAATAGTCTCCAGACAGCCCCTCCTTCAGTTTCTGTCCCACACTTTGTCTCCATATTTGCTCTCTTGAGTATTTTTGTTACTCCTTCTAAAAAGGCCCAAAGCACCCACACTTGGTCTTCCTTCTTCATGAGCTTCATGTGGTCTGTAAGTTGAATCTTGGCTATTTCAGACTTTTGGGCTAATAGCCACTTATCAGTAAGTGAATACCTGTGTGTCCTTTTGTGACTGGGTTATGTCACTCAGGATAATATTTTCTAGTTCCATTCATTTACCTAAGAATTTCTCAAATTCATTATTTTTAATAGCTGAGTAATACTCCATTGTGTAAATGTACTACATTTTTTTGTATCCATTCCTCTGTTGAAGGACATCTTGGTTCTTTCCAGCTTCTGGCTATTACAAATAAGGCTACTATAAACATAGTGGAGCATATGTCCTTGTTATATGTTGGAGCATCTACTGGGTGTATGCCCGTTATATGTTGGAGCATCTTCTGGGTATATGCCCAGGAGTGGTATAACTGGGTCCTCAGGTAATGCTATGTCCAATTTTCTGAGAAACCGCCAGTCTGATTTCTAGAGTGGTTGTACCAGCTTGCAATCCCACCAACACTGGAGGAGTGTAATTACATGATGATAAACCGCCCAAATCAATATTTTATTTATTTTTACTTCCTATTCTAGGAAGTAATTTGGGAAGTTTTTCATTAACACACACACACAAGTACACGAGCATCCACATGGATATGATGGAGTCTCAAGATTCTGAGACTGTGTTTATCAAAAATTGAGAAGACTGTTCCTAAAAGATCAGACATCTTAATGAAGCAACTTTCCATGCATATCTGCTGCACAAGAGCATAGTTTCACAGCTACTATTTGAGTACAGTAATTTTTAGGGCATTTAAGTGTCAGCCACTACACTGCTTTTTTGCTATTAAAGGATTAACTGCTAAGTGTGATGAAAATGTGTTTCTCTAAATCCAGATATGGCTTCTTGAGGAAGAAAAATTCATTCTCAAGTGCACATGGAACCCAGAGTGCTCTAGA
>JANHMN010000004.1:171834062-171860496 GCA_030674055.1 Rhabdomys pumilio | reverse complement strand
GTGTGTGTGTGTGTGTGTGTGTGTGTGTGTGTGTGTGTGTGTGTGCATGCATATGTGTATATGCCAGAGATCTGTCTTGCCTGTAACTCCTCAGGAACCATTCACCTTGTTTGTTCAGACAGAGTCTCTCACTGCCCTCAACATTATCCATTTGGCTAGGCTAGCTGCCCAGTGAACTCTCCAATGTTCTCCTGTCTTCCCCTCCCTAACACAGCAATGACAAATGGCCACCACCCCTCTTGACTTTTTATATGGGTTCCAGGGATCAAGTTCAGGTCCTCAGAGTTGTGTTGCAAGCAATTTACTGACTGATCTATTTCCTCAAGCCACACTGAGTTTCTAACACTAGACTCAGACTCTGAATCAGGAAGTAGCAAGAACAAGCTGTGGCAAGTAGCCCCCCACAACAGCTGTGTGTCATGAGGACCAGGATGGGGGAAGTTCTGTCACAGTTATAAACATAGTCTCTGTCTCCTGGGGCTCCAGCTTTCAATGTTGTTGCAAAATATTCCAAACAAATTTCTAGACTAGGAAGTGAAAATAAATAAAACATTAGTCTTTGCTAGTTTAGAATCACACAAATACAACTCAAGAGGCCTGGCTTATTTGAGTTAAAACAGCTTTCTGCCCACCTCCACTCCTCCTTTCCTCTCTCTCTGCTGACTTCCTTCTCCCCTTCTCTCATTCCTTACCTTCTTCCCTTTCTGCCTCTGTCTATATTGTTAGTAGTACTTGGTGCTCTTCTACCTTTGGTTATGCCAGTGAAAGTATTGTATCATATCAATATTCCTAATGCAATTTCTATAGGTATCTTCAGTTCTCTGAATATAATGAATCCATTTTCTCAATATTATCTCATAAACAAGTTGACTTTCCTTGTTGATTTATCCTTCTGTAGATTGCTAAGCTATTTGAAACTAGAATTGAGAAAATGTGGTCATTTCGAAATATCTTCATTCAACCCATAATCCTGAGAATGGTTTTAGATAGGGTGTGTCATTGGTAAATTACAGAAATAATAGGATTGTGTGCTGCATATTGGGGTGGTCTGAATGAGAATGTACCCCAAAAGCTCATATATTCAAACACTTAGTCACAAGGGAGTGGGGCTGTTTGAAAAGATTAGAAGGATTCGGTTGTATAGCCTTGGAGTACATGTGGCCTTGTTGTAGGAAGTGTTTCACTGGCAGGTGGGGTTTAGGGTTTTTTTTAAGTTTGTTCCTGGCCCAGTCTCATATTCATTCTCTCTCTCTCTCTCTCTCTCTCTCTCTCTCTCTCTCTCTCTCTCTCTAGATCAGGATGTAAAACTCTCAGCTCTAATGCCATGCCTGCTTGCATGCCACCATGCTCCTTCTCATGAACACAATGGACAAAGCCTCTAAAACCATAAATCAGCCTCCAAGAACAGCAACTAAAAGACATATCATATCTTGTGTGTTTATGTGCATATGCATGTACACATGTATGACTGGTCTCCATGGTAGTTTTGTCATGACCTTTAGTTTTGAAGATGGAATAGTCCTGAGTTGGGGAATGACAGGCAGACTTGGGTTTGAATTCTGGGTCTGCTTGTCAGTTAATATTGGTCTTCTGTGCTTATAGTTTAACTTATATCTAAGTCTCAGGTTCTTCAGAGGTAGCACAAAGACCTGACACATTAGAGTTTACTGTAAGGTGTCTTTAGGATGGTTGTTCCTCAGGAGACATGCTGTGCTATGTATGGGAGGACTCAGGAGTTCCAATACTCTGTCTTCTGTGTTGGAAACCTTAGTGTTGGGAATCTCTTCTTTCATCAGAAGAATAATGTGTATGTATGTTGTAGGCACCTTTGAAGCTCACACTGGTTGACAGCAGCTTGACATTGCACTTGGAAAGTAACTAAATCAAACTCTGAGATTTCCACAGCTGAGTGACAGGTCTGGAACTCAAAAGACCTCAATTTACAAGCACCATTTACTCAGAAAACCAAGGGCATTGTTATTTTGACTATAGCAAAAAAAACAATGTATCCCAGGCACCCCCTCCACAAATCCCATAAGTTCATAAGAGTTTTCAAGTATTATGGGATGCCCATAGATAGTGTCTCAGGAAACACAGGTGATCAATACATGAAGTCAGATGTTGCTGTGAGGTCCATGGCTTCACATTTTAATAAAAGTCAAAAACAAATGTTAAAAACAATGCTGTAATATTTACATACACCAGAACATGTCATGTGATTGTATGTGTAGAACAAATCCATCTTGGTCATCATATTAAGATCATAGATTATTATTTTTCAGCCTTAGTGTCCTTCTGCATATCTCTGCTAGTATTGCCAGCTTACTTCCTGAGAAATGTAGCTGGACCCTTGGACCTTATAGCTTTACACATTCCTTTTTTTTTTTTTTAAATTGTGACCTAATTTGCAGCTATAGCTTAACACCTTGTACAGATCAACAGATTTGAGGAACAGAAAACATCCAGGTACTGTGGTGAATGCAGAGAAGACAGAGACAGTCAAAGTCCTGGGTTCACCAGGCAACTAGCCTAGACACTGCTTGGCCAACCCCAGAACAGGGAGAAACCATGCCCAATAATAGTAGTAAACAGTGACTAAGAAACAGTGGTTAAGGTTGTTCTCTGACCTTCGTAAGCATATGTGTGCCTGTGCATGCACACACACACACACACACACACACACACACACACACACGATTGCGCATATGCATACACAAGAAGTCACAAGTCCCTGTGAGATAAATGGATGACTAAATACAAAATCCTCAAAGACCTTTCACAAATTACTTAAGTTCTGTTTATATAACATATCAATTCATTTTGCTACATGATTATCTAAGAAACCAACAATTTAGCTGGCTGATACATATTAGACTTACGCAATTTCACATAAAGATTTCACATAAATGTTATTGAAGAGAAAAATCATCTCTTCAGGTAGAAGTTCGACATTTCTCTTGAGTCAAAGTCATCAATAAACCCTTTTCCTTGGCTGCTAGTAAGCTCAGAGGTGTATTTAATACTTTTTTGTGTTGTAATCAACTCCCTCATGAAACCAGATCTCTTATCCTTCTCCCTTCAACCACATTTTAAATTTTATTTTAATTGTTCTGTTTGCTTGTTAGTTGTGTCACTTAAGGAAAATATTTTATGGAAGCAGGCAACATAGAAATCATTAGTAAACAATTACAAAGTAAAATATACAGCAATTTGCTTTAGGACCAACACACTCTGGAGGCTTCATCCATTTGGCAATTAGCATCCAGCAGGTTTTAGCACCCATTTGCCACCTGTTCTGTCGTCTTAACTTTGTACTGTAGAACACAGCTCAGCATTGGTGATTTCAATAAAGGATTTTGTTTCCATTGTCCCAGGGAGCTAAGTGCTTAGGATACAGAGACAAAAAAACAAAGAAGAAGAAGAAGAAGAAGAAGAAGAAGAAGAAGAAGAAGAAGAAGAAGAAGAAGAGGAGGAGGAGGAGGAGGAGGAGGAGGAGGAAAACAGAAGAGGAGAACCCTGCCTGCATCTAGGTTACTTAGCAGTAGTCACTTACAGAAATATGAGAGACGCTACAAAGACAATTGATGAGGAATCCTGCTTGGCATAGTGGTTTAATGGTGCTATAAGAGAAAATGACACAGCAATGGGGGATGCATCGGTGGAGGTGGACAAACTCAGAGGACCTGAGTTCGGATCCCAGGCACTCATGTTAGAATCCAGGTCCAGGTATGGTGGCCTGCACCTGTAACATCAGCACTGGAGGACAGAGCTTACAGCTAACAGTTCTAGTCCATCACCATCAAGTTTGGTGAAAGTAAATATACGCTGGACCAAACCCGGCCTCTCCACACACTTGCATAAGCACATATACCCATGCATATATACACATGCATACAAGCTCAAATGCACAATGTGCACACACACACACACACACACACACACACACACACACACACACACGCACGCACGCACGCACGCACATACACACATACACGTACACCAAAGAGACAGAAAGAAATGAAAAAAAAGAAAAGACAAAAAATACTGCAAAGAATATGGCTTAGTGTATTAGAAATTGATTCTCAGTTCTGGAGGCCAGAAATTAAGGTGTTGCCCCTCCCAAGGAAGCATCCATCCATTCTCTTTCTATTAGGTTCCAGTAATTCTTGAAATCCTTCACATTTGGTTTCTGAGTACAGCTCTCAGACCTCTTCCTCTAGCCGGGAGACATCATCTCCATACATCCTGTCTTTCTGTGGTTCTTTCTCCCTAGTCTACCTAGGAGAACAATAACACTGGGTTAAGTAACGTTGTCCTGTTCAATTTGCTCCCATCTCAATTGGTATATTAACAGTGCCTACAAAACCTCCATTTCCAAACAAGGTCACATCCCCAGGTTCAGGGGCGAAAAACACAACAAATCTATTACGAGAGAAGCCTTTTCCTCTCTGTGTCCTCAACCTTACCCAGACGGTGCATTCTCACTCTGCAGATTCACACCGATTGTGCTGGTGTCATTGTGTAAACCAAGCGGCCTCATTTTAGCCATTGGCACTTCATCTTGTTTTCTTCTGGTTTTATTTACTTTGAAAATATTTTTTTTCATGCAATATATTCTGATCATAGTTTCCCACCTCTCCCCACCTCCCAGATCCTTTCCACCCACCACCCACCCTTCCAATTCCATGCCTTCTTTCTTTCTCCCTTAAGAAAACAAACAGGCAAATTAAACAACAAAAAGAATTAAAAAAATAAATTAACAAAGAAATAGCATGTGAAACACACACACACACACACACACACACACACACACACACACACACACCAAAAAGTCAAAGAATCACAAGCCATAATATACAAACAAACAAAAAAACCCAAAGGTTAAAAATAAATCAATGCCCAAAGTAATATGAGACAAAAAGACAGAGTATCTTCATAAATACCATGGAGTCTGTCTATGATGGCCATCTACACTGGGTGTGGGGCCCTTGGTCCCCCTGTGCTACCTTTTTCATCAGTTTTTCTTGATGTGAAGTTTCTAAGACTCTTCAGGATAAGGCCACCTTCTCCTTGTGTTTTTATCTCCCACTCCTATCACAAGCCTGTGTAATAGATTTCCTAGACTGACAGACACAAGGCCCCTAAACTAAAAGGAAAGCACATACCCAATCTCCCCAACTAACAGTCTGTGTGTAAATACACAGAGGCCAGCAAATGACCGTCCTGAATATCGGCACGTCTGCCGTGTGCACGGATTTGAAGCAAGATTTTTGCTTATCTCTCTCTCTTAATGGAATCTGGTTTAAAGCAGTCTTCAGTGATTTCCTTTTAGGGATAAAATGCTCACTAACATCGTCGGCTCTGTTTTCTCTTCTGATCAGGACAAAGGGAACCTCGAAATGCGGTCCTGTCCATTCCCATTCCCTCTCTGATGAGCATCGGAGATTCGAACCACCTCTCACTCCTCTCCCAAAAATGAAAGACTGAAGTTGGCATATTATTTACTTATGATGATTTGGGGCATTTAGCTCACTTTAACTGTGAAAACCTTACTCAGATTTTGTTGTTATTGTTCTTGTCAGCCATAATCCCAGTTCTCATCAATTAACATATCTTGACTGCTAGCTCTGTGTCATTTTGCTAAAGCAATCACTGAAAAAAAAAATGTCCACAAGTTACACTTTTTACATAAATTATCAGTTGATACAGTAAAGTTTCTGAACTGAAATATATTTTGAGACTAAAAAGCAGAAAATATATTGACCTTATTAGATGGGAATCAGAAATCAGAACACAACAGAACCAAATCATACTACTTTTTATATTTCAACCCTGTTTTAGCTCAGGCCATTTATAAAACT
Source organism: Rhabdomys pumilio (assembly GCA_030674055.1). Taxonomy (NCBI): domain Eukaryota; kingdom Metazoa; phylum Chordata; class Mammalia; order Rodentia; family Muridae; genus Rhabdomys; species Rhabdomys pumilio. The sequence goes on along the minus strand of JANHMN010000004.1, from coordinate 171,854,635 downwards.
GTAGCTCAGATCCTCATTGCCTAGTGCATGGATTCTAACCACCTCCTCTTGACCTTCTTTGTTCCTGTTGATACTACCCTTAGGTCTGGGGAGACGGCTCAGTGGGTAAAGTGTTTGCTTCAGGAGCCTGGAGACCTGGGTTCTGATCTCCAGAACTCAGAAAATTTTGAGCTCTGTGGCACTCACTTAAAATCCAAATACTTAAGGGCAGAGACATGAGGATCTATCTGTAGGGCTCATTGGAGAGTCAATCTACACTATATCAATGGTGAGTCCCAGGTCATGGAGACACTCTGTCTCAAAGGATATCAACTCATTCCTAAGGATGATACTTGAGACTATCTTTGTCTAGTGTCACACTGCACAGAAAAGTGTGTCTGCATTATATGAACACTGCACAAGTGTGTGTACATGTGCTTGTATGCACGCACACACACACACGCGCACACACACACATACACACACACACACACACACACACACACACACACACACACTTTTATAAAAGTACTACCCCTGGAGCAGTAAAAACCTACTGTCCTACTGTGTGTCCGTTCATGTCAGTTCAGAGTTCATGCAGCACTCCTACATCTCCACAATACTGTCTAGAGAATGCTGGTCATGAAATGCTTGGCTTCTTCACAGGCTTCTGGAACCTAAGGGGTTAAGTGGGACTTGTTCTGACCTCAACCCTTTGTCTCTCTGTGTCACGTACCTTACTCATAAATCCTGCAAAGCTCTCTAAAACCTTCACAGTATCTCAAATATCTGTGTGTCCTGGTGTTCTCCAACACCACCGCTCTACTTTCACTATCAGCACCCAAAGCTTGTTGGACAAATGTCCTTTTCCTACATTATCCAACTCCAACCTCATAGGCTTTTTTTTTTTTGTAAACTCCCCCATTTGATAAAAAACTAAATGGAGAAGTTTGCAAACTATTGACAATGATAAAAGGCTTCTGAATGTGCAATGAGAAAAAAATTATTTCAAAACCAAATGTGTAGTGCATCAGAGCTGTTGCTGGCAGGCCTCATCCACAGTGCATTGTGGGACTTCATGGAAGCCTGAGTTCTGAACACACACACCATGCCCACTTTGGGCTTTGCGAGCTGTCGTGCCATGCAGCTCCACCAAACCGTTCCTGCATCCAGGCTCTGATTCAAGATGCCTGTGTGTTATCAATTGCAGGGCCTCTAACTGTGTGTGTACTGATTCGCTGCTCTTCCAGAAACACAATGGTTTAATTGTATAAAACAAAGGTTTACCATTGTCCTAGTGTTCAGTTAGCATTTCTTTGGGTTACGTTTGATTGTGATATTTGCAGTTTTCAAGATTCCTGTTCGAGTTGCTGGCGTTGAGTCTCATAAACATTTCATCCTAGGTTTAGGACAGTTTCTGAGTCAGCCCTAAAGTTACTTCTAGCACCTTTATCCCCACACATTCATGTGATGTTCTCAGCACTGACTCTGATAAAATCAAAAGGTTCACCAACTCTGAAACAAAGAAGACGCTCCCCATCCTGTAGTATCCACTGCTCAGCCAAGGTGTAATTTTTCTATGTAAAAATAAACAAACAAATCCACCTCAAGAGCATGCAAATTTGTTTTCATCTTTAATGAATGGTAAATGTGTTTGATCACTAAAGAGTTGCTTTAAAACAAATTAGCTTGTGGTTTGTTATAAGTAAATGTTTGATTTATACAGTTATATACCTATTTGCCTATAAATCTTGTAAATGAATTCTCAAGTGAAAGTGGTCACTGCTCTATGACAATTGTATTCCCCAGTGACGTCTCCTCTGCATCCTTGTGCCTCTGTGTAAATGTTCTGCCAGGCTATTCAGCATTATACACTGAATAATGTTATTTATTATTATTGCCTCACTGTTATTTATAAGTTGACCAGTATTTTCTTACCAGATGAGGAATCTTTGAAAGGCCTTGTGTGACATTTCTTTTCTTAATGAAACCTTTATACATTTTTCTCCTTGATATACACACTATAAAAAAAATCCACATTTGGCTGATAATAGATATATCTAACTTCCCTAACTTTTTGATGCCAACACATGCATAGACACCCTGTAAGATTCAAATGTCTAACTAGAAATCATAATGTATCTAAATTAATATCGATATTCTATTACATCATCCAAAATCTGCACTGACACTTTAAAAATGCTAAATACTCACATATCATTGATTCTGTAATTTATATTCCTCTCAAGAAAAAAAAAATGACACTGTGGATTTTCATAGCATCTGGAATCTAGTTTTGGAATGTTTATGTAGAAGACAAATGTCATCTTTGACTTTTCCGGCTTGATGTGGTTGTACATCTTCCAAAATCACGAATCTTCGGGAGTCTGTTTTCCTCTGGTTCTGTGTATGGTCTGTGAACTCCCTGAGCACAGCTTACCAGGCCACGCCATGTAGGGGTGCTCCTGGACTCTGTAAAGGCAAGAAGTAGGTGCTCCTCTTTTGTTGATGCATTTGAGACGTAGGGGAAATGCCTTTAAGTGGAGTGACCCTCACTACATAGAAGTTCTTTGAGCACCAAAGGGGGAAAACATGTTAATTCCTACCCAAAGCTTCATTAAACGGGTGCTTTGTAAAGAGGGCTAATAAAAGTACCGTGACCCCATTCGATCCGGGGGAATGCCGTACAGCAATGCGGCAGACAGAGCTGTCTGTCCTGCTTCATCAGCGGAGCATCTTAGATATGCACTTGAATGAGGCTTCTCTCCCGGGCTCTAACTGGTACTTTAGCGATGTTAAACCATTAGCCAATGGCTGACTAGCTTTATGGGATTTCTGCACTGCTGCAATCACAGAAGCAAGTTTTATCTCCTGGACATGTAAAAGTCCATAATAAATTAAAGATTCCTCTGCTCTTACAGACTTGAAAGTTCCAGCCTGAAGATAGTAACATTTGTACCAGTGCGTACAAGGCTCTTTCCCACTCTCTGTTCTATTACGTTTAGTTTATCCCGTTTTATGTTGAGATTCTTGATCCACTTGGACTTGAGTTTTGTGCAGGGTGATAAATATGGATTTATTTGCAATCTTCTATTTGCAGGCATACAGTTGGACTAGCACCATTTGTTGAAGATGCGTTCTATTTTCCATTGTATGCTTTTGGCTTCTTTGTTGAAAATCAAATGTCTGTAGTTGTATGCTTTATTTCTGGGTCTTCAATTCTATTCTATTGATCAACCTACCTGTTTCTGTTCGAATATCATGCAGTTTTTTTAAAAATCACTATTGCTCTGTAATACGGCTTGAGGTCTGTGATGGTGATTCCTCCAGAAGTTCTTTTATTGTTTTAGTTATTCTGAGTTTTTTGTTTCTACATATGAAGTTGAGAATTGTTCTTTCAACATATGTAAACAATGTGTTAGAATTTTGATAGGAACTACATTAAATCTGTAGATTGCTTTCAGTAAGATGGCCATTTTCACTATGCTAAACGCATTGACTCATGAGCATGGGAGACCTTTCCATCTTCTGATATCTTCTTCAATTTCTTTCTTCAGGGATTCAAAGTTCGTGTTGAACAGATATTTTACTTGCTTGGTTAGAGTTACACCTAGATATTTTATATTATTTGTGGCTATCATGAAGAGTATTGTTCCCCTAATTTCTTTCTCTGTCTGTTTTTCATTTGTTTAATGGAGGGTTACTGATTTTTTTGAGTTAATTTTATATCCAGCCACTTTGTTTAAGTTGTTTATCAGCTGTAGGAGTTCTCTGGTAAAATTTTGGGGATTGCTTATGTATACTATCGTGTCCTCTGCAAATAGTGATACCTTGACTTCTTCTTTTTCAATTTGTATCCCCTGATCTCCTCTTGTTGTCTTATTGCTCTGGCTGGAACTTCATGAACTATATTGAATAACCACGGAGAGGGTGAGCAGCCTTGTCTTTTCCCCGATTTTAGTGGAATTTTTTTAAGTTTCTCTCTCTTTGATTTGATGTTGGCTATGGGCTTACTGTATATTATTTATTATGTTTAGGTATGCGTCTTGACTCCCTGATCTCTCTAATACTTTTAGCATGAAGGGATGTTGGATTTTGTCAAAGGCCTTTTCAGCATCTAATGAGATGATCATGTGATTTCTGTCTTTCAGTTTGTTTATACAGTGGGTTATTTTGATGGATTTTCATATATTGAACCATCCTTACATCCCTGGAGTGAAGCCTACTTGATCAGAGTGAATGATGTTTTTAATGTGTTCTTGGATTTGGTTTGCCAAATTTTTATTGAGTATTTTTTCATTGATGTTCAGATAGTAACATTTGAAAAACCATGTGTGTTCACATGAAACCAGGCACTTTGAAGTAGTCTAGGAAAGTCCCCTATACAATTGCTTCAATTTCTATTTTTTTTTCCCCAAGTACATAGAATCTCCCTTGAGGGCTGGTTTATATACAACAAAACACATGATCCAGTTTAGTTTATGAGTGGCTGACCATAATCAAGATTTGGAATTTGGAAAGTTCATACCTACATTGTCCCTCTTTATGCCACCTAGATGCATTAGAGGAAAGAACCTCCAGGCAAAAAAAAAAAATGCATTCATTGACAAGGTGTGGATAACACAAAACCTCAGCAAATAAATTTACCATCTATGGCATAAGCCATATGCTTGCTTGCATATTTGAGAAGACTATGGTACCGGTGTGATAGGGATCACCAGTGTCAAGTTCCTGTCTTCCATGTAGTGAAAGATAAAAGTGTGTGGGAGACAACTGTTGCACCTGTCACTGTAACCCAAAGCCTTTGAATGCACAATGGTCCAGCCTCATACATATCTATGATACCTGTATTTCTGATGAACAAATCTCTAGCAAATATCACTCAGTTGTAGCATGTGGAAGCTATCACTTAAACTAAACTATAACAAGCACCATTTTAAAATAAATTGTCTCATCAGCATAATCTTTTGTTTAAAATCCTAAGGCTTATAAACCTAGTGATCAGAACTTTTACACATCAAATGCCACAGATGCCCACACACAGCCTCCCAAAGACTGAAGAGGTAAAGTGGATACGGTGCCTAAGTTAGCAAAAAGCCTCTACAAAGGGCAGAGTAAAGTAGCTCTTTCACAAGACGCCTCTATTATGGTTAAGAAAGACAAGAGAGCTAACCTCATTGCCGGACCCCTGCAGCGCACAGGAAATCAAAAGAAATAAAATTAACACCGTTGAACCACAGAACCCACAAACCGCTGGTCAAGGTAGGTATCAGCAAATATTTGAAAGATTGTCATGCGAAACAGGAGGTAATTAGATTTACTCTGTTAATTCCATGGGGCAGCGCAAGGAACAATAAAAAGTTCTGGAGGGAGCTGTCTTGTCTCGGACTAGGGAACACTCTAACGTGTAGAACCCTTTGTAAACAGGTTGAAGCATGCTGTATCACCAAGTGGAACATGCCAGGCCCATCCTGTCTAGGATAATGTGGATGGAACTGTAACTCAGTGGAGAGGTGTGCTCGTGTGACCTCATACACCCAACAGTGAATGAGCTTGGTCAATGAGAAAATAGAACCTCATCTAAACATGCTTGCTTATTTTTCAGATTCTCTGACAGTTAAGAAAGAATTTCACTCTTATTTCCAGCTGTCTTCTGTGTTGCCTGCAAGGGAGAAAAATGAATTTTAGATGAGCACTTCTGTAGTTTCTGCAATCTGATTACCTCGGGCAGTGTTTCAAGTGTAATTAAAATTCTGTTTGTGCTCCTCGGAATACACAGAGATAAGCATGGTGGGGTGGGATCCTTCTGATTTGCGTAGTTATCTAATCGAGCCTGGTGACAGAGTTATTCTGGATCCGTGACATTCAAATGAAAACAAATTCCTTCTGGTCAGGGTTGTGCTCTGAGTGTGCCTATGAGCCTATGTGTTCTAGAACAAGCTCACAGTCACGCAGAAGAAATGAAAAGCTAGGGACATGCTGGCCTGGATGCTTACTGTGTAGCCTGTTCTAACAAAGCAATCTGGATCACATTTGAAAACAAACATTATAAATGTGCATTCCAAAGCCAGGTGCAAACTCACTTCCATATCAATTGAGTAAAACAGAGCTGTGAATTTAAAGAAAGAAAGAAAGAAAGAAAGAAAGAAAGAAAGAAAGAAAGAAAGAAAGAAGAAACAATAGAAGAAAGAACATTGTTGCCTTCCAAGAGTCAGGAAGAATAATAACTCACATTATCAGAAAGGGCAGCAAAAATGACCTGTGCAAAGAACGAGTAAAGACTTCTTTGCTTTCCCTCTTTGGCCCCCTTGCTAGTAATTTAAGATCAAGATCTTAGAAGGAATTATATTCCATCTTAGGCAGAACTGACAGAAAACACATTTTCAATTACCAGCAGGTGACAATCGAACACCGGTGTTAGTGTTTTTTTAAAACAAGGTTATTTCTTGCTTTACAAAGGTGACTATTTATAAATGACTGAACAAGGTATCTCTAGCAAATAATGCTTCTGCTTTCAAAACATACAGCTGCTTTAGGTTTGGATACCAATACAGCTAATGTGCACTTCTGTTGTGTCTTAGAGGTCCTACTTATGGGAGAAAAGGACACTGTGACACAATTATTTGATAAAAAAATATTAAGTACTTATTTATAATAAGTCCCAAGGGACCTACTAAAATAAATATGAACATTAGTCACTTCCATTAAGTGAAAATTCATGGTTTCACTTTTGGTGCTTTAGGGTATATTTCTCAGGACATATTTAAACATCTATGTATGAATGGCTATACATAAAATGATGAATGAAATTAATCTAAGTGAACAATGCATATTCTGTGGGGGCATACTCATCCTATATCCCAGAGGTTTTTACTCATCCTACATCAGAGGTTTTTACCCATCCTACATCCCAGAGGTTTTTACTCATTTTACATCCTTGAGGGTTTTTTCCTCCTGTTGTGCTGACGGCTCTAAATAATTCCCAGATAATTATTTTTGTAACTCAAATTAAAAAAAAAACCTCTCCTTTTTCTCAAATTATTCTACAATTTACCCTTGTAGCTATCAGTATGAGCTCCTGTTTTCTTTTTTGTAGACTTGATTTTCAGTGAAGTCATTTATGCCAGTTCTACATTAAAAGCAGCCTGAGAAGACTTTGATGGGCTTCATGGTATCTGTCCCCAAGGCAGACACTGGCACCCTCCTTGCTCCCCCTTTCTCTTCAGATTTTCCAAATAGCTCCTGTTGTTTGGTGCATTTTTAAGACACAAGTTAATGTTCACATATTTAACTCAGATTATCTCCCATCCAAGATGAAGGTTTTAAGGGTGCCAAATTATCTCACCAGCTCCCCCCACCCGCTTGATTCCATTAACCTTAGTATTTCAAAGCAATCTAATTTTGGATAAATTGCTTTCCTGTGTTTTGGCTGCTAGCTTTTGACAAACGTGTTTTAAGTTTCACTCAAAGGCTAATTTTTCTTATTTTAACCATGGAATGCTTTACAAATTATGCTAGCAAGATGTCTTTTATTTCTCAAGTTTTCGTTACTGAGAAACTATAATTTTTTTTGAAGAAAAAAAAGAAAGCTTGAAAATTTGATCCTAAGCTAAATCTCACTGAGTGGCTCACATCGCAGAACTTTATTATTAGGGGAACATGATTGAGGTTACTGCCCACCTAATAATATTTAGAAAATATATTGGTGAAAAGGATCAGTTTTAGAAATTTGCTTGTTTTGAATTTTTAAGTGTTTGAGGTTTTTCCAGTGAGGAAAATAGAGTTGGCTGGGTCTCAAATCCAGAACTTTCCGGCTAAGTCTACTTCACTATATATATATATATGTGTGTGTGTGTGTGTGTGTGTGTGTGTGTGTGTGTGTGTGCTCTGTATTTTCTTTCTGACTCTAAACACACACACAGAACACACACACACACACACACACAGAGAGAGAGAGAGAGAGAGAGAGAGAGAGAGAGAGAGAGAGAGAGAGAACATCATCTCCCACCATATCATGGATTCAAAGAAGAAACAGTCATATAAGAATTTTGTGTTGGGATTGATAAAAAGCAAAGAAACAGGCAACCACCCAGTTATTGATACAGACTTTCATCCTAAGCTAAACATCACTAAATAGCCAACTTTATTTTCCTCGCTTAATAAACCTCAAACACTTAAAAATTTAAAACAAAAAAATTTCTAAGACTGATCCTTTTCACCAATATACTTTCTAAATATTATTAGGTGGGCAGCAACCTCAATCATGGTCCCCTAATAATAAAGTTCTGCGATGTGAGCCACTCAGTGACATTTAGTTTGTCTGAGCTGAAGTGAGCATGCGTCATGGATGAACTGTGACTAGGACCAGTAATAGAGGTGTGTAGCTACTGATCTTCAAGCTATTCTACTGGGCTGGCCCTGGACCATAACTCTTATATACATTATCTCATTTCTCCTCCAAAGCCATACAGACATTCTTTTTCTTATAGGCAAAGTAAGTCAGGGTCTTAGAGTTCAGTTTGCCCACGGATAGGTTGGAAATTCTCAGCTCCATTTCAACCACAAATCTGCCTTGAAGCCCCAGTTCTGTATACTTTTTGCTTAATATTCTATTTCAGAATACCTAAATGTAGTGTTTCAGAAATGGGAATAATTACTTTTAGGAACGACTTCCCAGAGACATTGATATTTGTATTGAGAAATGAAGGGCTGGCTGACTGGATGGAATGGAGGCACTTTGGGGGGAGGGGGTTGGGGTGGGGCTGAGGGGGTCAAGGGGTGGGGCTGAGAGAGTCAAAGGGTGGAGCTGGGAGTGGGGCAAGGACTCATTCCAGGCAATTAAAACATTAACTTCAAGCAAATCAAGAAGTTGGGGTTCTAGAGAGGTTTGAGGAAAGTCCAGTTGGATTAAAATGAACCAAGATTGGAAAAGATAAGTGGGGCCAAAGGAAAGACAATAGTGATTACTATAGTACACGTGTTCATTATTAGAAATTTGAGAGCTTGGTAGCAGGACAGAAGAAATAATAAAAGTTTAACTTTCCCTAAGTGAAGCTTAGTAAAATCTCAAATTATCATCTGAAGCGAGGTAGGTTATTAATATTCTCTGTTTTTCCTTCTCAAGTGACAGTCATTATTATAATGAGGGATCTCCAAAGTAATTTGTATTTCTTGGAAAGAAAGTATTAAAAATTTAAATGCTTTCACGTATTAATTCGTGAACCTATGCTGCTTTGGAATATTAACAAACATATCCAACACCTAGGAATGCTATAGCAAAGTGAGCAATAGATTGTTTATCCACACATACTCATTAGTCACAGTTCCCTAGAGATAATTTGTCAGTCTTTTACTTAATCCCATGGCTTATTATCTGCTAAGAAAGGAGGATGGTATTTTATTCATAGAAAGACTATGGTCAATTCTTATTATAGACATGAATCTTTTGCATATTCAAATCTACTTGGAGATATTTGTTTTCTTATGCCCCTCTGAAGACATATATTTTTAAAGTGTTAATGTAGCTGTTCTCAGTATAAACATATGAACATATACACATGGTTGTGTTTATTTTTTCCCCATTTAGCTATTAGTGATTATTCCAAAATGCTCAGTTTAGCACTTCCCCATTCTCGGAATTTAGTTGCTCATGAAAAAGAAAAAAGACTGCACTCAGTAACACAGTTTTCTCCCCCCACCCCTTTTTGAAATACATGAAAATTATTTTTGCAAGGCTACAACTTGTTTGCCATACCACTGAGTCAGAGGTAGACCGCATCTCTGTCTTTTGATTAGCAAGCAAGAATTCAAACAAGCCCAATCATGCATGAAGGCATCTAATGGAATTCAAATATAAATATAATTGACTAGTGCCAGAAGCGCAAAATTTGTGTAATTTGCATGGCAAGGGCAGGGTTAATAACTGAGAAGAAAAAGACCCAGGGGCAGCTTCCAGAGAGGCAGAGATTTGAGAGCTGAGCATTTCCCTGAGCTTGTCTGAAATGGGAGTTGATCAAGCAATTAATACAGTTAAAAACACAAAAGCACCCTTGGACCTTAATCTACCTGAGGAAAGCGATCCAAACCAAATACATAAAATTGATTGACTAAGACAACTTTCCAGTGAGGTGGAAAGTCTCATAAAAATCCCGAAATGGAATACAAGGAACAAGGTCATTTGGCCCATCCTGTCTGTCAGCACTGAATTATTTCATCGTGATTAAATACAGCTCAGTTGGTGTGGGTGGGACTCCATTTTGACTAATGAATCTACACTAAAATTCTGGTTACCGTTTAAAGTGATTCTTCCCATCCCATTTTGCACCCTTCCCAATCATACCCACAAAAATATTCCCCATTGTAAAATAAAGAGTATTGAAGACTAGGATCTGGGATTTGGGATTTGAGTTCTTGCCCTCCAAGGTCTTTGGTTACCAAAGATACAACATGCTACCATATTGTGTGGTTAAAAAAAATTATAAAATTAGTCTTCTATCTGTCTTTAGCGATGGCCAAACTAGATGGTAAGCTTTGGTAGTCTAGGGGTGGTGTCTGCATTTGTAAAACATCACATCCTGTTTCCTGGCATGTGACCTTAAAGTTTACTCAATTAATACTTCCTGCATGTCCCCGGCCTTCTTTATTGACAAATCAAGAACCAGTTGGGAAACAAGACTTTGCATCAGAACCTCCCCTTTCAAATACTTGCTGAGAAGATTGATATTTGAATGTATAATGTGGATTTATATACTTCATAAGTTGGGTGGTCTTGTTCTAAGAAGAGGGGATACTTTTCAGAGGAATCACTCTTCTGAAAAGTTTGGGAAGAAAGTCAAGTAATTGAACAAGGTTAATTAAAGTAGACCTCTAATAAACCACAGTTGGATAATTTGTGGAGAGAATTCAAAATTCACACCAATTTGTAAGCTTGGAAATTGGCATTTCAAAGCTGTTTCACCAGGCAGCTGACTCCAGTCTCGCCCTCGGATCTCTTCACTGTGGCTAGGGGTCTTCCAACTAAAGCTTGGAAACTTGGTTCTAGACAGCTATTGGGTAAAACTCAGGTGTGCATTGCAAAGGAAACGCTCCTGCCCACACATACAGGTATTTCATGATTCAGGCGACCTCTGAGTACAGAGATTAATAATGCCAGAGGCTTCGATGAGCACCGAATCCTGTGATACACTTAATACTATGGACACGGAACACTGCTGTGTGGAACTTCTGGCAACTCAATATTTCACTGTAGGGCAGTGGAAGCAAAAATACAGCTTCCACTATATTGGGAAGGATTCCTTTTCCTCTAAGGTTAAACTCCCTGTAGTCTCTCATAAAACTAAACCATGTCAGGTGACATGACCAGTGGTTCTCAACCTTCGTAATACTGTGACCCTATGAAGCAGTTCCTCATGTTGTGGTCACCCCCAACCATAAAATTATTTTCTTTATTACTTCTTAACTGTAATGTTGCTTCTGTTGTGAATCTTAGTGTAAATATCTGTTGTTTTTTTTTTCTGATATTCATAATTGGTCCCTGTGAAAGAGTCATTCAACCCTCACGTCGTGACTCACAGGTTGAGAACTCTACTGTTGTATGTTTATAATACATAGTCTTTCTGATCAAAACCACTGAAATAGAAGGAAGCCCTATTTCAGGAGCCATGAGGTTGCCCAGGATCCTGTTTGGGGTTGGAGGCAGGTAACAGTGACAGCACAAAAATTCAATGAGGCATGGCCGGGTAGAGTTCAGAGAGACACAATCTGATTAAAGGTATAGGTACTTTATCTGTGACTAAGAAAGTTGTGGGGAAGTGTCAGTCCTAATGGGCCAGCCTAATAAGCCAGTTTGTTTTCCAAACAAATAGGCCATGGAAGTCCCTAAGAACTAGGGGTATCTACCACTGTGACACCCTTTCATATACTGCTTTTTTTCACCAGATAATTACTTAGGGTGACCTACAAGGACAGAGAAAGAGAAGGTGGCCTCTGCTATCTTTCCCCTCCAGTTTGTCTCTGTGGTCAGCATACTGCTGATAGAGTATTATATGTGTATATATCAACAAGTAAAACTGAGATGCCCAGGTGTACCTGTTGCAGAATCCCCATTCTCCTGGTGTGAACTAAACACACACATTTGAGTGATTCAGTGTGCTAGTTAGCTGCTCTTATGTCTGAATTAAAACTTGAAGCCTATAGTGTGAAAATGAAGCAGGGATCAGCCATGATGCTCAGGGATCGGATATTCGCTGGCAAAGGTAAGGCCCTGGGTTTCATCCCCACCCCAATACATCAGTCATAGAACAGTTACATTTTAAATTTTTTTATTTACATAGAACAACAATAAATAAAATCTAAAAATCACACATACACACACACACACACACACACACACACACACTAGCCAGGAGTAGTGGCTATATTAGTTTCTTGACTTCTTACTGTGATTGGAAAAAAAATATCCTGCCTGACAAAAGCATTGGGTCGGGGAAATGGATCAGTGGGTGTGTTTCCTTCACATGCCTGATAACTAAAGCTACAGAGAGGGTCCAGGGTTGAGGGTTCATGGAGAGTGTGTATCACAGGGGGAAGGCAAAGAAAGCATGGAATGCTGGGGGCACCTGGCCACATGACATCCACAATCCAGAAGCAGAGAGTGATGGATGGTAGCACTCAGTCAAGTTTTCCATTTTATACAATCCTAGATCTCCAGGAAATGTGCTCATCCATAGTTCAGTTGTGTCTTCTCACAACATTATCAAGGCAACCCCGCCCTGTCCAGCCACACCCCATCCCTCCCTACCCCACCCTGGGCATGCTCAGAGGAGAGCCTCCCAGGGTACTCTAGATTCTGACCAGTTGACAACACTAGTACGGTAACACAGCCTAAAGCTCTAGTACTCTGGGAGTCCAGGCAGGATAAAGAATTCAAGGTCAGCCTTGGCTACACAATGAGTTGGAGGCCAGCCTGGGTTAACATGAGACAGCCGGAACCCCAAAGAAAGCAAGAAAACAAACAAAAACCTCACCATGCCAAATTAAAGAAAGAAATAAAATCCCCACTATTTTTGCAACTTTGGTGATACCGTCCCCCTCCTTATTGAATAAGTACCCATTTTCATTTTTGCAGATTTTGTATCCAGCCTTGTGTAAAAGAAATAGCAAGAAGCCATTTACTGATTCTCTACAGCTTGATTAATGACATGGTTCTTGTGAGACTCCTCAACAGAACGACTCTCTTAGCGATGTTTTCTTTCCAACCAATATTCACCAGCTTCCAGGAGCAGGTGCTCACATTAGCTGTGGGAGAAGGGATTAAAGTTCAGGGACAGCTCACTGAAATCCATTAATGTCCTTAAGCCTCTCCCAGATCATAGTTTCATCTGTATTGTTCCAAATAATTGCAGATACTGATACTTTACACACAAGACGTTGGCTGTTTCAGTAGTGATGTACAAGCACACTGGCATCTTCTAATGGTACCCACCATGTTCATTGACACCTAATTGGTCATGTGCATCCCAAAGCCAGAAGGATGGTTGTTAGAATTCCGACTGTACTACCTGGTTCAGGCGTTGTACACACAGTTTTCCTCCTCCTCTGTCTTCAGCTCAGCTTCTAAGCTGGCGTGTTGGAACAGATCTATGTCATCTCATCCATGTTTCTTCACTACTGGCTTCCTGTGACTAAGAATAATTCCAACGCTTTTAGCTTCTTGTTCCAATGTTTCCTTAACTATCTGGTGTCTTTTACTCTGATCTGCAGTGTTTCCTTCACCATCTCATAGCACAGTTGGCTGAGATTGATTGAATGCCTCTAAACTAAAGAATCGGGTTCTGTTTGATTCCCTTTTGGATGGGGAATTGATTTGTGAGGTCTCTGAGCGCTCTGATAAAAAACACTTTATGTTTTTAGTTTTTGTTTCCACTTAACAGTGGAACCTGAGATCTTATTTTATAGCCATCAGATTTCTATTCTCTCAACACCTAGCTGCAAGAGATCAATGGAGATAGATGAGACCTCCAAGTGGCCAGCTTCTCTCTTTCTATATCTGACACTTAAAAAAAAATGAATAACCACTTCACACCTGTCTGAAACAGTACCCAGCAAACTTTCAGAAATGCCTGTCACTATTTTAGACTTTGCGAGCCACACAGTATCCAGTATGGTCTATGTAAATTAATGAATTGATGAGAGTGGCCATGTTGCAACAATTTTTAAAATTTATTTTTGCAAAAGCAGGTGGTAGGCTGGATTTGGCCTACAGCCCATAGTGTGAAGCCCTAAGTGAAGTATATATCTTAGATATTTCTCCTGAATCCTCCTCAGTCTCTGTTTCTACTCTCCTTACAAACACGTGGTCCCACTCTGACCCCTGTGGGTCTTAGTATTTCAAATATTACTCCTCCCTCTGGTTACTGTGACTTAAATCTGTGACTTTAATGACCTCCACAATAGTTTCTAACCTTATTTAGGGTCGTCCTAAGGTTATTTATCTTGAAATACTTAAGACATAGATCACCGTCTTTCTCCACAATGGGAGAATTCTCTAGCTGGTAAGAGGAATCATCTTTTTTCTTTTTTCCTGATCAGATTCCCCACTGTAAATACTATTAAGCCCCACTGACTAAAATGTGTCTTCTTTTATCCTCCTTCTTCACAGTGTCTGGGAGTCTTTACTCAGTTTGCCTCTTGGATTAACAGCCAACACTGCCTCTGTCAGTATTCTAAACTAGTGGTGGCTAGAAGTAGTCAAAACAGGATGTATTACCTTGCCAAGAAATTAGAGCCCTGGGCCCCACTAAGACTTTGGTCTTGTGGAGAGGGAGCTGGGGATGAAGAGAGCCTGGCCTTCTGCCAAGGATGAGAAGTCCCACTGCCTTTTTACTTTTAGGCCACATGTAAAGAAAGAAGCATAAGTCAGGTGCTGGAGGGAGACAGCAATGGAAGCATCTAGTGAGGGGAAGATAGCCAGACTTTCACACAAGAGGGATGTCAATAGCTATTCTTGCCTTGTGTGCCCCTTGAAGCTAAAACGGGGATGGGTCTAACATCTGGGATGGAGAACCTGAAGGTGTCTGTGAAGCTTTTCAATTGGTCCTCATCTTTGTTGGTGGAGGGAACAAAGGAGGGGAGTGAACGGGGGGAGGATGCCTATTTCATCTGTCTAAAGCCATTATTAACCTTCTTTTAATGGTGTCTTGCTTGGACTATGAGAAGAACCTTCTATCTCCTGCTTCCTACACAGCAGGTGGTTATGATGCTCTCAGGAACCTCTCACCTCTGGTACAGCAGGTAGATTGCATTCTTAACAGGAACAGGAAAAAAGGAATGATTAATTAAGGGAGGAAGAAGGGAGGGAGAGAAGGAATGAGGGGGGAAAGGAGAAAAGAGAGGCAGAAGTAAGAAACGTTATTATCGATTAGGAAAGTGGGTTAGGAATATTTACAATTTTAGCGTCAGGATTATATTGTCCAATTTTCTATGTAAAGTGCTATTTCTCTGTCTGATCTGTGAATGCTTGAAGTTTATTATCTTAAGAAGATGATGAACCACACAGTAAACATTCACATGCCTTTCTTCTTTTTCCTTTCAACATAAATTTTACAATGTAAAAACGGCTAAGGCTCCTGAATATTTGAGTTTTGGATGTGGCGGTTACCATGAGTTTTGGTTGCACACCATAATGTTGTGATCATTTCTTTGTAAGTTCTTTGTTATAGATCACTCATCCAATTTTAATCTATTTTTAAACTACAAATGGGAAGATTAAAATGTTTTCTTCAGAACTGATAATATTGAAATGTAAGGATAATATATAGTTTTTTTATTGTAGATATTGTGTGTGTTGTTTCAATTACTATATCAGCTAAAGATCTTTTTCCCTAATAAACAGTCCTTCCAATAATGAGTCATGATTGGGCTTGATTCAATCCACTGGTGCAGTGATTCAGGAGTCAAGTTCCATGCTTCCTGAGCAGGTGTCTGTAAGATCAGGGTAAATTGCTACGGATGATAGTCGCTACAGACATGCTGAGAATTCAGAGGTGGGCAACACATGTCAAATGCACAGCGCACACACTGTGACTACTCAGTGCATGTAGCTATTTGCCAGCGTGGTTGAGGGTCAGCTGGATGGGGGTGAACAGCTTATCTAGAAAATTATTTGAGGGACAATAACCCCCTTTTAAATTTATATTCAACAGCAAAACTCCTATGTAGAGGCCTTAATAATGTACTGTTTGGGAGGAAAATCAAAGAGGTTAGCAAGTGGCCATTTCTGATACAGCTGGAATAGAGCCAGTAGTCTGGCTGCACCGTGAGCTGTTTGACCACCCATACTGCTGCTGTGGCATTGAAAGCTGGAAGCAGCTGGCCACATGGCATCCGCAATCCAGAAGCAGGAAGTGATGGATGGTAGCATCCAGTCAAGTTTTCAATATTATACAATCCTAGATCCCCAGGGAATGTGTTCATCCATAGTTCAGATTGGTCTTCTCACATTAATATAATCAAGGTAAGCTCCGCCCCGCTTTGCCCCACCCCACCTCACTCCATCCTGCCCTGCCCTGCCCTGCCCTGCCCTGCCCTGCCCTCCCCCTCCTTGCCCCTCCCTGCCCGGGGCATGCGTAGAAGCACTGCTGACTTATTCCATGGAGACTCCCATTAGCTACTTCATCTGCACAAGTCTTTACTGCATCTGACTTGTAAAGATCTGATGGACAGCATTTCACCACCTTGCTTCCCAAAGCAACTTCATGATCCTGTTTTTAAACTTCTGTTATTCTAGATTAGCAAAGATTGTAAATAAATGTAGGCATGAAGGCCTTTGTAAGAAGGTCACTTCATGGATTTGTCACATCAGCTGAGTTTGATGATGCATATATGTTTAGCATAGGCTAGCGCATGTCTTAATATTGGTTCTTGATTTTATCCATAAAATAAGTGTGACTTTTCCACCAGTAAGAAGAAATCTAAACGTTTTCTGTTTTCCTTGTTTTTAGAGAATGTGTGAACTTTGACCTATAAACTTGAGAAAGATCTAGACTAAGCCCGTTGTAAGCAGAAACAGCCACCAAGGTTGAAAATAATATATATATAAAAAAACTATTAACTATACACACATATATACCCACATATGTAATACACATGCAGTCTATCTGAAGACTCCATTCAGGTATTTGCTAATTGAAACACAGGTGAGTCTACACTTGAGAAAGGTGAGTCTACACTTGAGAAGTAAGCTCTAGCCTCGTGCCCCAGTCAGCACAAGGAATGAGCTTGTTGCCCATTTGGGTGTCATGATCATGAAAATGGAAGTCATCCCAGGAAGGAAACAATAGAAAAGTCAATCCCCAGTCCTACTTGAAAACATCCCAGAATAATTCCAATTGCTTCAAGACATAGGATGAGATTTCCAGGAAATTCCCTGAGATGTTTAATTCTTACATAAACTGGTTTGAAATTTTCATTATGACTCCTTACATACAAATAAAAAAAAAAAAAAACCCAAACTAGACAAACAAGATACTGGAACCAGACCTGGAAGAAAAAATAAAATCACTGGCTCAATGCAGAATGAACCTTAGTGGCTCTGACAGAAACTTCCGTGCCTAATATATTCATTATATTTCGCTACATTTCCATTTTAATTATCATGAAGAAAAGGCAGCCACCCTTTTGCCAAGTGCAGTAATTTATACTAGCAATGGTAAGATAAGTAATACCACTCTAAATACATCATAAACAAAATATTTATTAGGAAAGCCTCATTAGCATGCATTTCATTCTGATAATAAGGTTTAGGAATTTAAATTAATATCAGTGTTATTCGAGAACATGGCTATTAACATTTAATAATGTTTAGCATTTATATAGTCCTTTGTGTTTCCAAAGTACTTTAGCCATTAATTAATTAAACCCCAAATTATCATTGTGAGCAGGTTCAGCTCATGGTTTCCTCAGTTATAAAATTATATTCATTAAGTATTTTAACTTTTCCAGCTAGAAGTTCTCATTAGCAGTAAATGTCTTGGAAGTTCTGTCTTGCTGTCAGGTTGATTGTCTACCCAGACAAGAATCCCTCAATGGATGCCTATCAGGGATTCTATTCACGACCTGTGAGGGCCAGAGATGGGCAGCTGGCAAGAGAAGGGAACTCTGAATTGTCACTGAGTGTCTGGGTTTCTGTTCTGCTGGTTTTATTGCAGGTGTTCAGATTCCATTACCACACACTGATATACCTGTCAAGGTCATCCTTAAAGGCCAGGCTTTAAAATAGAATCTATACTTAGTATTTATCCAGCTAGGATATGTCACACACACAAAATACTCTCTGATTTAAAAAGGGATAGATGGAGGGGAGGGAGAAAAGGAGAGAGAGAGAAGGAGGAAGAAGGGAGAGAGGGAGGGAGGGAAGGAGGGAGAGAGTAGGAGGAGGGAGGAAAGAAGGAGGGAGGAGGAAAGAGAGGGAGGGAAGAAAGAGGGAGGGAGGGGGGGGAAGGGAGGGAGGGGGAGATAGAGAGGGAGGAAGGGGGAGGAAGGGAGAAGGAGAAGGAGAGCTTCTAGCAAGAAAACCTTCCTACTTGGAGGAGAGGGCTAAACTGTCATCTTGAGAACACAATGAGATTTAACAGGACACTGTCACTAACAGCATGCTTTGGCCCCTCACAATGGGTATTAATAACTTGGACCTTAGCAGTGACCTGGCCAGCCTTGTGGGGACTGTCATACAAAAAGGCTTCTCAATTAGTGTTGGTTCCATCCAGAGAGAAAATGTCAAGCAGGTGCTACCAATCCACAGGAGGTACTAGATTGCTTCATTTTGGACTTTGAACCCCACACAGAGCATCCTCAGTTGGGGAAGAACACTCTCCTTACACTTGGTTCTCTGACCACAGTCTTGGGCTGTTTCCTTTAGATAGGGGACACTCAGCTTTAAGAGAGTTTCCAGGCTGGTTACTTGCCTTAGCTGGTGGAATAGCCAGAAGACAGTCTCTTGAAGAAACCAAGGCATCGAATGCTATTGGCTTCCTCTGATGGATAATTGCTTCAGAGCTAAGCTGAGAAAAAGTCTGGAAACACTCGTGCCCTGACAGAAGAAAGTGTGGATTTATTATCAGCAAGGAGAAAATAAATTACTCTCATCCACTGGAGTGAAGAAGAATGCAGGAATAGACTCTAAGCACAGTCACCCTGTGGTCTGCACCCTGCCTTCCTTTGCTCTCCGCTGGGTTCACAAACACCAGGCTTTAAAACACAGATGCACCAGAGTAGTCAGGATAATGGGCTCCATCTCCAGTGGTCCAGAATCTTCCAGGTGGGAGTCACTTTATACAGCAGATCAAAACAAATGTAACATTTAAAAAAATAAAATAAAATGTGCTCAGCATTATATAGCCCCATAAATCCTAACCATGCTTTAACCTTCCCATCCTGGGGGCTGAGTTTTCTGGGTTGTAGAGATGGCTCATTTTCCATAGGTCTTCACTAATTTCAAACTTGTTGCTAATTTCAAACTACCCTTGGAATCCTTAATGCACATGTGCTTTTTTACAGAAAGAGACAGGGAGGAAGGAGAAGAGAAGGGAGAGAAGAAAGGAGGGGAGGAGGGAGGAGGGAATGCATTTACCTTAACCTTAAAATTCTATGAGTAAATGCTACACTGACAGGCAGACATAGCAGATATCCAAATATTTATTTCTGGTTTGAACCATCACTCTTCAGTACTTAATGGTTCTTATTACCTACATGCAATAAAACCCCAGACTCCTCGGATCTGATATTTAGGACCTCTACGATGTCATTTTTGACTTCCCAGTCCACATCCTTTCATTTCCAGCACACATGGAGCTCCAAGAAGGCACAGTGTATCTGATTGTTCTCCGAATACACTGCTGATTGTCCAGTCACAAGGCGTTCTTCTTGGGAGGGAATATGGGGAGAGATAGTTCACACTCCTGGCTTTTGTCTGAGCTGTTTCCATGAACTGGAATGCCCATATAGTTTCCAGCCATCCCCAGTCCACCATGGGATCCTGCAGGAGACAGAACTGTCCCTCACTGCTTTATTCTCCGAAGCACATGGGGCCTTCAAACATGGTCAGTATTCATACAACGGGACCAGAGTTTTAAAGTAAACCAATTTTTTTCTATGCATATAACTGTGAAATAGCATTGAACCCCAATACATTTAATTTAGGGGACACCTTATAGCATGAAGCTTTCTCAACAGAAGCCTAGCACAGTTGTGAGAATTTCAACTCAAATATAGAATGGACGCTACTCAAAGATTCGACCATGTGAAAGAAACTGAGCTAGGGAAGCTTCAGAAGAAAAGACCTTTGTCTGAGAAACTTCCTGGGCCAGAAGTTGCAACATGAAGAGTTTCGATGGATTCAAAGAAAGAAGCATTGCTAAGGAGAAAGCTGATGGCTGACCTGAGGAGCTGCAGAGCCATCTGTGAGAATGAAGGCAAAAACATCTGACCTACAAGCCAAATGCATATGCACATGAGCACGTGCACACACATATATAGACACTAACACACACACACTCACACACAGAGACACAAACTCACATATACACTAATACACTTAA
>JANHMN010000004.1:171804037-171834052 GCA_030674055.1 Rhabdomys pumilio | reverse complement strand
CACACACAGACACAAACTCACACATACTCTAACACACTTAAACACACACAATGACACACACACACTCACACACACTCAATACACAGAGACACACACAAACTCACAAATATACTTAATTAAATATGCACACAGAGCAATGACATACACATTCACACATACAGCCGTGACATACACACACTCACACATGCAATAATAGTATACATTCAAGAATGCACTAATAACACACACTCATGCATGCATATACAACAATGGTATACACATAGCAATAACAATACACACTCATATACTACACTAATAGCACACACACTCACATGCATACAATAAAAATACATTTTGAAGTGTGAGCTGGCATGGGAAGAGGATGCCCTGAAACTGAACAGATCACCCTGAATCAGTTCACCCTCCAGGCACTTCTGAACTCAGCAACAATGTGGCCCCGCTTAAGGCAGGAAGAGAGTCTCGGGCTGATTTGTAATTTTTCTGATGAGCCTATTTTCCTCAATTTTGAAAAAATAATTAATTAATTAGCATAACACAATTCATTTCATTTTCTATAATGCTATACCGATCCTCTCTTGAGAAATGCAGGCAGGCACGAGGCAGATACTTACACACACCCAGCCCCTCATGTGAGAGGTCTCTTTGGGGATTTAAAGCATCTCTTTTAAGTGAAGTTAAATTCCATAGGAGGAAAAGATTACATATTATCTTGTATACAATGGCTTTTCCTCCCACTTTTCTTCCTGAGTGGAAAGGCAAATGACAGAAAATAAAAGTGAGGTTCGGAATTACATTAAACCTGGGCAATTTGTGAGCTGTTAGGTTAGTGATGATTTTGTGTCTGGTATAAATTCTCAGCACAATGGATCCAACTCTGCACCAAGACTCGCATTAACATTAATAAGAGCCATGCTGCTAAATTCCTCAAATCACAGAAAAATCTCTCCACTGAATGCGAAGCTCTGGGGAGCCGGTGTGCAGCAAATGGTAGGTCAGAGAGCAGAGCAAAGCCGGGCTGGAGGAAACGTTAGCAGGCAGTGAACACTAGTGAGACAGCCACATTTAGAGCTGCTCAGCTCACAAGCTGCACACAGCCTGCGAAGTTAGGTGGTCTGGCCACAGCTCTTCTCTGTGTGGACTTGGAAGAGTTAGTGTTTTCCCTGAGTCATATTGCATTATGTAAAGTTAATGCAGTGGTTGTCATTTAGTAATCACAATAAAAAGACAGTGAATGTGGCTGCAGGGACATGGCAAAGGTCTTGGAATATTTTTATCCTGACAGCTCAATCTAGGAAAAAGTTAAAATTAGAAATATTGTAGTTAGCAAACATTTTTTAAGTAGTCAGGATAAGGGATAGATGGGTAGAATTTTTACCTCCCCATTTGCGTTTAGCTCACAGACGTGTTACTTTATACATTCATTAAACTGCAACTTTCATTAATGAAATACACAAGTCGGTGAGTGTTGAGCACGGGTGTGTGCCTAGGATGACAACCATATTCAAGACAGCAGACCACTGTGCCCACGCTTCTTCACCAGCCTACATTAGCCATCCCTGTCTTCCTCAGCTACCTCTGGGGTAGTCTACATTGTATCACCAAGACTAACATTGTCATTTCGTCTCATTTTATTATCAAGTAACACTCTGTGCCATAATCTCTTCATCAACCAACCTTCCAATTGCAAGAAACTTCAAATTGTATCCAAATGCATCTGCTGTGAATGTCATTGTGTCATGTTTAGGAGGTAAGTTTTCATTTGGGGAACGTGAGTCCTAAAGACTAGGTGGGTGAGCTGTGTCCTGTTTTAAGAAGCTGGTTTTACACTATCTATCTGTGTTCCAAAATGGCGCTGCCTTCCTATCCAAGTCATTTATAGTTTCTTGGATCCTCGGGTATGTGCAGCGATCACCATCTTCTACCTGTGACAAACTTCCACATACTTTGCTGTTCTTTAAACATTCACATATATCAGCTTGTATTCATGTTGACCAAAAGTCCAGGTCCAGGGTGGCAGAATCATTAATCAGAGACACAAACTAAATAAAGGCTTCCATCCAGCCGATGTGCTCTTTGGAAGCTTCTCAAGTCCATGTGCTGTGGATTGTTATTGGATTGTTATTTTACTTTGTTTATTTATATCAAACACTTTCTCCTTCCACTTCTCCTCTGAAAGGATGAGGCTGGAATACCTCTCTACCCTGGCCTATTAAGTCTCTACCAGGGTAGGCACATATTAGATTCTGTAATGTTGTAGCAATGAGACTCCCTTTCAGGGCTGGCTCTTGGCCATGAGCTTCCTTTGGTCCCAAGCTGCCTGCATTCCTCATGGCATTACTCCATCCTCTAAGCCAGCTCCAATGCACAGAGCTCTCTCTTTTAACTCTGACCCTCTCTGACTGCCCCACTATATGGACTTATTGTTCCAGATCTTAAAGCCTCATGTGATTTACCTATGAGGACAATCCACAAGTTCTCCCTGTATTTAAGCTTAAGTGATTCATAGTCTCATCTTCAAAAGTCCTTCTTTTGTAAGAGGATCATATTTATAGCCTCTGCCCACATTCAAGAAAGGGTGATCATACCACAGCATCATTCAAAGATTTAGGTCATTAGAGGCCAACTTTAAATCCTAAATGGTACAGAAAAATTAACTTGAATGTAGCATCTGTAATTTTAACTTACGCTCCCCTAATGACTAAAACTAAGTGTTCGTGTGCACTCTTTACATTTTTTACGGTAGTATCTAATAATAAGATTACAATTTTAATTGATTCTTCTATCTTCATAATACCATTTTTTAAAGTTTTAAATATATTATTAATGTTAAGTCTCTTGTTGTATTTAAATAAAATCAATATCCTAAGATCATCGGTTTCTCTGATCAACAAAGACACAATATCCTGCATCTGGTCTTTCCTCCAACTGTGAACTTTGGTAATTTTGTGCATAGATGTCTTACGGATGTTTGTGAAAGTATCCGTGACATTTTCTCATCTTTGTTAGCATTGTTATTTAAATTGTACTTGTTGATAGTGTATAGACATTCCACTGATGCGTGAGTATGGAATTTATATGCCGTGCCTTCATCACAATCAGTAGTTTCAAGATCCATTTTGAATATTCCTTGAAATTTTTAGCATAAAAATCCTATCATCTGAAAGGAAGTCTTGCTTCTTGCTCCTAAGTCTGGATCCCTTTCTTTACTTTCATTCTCTTTTTGCACCGGCTCTGTAGAAGTTAGAACAAGGAGAGCACACACCACCGCCTAGTGCCCAGCCTTTCATGGAAAAGCCTCTATTAACTCTAATGGAGATACAATTTTTTTCAAACAAATTTTGTCTTTGTCGAATTGAGGATGTTTCCCTCTAATTGTTAGCTGCCAATGAAGTTTCAATGAATTAATTTCAAATTAATAAAATATTTTTCTACATCTACTGAGACGGTCATGCATTTTTTCTTTCTTTCACTTTTAATGAAACTGATTATTTTGTGTTAGCCAGGTAATACTATGCATACAAGTTAAATCATCTTTCCATTTCTGGAAAGGCACCAGGTGGTCCATTATAGGTTATTTATTGGATATATTTTGTACTTCTAGAAGACATGAGTTCAATTCACAGTGCCTACGTGGACAGGCTCACAATCACATATTACTCTAGATCCAGAGAATCTGATGCCCTCTTTTGGGCATCCCAAGAGCACCTGCACACACACACACACACACACACACACACACACACACACACACTCACACAATTAAAATTAAAGAGAAATCTCCCAAGAAATTATGACTCTGTGTTCTTGAGGTTATTGACTTTGGTTTTACTTTATATAAACATCTTTTACTTTAACTTTTCTTCACAGATTGAAATGAGGTTTTTGTAAAAATTGTTTTTCCTTCTATGTTTGATAGAATTAGCCAGGAAAGATATTTGTCCTGGAATTTTCCTCTTTCTAAGTTATTGAGATTCAAATATGCTTCCAGATTATCCAAGTCATCAGCCTGTCATTAAGGAATGAGCTTTGGGAGGTTGTTTATAAGTGGAGAGTTCCCAGTTTTGTCTGAGTGTTTAACTGTAGTAAGATCACTCACAATAATCTTGTATTATCTTCTTCAACTCTGCAAAATGGATAGTGTCGCCTTTTTGTTCCTAATATTGGTAGTTTGTAATTAATTTGTATTTGTTCAGTTCCATCTATTTAAATAGCTTAGAAGGAGGCTGGATTTCTCAACACTTCTGTTTTCTCCTGTTGACTTTGTTGCTTGGTGATGTGGCTGCTCCTGTTACTTATTTATTTTGTTTCTGCTTTTCAATTAAATGATTATTTCTGCTTTCCTTGACTTTAATTTGCTAGTTTCTTTAATTTTATGGTTTCTTAAGTGGGAGAGAAGACCCCAGATAGGTTTCTTCATTTCTAGTAAAGACAGCTTTTGTTGTTTTAAAAAAGCCTAAGCACTAAATATCTATGCTCACACAAACACAATTTTTGTGTAGCAGTTAAGTTTTCAATAAAGTCAAACTTTTTTTTCTAGTTTTCTATGATCTGTGGATTACACTGGAGTTTCTTGCTCTTGTTTTTAAATACTTGGAAAGTTTACAGATGTTTTTCTATTATTGAACTGTATCTTAATTCTTATATGGTCATGAAATATACATTTCATAATTTACACACTACTGGAAAAGTGTGTGTGTGTGTGTGTGTGTGTGTGTGTGTGTGTGTGTCCTAGAATAGTCTATCTTGGCCAATATTCTATGTTTATCTTATAATTTTTTCATGGTTTCAGTTCTTCGTTACTTAGGTCAGTTGATTTGCAAATATTGGTAATGTCTTCTAATATGATCAGTTTCTGTGTACTGAGCTAATCAGTTTGAAGCCCTTTGCTTTAGTTGTGGATTACTCTGTTTTATTTTTGCCCTTTTACACGCTTACAAGTTGTGTATTAATAAACCCATCAGCGTTTGTCACTATGAAATGATGATCTCTTTCTTTGGGTAATATTTCTATCTGAAATTTATTTTTCTTGATATTACAACAATCACTTAAATGTTACATTTGTTAATATTTATAGACTGTGTCTATATTAGTTTTTATAACCTTACTGTCAATATTTGTTTCTTTATAGCTCAAATTCAATCTTGCTGATAGATCTTCTTTTAAAACAGTCTGATAATGTCTACATTTAAGATGAGATGCTTAAAGAATATACATAAGACATGATATTGAATTTTTGATAGTAATTGATTATCTTATCATAACCTTCTCTTTATTCTTTCTTTGTGTTTCCTTTTCTTTATTTCTACCTTACTTTGAAGAGACTGAATGTTTCAGTGATTTCTTCCATGACCTTCACTGCCCTCAGGGCCCTCCAGTGCCATCTTCATCACAACAAGGCATTTTCTAACTCCACAAGTCTAACTTGAGTCTTTTTTTGGCGTCATTATTTCATAGCACCTGTTGTTTCCTCTTCCTCCGTGAACAATGGAGTCTGTTTGCAATTTCTAAAACTCTCTTTTATGCTGATCCTGTTACACTTCATGCTTCTGGGTCTTTGCTTACCTATAGTTTTGTCTTTCCCTGGAAGCTGGCAGGCCTCCTAAATTCCTCATAGATGACAGTTATCATGGATTTACACTGTCGGATGTTGTTTTGAGTATTTTTGAGCTTTGTAGAAGCAGATTGATCCTTTTGAGGCCTTTCTTACAGTTCTGATGGGCAGAATGAAAGTGACTTTTACTCTGGAATTAATTGGGCAACATGGCTGAGATACTCTCCTGATTTTCGTCAGACCATGGTAAGACTTTCTACTTGAGCTGTGAGAGCAAGAGCAATGTGCACTTCTATGCCTCTTCTGCTTTAGCCTAAGTCTCTCTCACACTCTTTGTAGCTTCTCTACAACACGAACTGAGCAGTGATGAGTAGAACATTCTAGAAGACTCTTTAGCAGTCTTGGGACCTGCTGTCTGTGCTATGATTTTTCTCTTTGATTCTCTGCCCCACCGGTTCTGCCTACCTAGGTCTTCCCTATAATCAGGAAACTACCCTTCGTATAATCCTAGAGACTCACTGGAGCAGCCAGTATGCCCTGTAGAGCTGCCCTCTGCTTCCCTTCTCTTGAATAATATTGATCCTCACTGCCTCTAGCCTGGTACATAGAAACCATTGTTTCATATGTTTTATGTGAGTTTTCAGTTGTGTAATGAAATCTCATTTCAATTACCCTTCATGGCTAGAAGTCAGTGGTTCTCAACCTTCCTAGTACTACTACCCGTTAATACAGTCCCTCATAATGTGGTGACCCCTAGCCATAAAGTTATTTCATTGCTACTTTATAACCGTAATTTTTGCTACTGTTACGAATTGTAATGTAAATACCTGACACGCAGGATATCTTACATGCGAGTTCCACAGAGGCCATCACCCACGGGCTGGGAACTGCTGCTAAAAGTAGAAATCTGTACTGTATCCATCTTTAATAAAAATAAATATTTGGATATAGAAAAGCATAAAAAATGACATTATCTGAATTTTTCTAACCTAGAAAGAAATCATTTTTAATAATTCATTAAATTTTCACGTAGACACATTCACGGCAAGATATTCTTTAGCTTGCCTTTTGAGTGAATAAAAAAATCAATTTGTATGATTAGTTTTAAGACAGCTCTGATTCCAGTGAATAGATACAGTAAAGATATTTAACTCATCCTTCGTAACTGGGCAGTCAGATTTCCCCAGTGTCTAGTTTTTAAGGCTGTCTGTTGAAGCCCCGGCAATCTCACCTGAAGCTGATAATCACTTGCCCTACACGGAGTTGATTTTAAAGTTTGAAAACTCGTGTTCTGTGGCTTTGCCTCATATACCTTCTGCTGAAATTCTTAATAAGGAGAAAGATGAGAAGAAATACAACTGATTCTGACGGGTAGTGTTCTGACCTAAGATTGGTAGAGTGTGGAAATTTTACTTTAGCTCAGTCTGGACTGAGAAAATTGAGGTTTTAAGACTCAGTCGGATGGAAATATCCAAGACAAGTCTTAGGCTGCCCACTTACTGGCTAAGTAACTAGAATTTCACAATACTTGGGCAAGTTAATTCAAGTTGGTGCTAGAGGCAAACAGAACATTTTATTCATGGATGGTGGCTCAAAGCCGCATGAATAGCATACAATGGGAATAAGTGGTAGTTGGTCTTAGCCTACTGAAATAATTGGGCTATTGGATCTATGTGCCAGTAGACAGTGATCTCTGAGTTTGTACCTAATAGTTGTGTTTTATAGTCTCAGCAGAGAGCTCTGGCTTACAGCATAATGAATAATGAATAACACAGGTAGAAGTATTACTGAGTTAGAGTTGAGATATGTTAATAGACGCTGAGGTGAATCTGTAATCAACTAAAGTAACCCACATTAATATATTTTATGTTCGCAAAGCTTAAAAAGACAAATAGCTTCAATATCTTCCGCAGCAGAAAAAGAAAAGTAGATTAATGTTTACCTAGCAATCAGTAGCCCTAATTTTCTATTGGTCTTACGAACAGGGTATCTTCCACGAGGTCCGGACGGCATAAATTGTAAAGGGGCGCTTGCTTTTAGGAGTAGAATTGAAGTGCACAAGCCTTAAGAGAACGAACAAGTTAAAATCTATTCTTTATTCCCCGCTTAGTTCCTCGACATTTTAATTCTGAGAAACTACTAATTAGTTTTTCACCGAGTGGTCCAGCTTTAATAATAGACATACGGGAAGACAAGCTTTCAACAAAGAAAAAATCTAATGCAGAGTTATTGTCAGATTAAAATAAGAGTGGCATTTTGTCGAGGAGTCACATCACCGAAGACCCAACCACAAGCAGGAAGAGCAGAGGAAAGAGATGCCTGGAGAAGGGTGTGGGATAAATTACCAGAGGACACAACCAGCCTTCGGGGCTAAGTTCTATGGTTAAAATCTGGCTCTTGAGCTTCTCCCGTTCAAGATTCATCTCCACAGGCAATGAAAAGCTTTGAGAAAATAAAATTGAGAACCAAAGTTCGTGTCCTGCATAACCACATTAGTCTTGTTTTGTTGTTTTTAGGAAACATTCCTTTCCATTTTTATGGCATCTAAAGGCAGCGGGCAACCTTCATCTCCGCATTCACGGATTCAGTCAACCATCGGTTGAGCTCTGGCTATGAACCCTACAGTGAGCTGACCCAGAGACACAGCGAAGAGGCGCGATAGGCAGCGACTACTGCTGGAAACTTCACACAATTAACTATTGCAAATAAGGTAAAAGGTGTCGAAAGCAACTGTCCATTCTCTAATCGGCTGCGTCGTCGTTTTCTTAAGCTGATGTTAAAACGACCATGGCTTGAAAAATGTAATTACTGAGCAAAAAAAGCAGGACATCTGAACAAAAGGATAAATCGTTAATAATAAATAATGCTACAATAAATAAATAATGCCAACGTTAGTGAAAGAAGGGAATCATCTGATTGGCCAGTCACAATGATGATTCCTTTATATGGAAACTCTTAAGGACTTTTTACAGTGAGGAAATGTTGGACATTAAGAGTCTTGTGTATTAAAAAAAATGGTCATAAATAAATAATAATAGTTTCCTAGCCACCAAGAAGCTACTACTAGGACATGGAGAGAGCTAATTTTGGCGTTACAAAACAATTAAACTTGCATAGTAAAAATCAACTTGATAGAAATCAAACAAAGCTAAGATAGAAATATTATCATAGCTAGTTTTCCTATAATACAATTTCATGTTATAAAGTTAGTTTAAAATGTTTCCAAAGAAAAAATAGTTGCTAAGTAATAGTAAGGTAAAATCAATTTTAATAAACAAATGTTTTACAGCTCCCTAATCTATTTCATGATCCGCACATTTTATTTTAATGAAAATTATTTTATTTCAAATTGTGGTAAAAAATAGCAGTGGCCCATTACAGAGCAGTAAGTCTTCCTATATATGTGTCAAGTTTAAGAGATAAGCTTAATATTCTTGATCTGTGCCCCACGATGATTTCCCTCCCTTTGAGCTGGGTTTTGCAGCTTGTCGTGTGCACATGTTCTCAGTCGTTGTGAGGGAGATGGCACAGTGGTGTGAATAACTGATGTGCCATGTACATCTGCTCTCAATAAGATTTCAGTATTGATAGGTGGGTCTCAGATGCCAACAGGGTAGGTTCTCAACAAGAGAAAATAGCAGAGGAAAAGATGACATAATGCCTTCAAGATTACTTTCAACAGAAAACATACCTTAAAATATTCTGCTTAGCAGAAACTATCTTTAATTTCAGGGACTCAGTCCCCTGGTACATGAGATACATTTACTCCATGAATCGGTCTTCCTTCTGAACTAACATTTTATAGCTTATGTGACTCGTGTTCACTGGACCCTTTGACAACTGTCCCTCAAATCCCAAAGTCCCCACGGTCAGTTTCCCTTCCCAGGGGGCCTGTGGATTGTTTGATTGCTCTATGACTATGCGAGATATCATTATCACTGAATATTTCAAAAGTTCCCCATTCTGAGTTAGCCCTGAGAATACCAACTGTCTCCCATGATCATGTGTGTCCTGAGAATAGATTTTCCTCAGAGAGGCATGGACTGCCCACTACATCTCCCTTCATTCAAACACCAAAGTGAATTCTCACTGTTTCAGCATGATATACAGCCTATCTCCCTCTGATATCATAGAACGTTATCTCCCAATAAAAATAGACTCACTGTCTGTATACATTTCTTAAAACTATGATTAAATAGTTACCCTTAAGTAACCCAGCATGCTCTGAAATACAAAATGTTGTTGTAGTTTTTCTGATAATAAGTCATTTGGAATGAACTCTGAAATTTGATTGCTTCTGTAGTCAAGTGTTATAAATAAAAATTTGATTCATGCTCCAACATTATTCAGAAATAAAAGGTGTTCAATTTGGTATTGTGCATCTAGGCCAAATTGACTGTGTTCAGCCCTAGCGTTTCAACCTCTAAATTATTGTTTATGTTCATCGGTTAGTAAGTATCCCAGGTTCTGCTGTTGCATTTTTGAGAGCACTGCATCAAACTTACCTACCTTCAAAGGATAATGCCAAATAAATTCTATTACTTCTTAGTGTGAATATTGCCTCTCTGCTTTCTTGCTACTGGTGAATCCCTGTCATTTCATCACACTGGGTAATGATGGGCATGGCAGGAAGAAACACATCCATACATTCAGAGTTCCATACAGCCTGTGACTCTGCTACAGGCCATCAGAAGCAAAGATGGAGGATGCACCATAAAATTCGATTATAAACATCCAGGGTAGCCTTGGGATACAGCTGCAAAGTATTCCAACAATTCACAGAGAATTTTTAAAAAATCACATTAGTAATTAAATAGTTTGGCCGAGGTGGGCCAATCAGCACTGCAGGACTGCACAAAGAATTGGTCAGCCCATAGAAAGGAGAATGCAGGTCACAACCTGCCCAGGAGAAATAAAAACTGGCTAGAACAACATTTGCATAAATAATATTTGATCACACATGTTTCTCATCAGCTGATTTCATTTGTTAATTAGACTATGTTTAAAAAAACATGAAAGCTGGGCTGAGAGATAGCTCAGAGGTTAAGGGCACTGACTGCTCTTCCAGAGGTCCTGAGTTCAATTCCCAGCAACCACATGGTGGCTCACAACCATCTGTAATGAAATCTGGTGCCCTCTTCTGGTGTGTCTGAAGACAGTGATAGTGTTCTCACATACATAAAATCAATAAATCTTAAAAAAAAAAAAAAAAAAAAAAGTGAAGGCCACAAGTCTGAAAGAAGAGTCCAATCAAGCTTTTTGAAAACCAAAACAGGTTTCAACAAGCTGAGATCTCAGAAGTGGGGGTTGGTGGGTCGTTGAGAATGGGATATACTGCAAAGGTAGAAAGAAAAGAGAACAAGGCTCTCTGCAGGTGTTTCGCACAAGACAAAAGGAATCCAATAAGCAGTCTCTGAATTGGGAAAACTGGGCGTGGCCATGGGAAGGTATTCCAGTGCTGTGGAGTAGACACTCAATAAGACAGCAAACTCATGCCCTGGCCCAAGCAACTGAAAATCCAGGGAAAGCACAACAATAGGCTTCAATAGCATCACACTGTGTGCTACAAACACAAACGCTAGAAAGTGCAACAGAATATAGCAAAATGGGTGCATTGTCCTTCAAGGGCAGGCTCACAAAATTGGTGGTTTACTGTAGTTACAGACCTGATTTGGAGACCCAGGCTGGAGAGCCTGGGGCAGGTACCAGCTGGGCCCATGTGCACTGTGCCAAAAGTAACTAACTCTCTTCTAAAAGAACGAACATTGCTTCAAGTAGCCAGGAGTAATCTCGATTCTCTAAGGGAGATGACAGACTAGAATAAATAGAATCTGGTTTGTGGAACATGAATTGAAACAATAAGATTAATAAAATTTAAAAGATGCGTACATATGAATAAAAGAATAGGATGGTTTACATAAATAAGAAAAAAGGATGAGATGTGCAGAGAAATAAATATATGTATAAGGAAACCCTCTTTCGGCAACCCCCACCCTTAACAGATTATCTATTCATAAAGGAGGAAGAAAGAGAGGCAGTAATGTGTGCATTCCCGTGTCACATGAAAAATGGAAGCAAAACTCTCTTTGCTTTTCTCTATACAGGCATGAGACAAAACACCTGGTGAAGAGGAAATTTTGCTACTGGGACAATGAATGCAAGCTCATCTTGTCCTTTCTTGGGACTTACTGAATCATAGCTGCAATGTCTGTCAGATCAAAACAGTGTATGTGGCAAGGGTAATCTGCCATTCAAACTGAGGGAGATGAGAAGAGGCACTTAGCAATGGTACAGACTTGAAGGTGGGTACCCCAGCAAGCTGGAGCACTGTGTCATCTGCCCTGGACCCTTAGCTTCCAGTGTGGGTCCCTGGAGAAGGGCTAATGTTACAGGAGACCAGGCCAGATTCAAGGGCTCAGCTGAGTCCCAGAGCAGGCTCCAAAGGTTTCACCAATCTCTAGTGACTGTTCAGACAAATCTTTGGTGCAGAAATTCAAAATAATCATGAATTTAAAATGTGGAAACAGAGGAGATTACATTCGCATTAGGTTAGCAGGGGAGCAGGGGCAGGATTGGCCCTGACCTAAAATTCAAGAAGTGCAAACAACAACAACAACAACAACACAGTCAAACAACAAACAAAACTGAAAAACAAAGTAAGCCACGCTCCTCTATAGGGATGGAAAATGCACACTCCAGAGCATACATATGTCTCTGATAGAGAAGCACTGTGCAGGATTTCAAGTGCAAGGCAGGATATAACTAGGGTAAGCATGGAAAGAAGCATAATTCAGAACACCAGGGTAGCCAGCAGGGAAGCCAAAGTAGAACTTACTTTGGAAACCATAGGTGAAAACCTTATAGCAAGGACTTAGCTAGAAGATGGGAGGTAAAATAAAAGAGGCAAAATAAAAATTGATATCATTAATTCAAAGCAGAACTGTGCTGACGATACCTTTTCATAAAGTAATAACCAACCTGCAACACTGGCTCTATCTTAAAGTGTGTGCACAGGACCAGTATATAAAATGATGATGATGATGATGATGATGATGATGATGATGACAGTAATGGTAACAGTAATATAGTAATAGTAATGGTAATAGTAATTAATAGTAATGGCTGAGCCCCTTCAAAGACACTTTCATGAGAAATTTGAGGGTGTGAACTGAACCCTAACAGAAGTAAGGTTCTACAGCATTTGTTAGAACCGGAAGACAGAACAAGACAGAAAATATTCTTTTGACTGGTTTCATTCTATAAAAAAGTCAGTTAACTCTGTGAGAGATGGAAGAAGATGGTAATGGGTGATAGTCACGGTAACTCGTTGGACAAAAGAAGGAAGGCAAGCCCCTGTCACACAGCTACACCAATGTTCTGAGGATGCTATTCCAAAGAAAAGAGGGCATCACATTATAATCAAAGACAAAAATGCCAGGTTCTGCAGGAGAGTTGGAGATGTCTGTTCAACTTCCAGCCAAAGCAAGGGCTCTGTGTTCAATGTTTTTATATTCCAACATAATCGGGAACAGGAAGAGGAGAAAGTGTTTTAGATGTGTTTTGGATGGTTTTAGGTCTTAAGGAAGTAGGCATTTGCTCTGGGTTAGAAACTTGCACAAACTGAGGGTGTTTCAATATTTTTTTAACCCATGAATGAGGGGGGAAAGGAGCAAGGGCTAAGAGTTATTGACAAAGAAGCAACAGATATTCAAGTTAGCTCAAAAGAGGGAAGCATCTCTGTGATTTATGCAATGCTTTCCTGACCGGAGCTCAGCTGTGACAACTGAGGGCCTGGATTTGTCTTGATCTGCTGTAGTCACCAAGCATGCTCATCTGGTGGCATCTGATGACGGTGTCTGTAAAACTGTTTTAAGTCGGGAATAGGATGCCTTCACAGCACCAGGTCAGCTACCAGCTGACAGCTGTCAGGGCTGCTCTTTTACATTTGATCCTCCAGAGGAGAATGCTGAGAAGCGTTCAAGACATGAGGGCATCCTCCCAGGGATTCTGCTACAAAGCACAGCTGTAAGAAATGAGATTTTTCATATGTAGAGGTCTTCAAAACCTTCTACTGAAGCCCCCTCATTTTCTAAATTAGGACATTAATCCCCAAGAGATGTGAGCCCAGCAATGCCCATATTCTCTGTGGCCTCACAATTTCTGTTGTAAATGGCTCTCTTTCTGTATTTAAATTCACCCAGGGCAGAGAGCCTAATCCAATATGACCTCAGCATCATATTGAATAAAATTGTTTTACAAAGATATCTTTTAGATATTTTTCTGACAGCCAAACCAAATCATAGTTGTAGTCCTGTAGAGACAGAGATTGTAATAATAATACATACAGGACTTAACACCTGATGAACTGCCTTCATTAGATTTTTTTTCAAATTTATTCAGTGTAGATTGCCTTTCTATTTCATCAAGAATGGTCTTGAAGATAGGGAGGTAACTCAGTGTGTAAAGTGTTCGCATA
Source organism: Rhabdomys pumilio (assembly GCA_030674055.1). Lineage (NCBI taxonomy): Eukaryota > Metazoa > Chordata > Mammalia > Rodentia > Muridae > Rhabdomys > Rhabdomys pumilio. The sequence goes on along the minus strand of JANHMN010000004.1, from coordinate 171,820,025 downwards.
CAAGCAGGAGGACCTGAATGTGGGCCCTAGCAAGCACACAAAATAGTAGGCATGACAGGCTTGTGATCACAATGAGAGAGAGAGAGAGAGAGAGAGAGAGAGAGAGAGAGAGAGAGATAATAGTAGTAGCTTGCTAGCCACATCAGTGAGCTCTGAGTGTCAGTTACAGACACATTTTTTCTTTTGCTTTTTCTTTTTAAAAAAACAAAACTAAACTAAACAATAAACAACAACCAAGAACTCAAACAAACAAACAAACAAGCCCACCACGGTTGAAGTAACTGAATAGTGACAGATTAGGTTAACCTCTGACACCCACACACATGCACGTATATACACATTTCCACGCTCACATCCATCTAGACACAAAGAAAGATGCACACATGTGTACAGAGAGATAGATCAACACATGCACACATACGCAAATACATGGGAAAAGAATGTTCTTTATCTCAAATGGATATATATGACAGTTTCATTTTAGGAAAGTATGGCGCGCATAAGCAGATGGCGGGGAAGATCTGACAGCCAACATCCAGCTCCAGTTGGTGACCTGGGGTTGACTATGGTGGGCTGAATTTCCAGGCTGATCGCCCGTTCTCACCGGTTCATTTCCCGTTCCCACAGTGCCATGTTCAGTCAGCCATGGTAGATATCTTTTTGAGAGAATGGAGGACCATTCTTCATTCAAAATAATGAGATGCTTCACTATGGGTAAGCTCAGTAGGCAAGAGGCTAACGCAGGAGAAATGCTACAAGTTTGAAACTGGGTTGGGAAACACAGAATGTTCCAAGCCAGCCAATGTTACAGTGTAAGATTGTTTTGAAAAGGAGGATGGGGTGGGGAGAGAAGAGAAAAAGCTTTGGGAGATCTGACAGCTCATACAGCATGAATACAACAGCTACAAGCACGAAACCTGTGTGGAGAATCTTCTACAGAAAATGTTTTTTAGATTTAATTTTGTTTATAATTTTGTGTGCATATGTGACTGTACATTAAGCAGACAAGTAAGTGCAGGTGTCCTCAGAGACCAGAAGAGTGTGTCAGCTGCCCTGGAGCTGGAGCTACAGTCAGGAACCAAACAGTGGTCCTCTAAGGGACTAATAAGACCCATCTCTCTAGCCCTACTGTACATGTAACGAGAAGGGGACCTTGTGGGGGATTTTTGTGAGGAATTTTCTAAGATCATTCCTCTATGGAAATCTTCTAAGAAAAACTTTCAGAAAGGAACCCTCTGAGGCAAATCTTCCGTGAGAAACATTCTGAGAGGAAGGGTACCTCTGTAATATTCTAAGGACAACGTTCCATGAAGAACCTTCTGAGAAGAATCCTCCATGGAAAGACTTCAAAGGGAACCTTTATTACACATGGGTGGCAATAAACAGAAGACCAGAGGCAAAAGCACATGGTAGATATTTGCTGGATTTTTATGGTTAGCAGTGTCTTCTGGAAAAAAAAGTATCTTCATTTCCTGAGGAAAATCACCCCACCTCCTTTAATCAATATGGTTCACACAAAGCTACATTGATTCCTTGGCTCTCTGGATAGACACTTGATTCAGATCCAGCAATCCTCTATCCCAATACACAAATTGTCTCCAAGGTAGACAAGATATCCCAGATTGCCAACAAACTCAACTTTAGGACCTGGGTGTAGAGGTTTTGTCCTGGCAATGGCACTGGTGAACTATTAAACAGGAAGTAAGGGTCACCAGGTGGAGGCAGCCAGACTGGGTTTTGGTTCCATGCAAATGAAGTAAAGGTGAAAGGCAAAATAAGTAAGTAAATAAGTAAATAAATAAATAAATAAATACCAAGTATTTAAACACAACACTTAGAGCCAACCATACCGGGGCACATATCCCCAGAGTGTTCAATTACACACGCTGAATCTTTGTCTTTTCTTTAAACTGATTTGAACTGTGTTTCTAGACCAAATAAAGCAGCACAATAAAGAAGTAAATTTGAAAATGTAGTGTGGAAATTTTCCAGAGTGATCTTGACATATATATGCAATGAAAATGCAGCATTATGTAATGAGATCAAGGCTTTCAAGCAGCTTTTAAAATTTACTAATGGAAGAATGAATACATGATGATAAATTAACATTTATTAAATGCCTACTTGAAGGTATTTAGGAATACTCCTTAAACTGTATGTTGACATACAAAGATATCAGGTTTATCTTATATATGGATGTTCATATTGCTAAGAGGGAAGACTTCATTGTAAGCCAAATTTTGTGAAGAAGACACCTAATCCCTGGAGAAGGAGTTATGGGTAGTTGCAAGTTACCTGGTGCTGGGAACTGAACTTTGGTCCTCTAGAAACACAATGTGTGCTCGTAACCTCTGACCATGAATTTAATTCTGTTTGAATAAGTCTATACTGTTAATACAAACAGTCCCTTCCAAAAATAATAATCTTTCGATTTGAGACCCAAGTTATCCATGAGTATAGGAAGAGAGGATGGGTAGCTTACCCATCCTTGTACAGTGGCATGGTACACTGATTCATCAAAAGAAGAGATCATTCCTTATATGGATTGAGAATAGGAACTGAAATAACAAGCTGAAGTGACTTCTGAACTGGCTATTCTTACAGCAGTTTGTGCCCAGTAGCAGTCCCTATTGATGCAAGGCATTCTAAACTTCTTTTATTGTTTTGGGATCCCTGGTCTGCTTGTGTAGTCAGTTTCCTGACTTTAACAGTCTATGTTAGAGCCCCATGTGACAGACACAGCCTTTTGCTATGGAAACTTCCATGTGCTAGCTCCCATCTCAACTTTCAGCCTGATGTGAGGGTCAGGTCTGTGCCCATCAATTAGAAAGGACAGCCTGAAGATGACACATAAATGTCATTGTTCGGCTCAGCACAAAGCTACAGTGTTGTAATCAAGGTCTATCTTGGGGTAAACAAGAGAGTCCTAAAGCTGGACATGCTGTCTCACCCCAACTGTGTAGAAAGGATAGGATCCCTAGCCATTTATGCTGCCCTCTTCATATTATTGTAACTATCTCTTTTCTGGGCCAAAAGAGGAAGCCAGGACACGTGCATCTGACTGCCCTGCATTTTCTTAGTCTTTCTGTAAATACTAAGGTTGGGAAGGGGACAGAATCTTTGTTACTTCATATTTACCAATGTTGTGATTTCTTAACTCCAGGGAAGGCCCTAATAGTGGACAGGGTCTCTTCTATATCACATGGAATGCTTTATATTGTGCCTCTCCATTAACTGTGTACAATAAAACAGAAATGAGTGAGACTAGACCATGTTCTGAAGCCTACAACTACCCTGCAAAAAGGATATTTTTCCATAGAAACTTATTTTGGTTGGCTTTTCTCTCTGTTTTTTTTTTTTGTTTTTGTTTTTGTTTTTGTTTTTTTTTTTGGCAATGGCAAATCCCAGTATCACTTTAGGTAGACAGATGTTGAGGTGGTCCTAGGCACAGATCTCCACCTGGTAAAACACAAATGGACACAAATTGATCCTAAGCTTTCTTTGATCATGCCCTATGCTGCTTTCATAAAGCTAGCTACAGGCTACCGTGGGACTTTTATTCTCTCTGTGCTCCAAAGTTTCTTGAAAATCAAGAGCAGTAACCATGCAATGTAGACATTATTGCTTTTTATGAATGAAATCTTGGAAAAGATGAGACCTTACAGCAAAACCATATTATCAACAGTGGAGTCAAATGTGAATTTGACTTTGTTTAAATCAAAGTTCACAATTATAATAACTGTAAGTGATGAGAGGCTGATACATTTATTGAGTCAAACTTGTGAGTTTGCATAAGAATCTGGCCAAGGTTTGAATTAAATAAGATGAACCCTAGCAGGGATACATGCATGGTAAGGATTCAGGCTTAAAAGCAGTTTGCGTATTATTAAGATTTAGTAGTATTCTAGGATTCAGAGCAAGTTCTAGAGGTTGGGGAGGGAGGACACACATTTTGTCTTATGAACTTCAAACTCCATATAAACCATCAGCCTGATAACGGCAGATTAGAAAGGGTCTAAGGCAAGGCAAGTGTGATGTTTTCTTTATTCTTCCCTAGTACGTCACTGTGAGGACCCTCTGTGGACATCAGACTCCTTTGGCCTTTCACTGTAGACTAAGTACCACCAACTCTCTAGGGCCTCCCAAACCCTTTAGCATTGGATTTGGAGCCCTGAGGCATCCAATTTCTCAGACAAAATAGCCACTGGGTTCTTCATCTTTCCAACATAAAGGTCATCCATGCCCTGTAAGTCAATCTAATAAGTCCCCTTTATATATACATACCTAAATACATATATACCTGTGAATTACATATGTTCTGCTTTTTTAGAAAGCCTTGCCTAATATACCCATGTATGAACTAAAAACTCAATGTCAGTGAAGCCCATGGAACAGGGATTTTTATCAGATGGTCCAAGACTCCATCTATATGAGGCCACAGGAACAGTTCCAGGCAGAGGACAATAGACAGAAGTGGTGAGAGATACTTTTTGACATAATAGGAAAGGTGCATAATGTCCTCTGTCCTATTCCTCCCTGACTACAGTGACTTTTTGATGCCACTTTCCCAAATCACATAGCCACAAACAGAATAGTCCATAAAACAAGACAGTCTGTTCTGCAATGCCACCTCGCTGTGGGCTGTTGGCTCTTGTGTCTCTTTGATTACTCTGAAGAGTGAAACCATGGCTGGCAGAACCCAGAGCTCACCAATTCAACTAGCCTTGTTCACATTGCTCTAAGGATCTCCTGTCTCTGCTTTCCCAGGGCAGCGATTTCAAGTGGCAGCCATGCTTGCCTGATTTTCAAATGGGTTCTGGTGATCTGAGCTTTGGTCCTTATGTTTGTTTTTCTGGAGCCATCTCCCAGCAAACGCTCTTGGTCAATTGTTAAAAGAAAGAGAGGATGGGAAGGATGAAGAAAGGGTAGGAGGGATGAGAAGGAGACTGCAAATGTGGCAGAAAGAAAAAAGGAAGACAGAAAGAAAGGTAAGAAGGCGGAGTGAGAGGAGACAGGAAGAGGGATGTAAAGGAGAGAATTTACCACCAAGTAAATCTGGTGTTCAAGCAGATGTGTTTCCCAGAGGCTGCTGGGTCCCACTGTGCACTGTGATGCACCCAGGGTCCTCCATCACTTTCTGGGCAGGAAACCATGGAAAAGGGACAGGCTTCTCCAGCTGCCCAGTCTGTAGAGCAGGGACAATAGCATTTGTCTTCTCTACTTTGTAAACTTTCAGAAGCTGTAAATGTGTAATACTTCCTCCCAAATTCTTTACAAACTTTCAATTTACATACAAATAGGAAACCTCATTGCTGTTTCGTTTCCTTTGGCTTTGCTGGGAACTGAATTCATAAAACAAGACTATGATAAAACTACTGTGTAGTGAAATGAAGAAATGGGAAGAAAGTTTCTACCAACAATGAGTCCCAGCAGGGGTCTTTCTATATGGAAATACATATTTGGTCTAATCACAAGTAAATCAACACCATATTTTACGTGTCCATTACAAAGAAAATGGTAAGTTTTTATTACCTCAAAACTGGCCATAATGTAGAAGAAAGAATATTCTATTACTCAGAAGCTCATATAATGTTTCTCACACCACAACATGTGTAATACAGACGGAAGCAATGAGGTGTAAGGACACCCATTAGTCAGCGTAGAACAAGGATGGAAGCTGAGGTAGCTGGTTCCGAGACAGTCACAGCATCTCACAAGTTCCCAAAGTATTAGAGGAATTAGAAGCTTCAGAAACCAAGAGACGGGCTAGGGATGTGTCTCAGCACATAAGGCACTTGCTGTACAAATGTGAGCTTCATCAGGAGACCCTTCCTCAATAAGTAAAATGGAGAGCCATTAGGGGAAGCACCTGGCTCCACGTGCATGTACAAACACATATTTGCACACACACACCACAGATGTGAGTGCAAATTTATATACACTCTTGCACACTCCGCACATCACACACACACACACACACACCCCCCAAAGGAGCAAGAGACACATACTGACATACTGACTTTATCAAATAGCATTTGTCTAGTTTAGACAACGATACAGCAAGAACAAGAATAATACCAGCAAGTACATGGGAGACATAGATCAGGCTGCTGAGGAAGTAGCGTTTGGTTTTCAGGGGAAGAAGGTTGCTTTGTGAAACAGAGTTTTATTACGCCTCTTGGAACTTATATGTGACCCGGATTGGCCTCAGATCTGTAGCGAGTTTTTTTTTGCTTTAGTTCCTATCTCTTAAGTGTAAGCTACACTCCTGTAATTAGTCAATGAATTCACAAACGTACCTATTCTCAGTCCAGCCTGCTATAGTGTAATAGTAGACGGGCTGAAACACCGCTGTTCCAAATGACGCATCCTAAGTTGTAAGGTTACGGGTGTTAAGATGAGTAACCCAAACTCCTTTAGTGTATTATGTCTACATATTTAAAAACTTGTTTCCTATGTATTTATTCAGAATGCTCACTGATGAATACATTAGCCACAAATCACATAAATCAACAGAAATCATGAGTTTACACACACTGTAAACCTCATTGTTCATGCAGTCGGATGACTAACATGCTTGGTTCCTCTCAGCCATAAGGTACAAACAGAAGGCCAGCGGGGGGTCTTTTCACAATGCTGTCATGCACAGACATGCTTTGCATTTTCCTGTCAGTTGGCCCTCTGCTCTGCATTCTAGAGCTATCTCTTCAGTTCTCAACTAAGCACGCAAGTACTGAATTTTTTAACAAAATACCCTCTCTTATTTTACAAGACACTATGATAGCTTTGGATGTGGGAAGGCTGAAGGCCCATGTACAGAGGCACAGTCTACCACTTGGAATTATGGGTAACAAGGACGACTGCTTATAAGACACAGGCTCCAGATCTGTGGCCATAGTAGTTGAAAATGGTCTTGGAAAGATCGCAACAATTCTTCCTTTTTCTTTCTTTCCCTAGTCTTGGGTCAAGCTCCTTTATCCACCACCATCCTGATGGGCCACACCACTCCAGGCCCCAAACCAATGAATAAGAACATGGATTGGATCCCCCAAGACAATGAACTGAGATAAAAACCTTTTTTCTTTATAAATTGATTATCTGCAGTGTTATAGTGAGCACACCTTTTTATTCAAGTAAGTATGTGTGTGCGTGTGCACACGTGTGTTTCATAAATCAGTTTTGGGGATCTGAATTTTTAAATTGCTCTGGCTCAGCAACCAAGAACAACAAAATTGATAATTCTGACACTTTGATGCGAATAACCAGCTTTTACAGTTTCTGGATTAAAGCAATAAGAGCAATCAACTTAAAAAAAAAAAGAATAAATGAAATCCCCAATCACTATATTTAATATACTGCTCATAAAGTAGTTTAAATTTATGTACAAACTTAACTCCAGAATGGAGTTGCATAGGGAGCCAGAGCACTGTGTTACTTATTAGTGTAAGATATTACCTCGCCCTCCTTCCCAAGATACCCAGATACCCCTCTGTTCATGGCTGATGCTTCCGAGGTGGATGCTTCTGTATCACATCACCATCTCCAGTATCTAGGACTCCTCTTTGTCTTGTGTGAATCAGAGGTCACATGCTCTTTACTGACTGCCCACTGAAGCCCAGAATTTTGAACCTGTATAAGGACTCCAGCTCTGAGCCAATTTATATACATCAGATAGGCGAACAGTCAGAGATATACTGTAAAACACACTGCAAATTCAGATGCAACCCCTCTCATGCTCTGGGACTCTGTGACAATTCAACTCTGAGAGGCCTCGTAGTGAAGCGGCCTGCCCAAGTCCTCTTTATGTCTTGTTCACATCAAAAAGTTTTTATATGCAAGTTCAGGTTCTATCCAGAGAGAATAAGCCATTGAGTTACTTGAAATTTTATTGAATTCCAAATTATCATAGCAATAGTTTTCAGATACAATAGCTGTTATCAACATTGTTTCTCATATTTACAGAGCTACCTTAGCAGTCATAAAAATGTATTGTAAAATGTAGAGTTTAATAAATGAGCCCGCTTGTTGACCGGGTATTGTGTCCAACCAAGTAGGTGTTCCCTCGTGCCCTGGAACTTGTCTCTCATGCTGCAAGGTTAGAGCCTGCTTTGGGCAGGGCGGATATCATACTGTGCCTACTTGGGTGACAGAAAATGATACAGTGAAGTAAGGGCCATGAAAACAATCAGTAAGCCCTGCCATTCTCCAACATCCTCAGGAGTGTCCTCCAGTTTTGAGCTGGCAAGGACTTATATCAATTTCTGTTATTAAAAAAAGCGGGAGTTTTCAAAATAGCAACCTCAAATCTGTAGCGTGCAGTACGATGAACCCCTTCAATAATTAATTGGACAATTGGGGCAGATAAACAAGCAAGTCATCAAGGCTTCCAGTGGAATGGGTTCTGGCTGTTTATGTTTCATCTACTTTGTGGCATTGGTGCCAGGGCTTGAGCCCAGCCCTCCTGCACAGCAGGGGATCGCTCCACCAATGTTCTACATACACTCTTTGCATGCCTTCAAAAGCCATTTATAGGCTTGTTCAACCAATGTCGCCAAATCATCAAGAGCTGGACATAGTGGCTCATGCCTCTAATCTCAACATATGAGAAGACAAAGCAGGAGGACTGACGCACATTTGGGATCAGCACAGACTACATAGTAAGTTACAGGGCAACCTGGGCTACAGAGTTAGACCCAGTCAAAACTAACAAGCAATACAGTAGAAAGCACCCTAACTACAAAGGATAATTCGGCAATGTGATTAATTCTTAACATTTCTGGTCTTAATTTATGTCAGCTTAAAATGTAGATGAATGCCTGTCTTGTTGAGTGAAGACTACCTTCTCGTTCTGGTTCACAATAGGCACTCAGTGACTGTCCATTGAGCAGCTGAACTCTCACTGAGAGCTCACTTCATTTTGACAGCCTTGGAAATCTAAGTTAACGGGCTCCAGGAGGCCTTTGACACATCTAATTCATTCAAGTTAGGTAACCCATTAAGTAGGCTAGGCATGGTCTGATAACACAGCCTGGCTCCTACTAAAGAAAATTTCCCATAAGAACCTTTTTACTAGGTAGGCAAGGGGCTGGAAACTGAAGGTGATCAAGACCACATGACCTCTGAATGAATTGGAAGACAGTCTTGATCCACACCATAAAACACTGGTGACAGACATACATGGTTTTCAGATCAAAGCAAAGAGCAGACCCTGGGAGCCTTCCGCTTTGACAGAAGAACACTGCTACACACTACATCCTGATTCATGGAGTTAATACCCCAGTATCCAGGCTGCCCTTTTCACACGCGATTAAAAAATTATCCTACCAAGAAGGTGACTTAGAGGGTGAAGTCCTGGCGGGAAAAGCATGAGAACCTGAGTTAGGATCTCCAACACCTGTGTAAAACAAAATAAAACAACAAATCGGGTGTGGGTACATGGGCATGCAGTTCCAGAGCTGGGGGACAGAGACAAGAGAGTTTCCATGAGTCAGTAAGCCTTGGGCTTAGTGAGAAACCTTATCATAGAAATGAAGTAGGAAAGAACAGAAGAAGACATATGGCACTGAAACATAGCTTCCACATGCATACACAGGCAAGAGCATCCCACCACGCACAACCCCCATACACACACACACACACACAACACACACACATACACACACACACACACAACACACACACACATATATATTTATATATTTTAAAGATTCATTTGTTTGTTTTATGTATATGAGTACACTGTCGCTGTCTTCAGACATACCAGAAGAGGGCATTGGATCCCATTACAGATGGTTGTGAGCCACCAAGTAGTTGCTGGGAGTTGAACTCGGAACCTCTGGAAGAACATACAGTGCTCTTAACAGATGAGCCTTTTCTCCAGCCCCTATATTTATATATTTATTTATATTCATTACATATTTAAATGTTATATATTATATACATTTATGTTATATACTTACATAATGATATATTATATAAATATGTAAATATATGATAAAATAAATATATAATATATATTGTGTGTGTGTGTGTGCTATTTTATTGCCATGTACTCTAGAATTTCCCCCATTTTAAAATGCTAATTTTAATAGTCACTACTGAGAAACTAGTTTATGTTTCAGGCAGGGCATGGTAGCGCATGCCTATCACCCCAGCACTTGAAAAGCATGAATAAGCACAGCCCTGTGGGTTCCAGGCCAGTCTTGTCTGCATAGTAAGTCCCTGTCCCCTCCCTACACCCAGAGTTTGTGTTTAATACCTATTTGCTTTCCCCCTGGATTAACAAGAAGAGGACGCCTGAAAAATTATTCAGCCTTTTGTAGTAATTTGTTTGGAAGTTCCTGCATCGCATATCAGCTAAAGGCTTACGCCGTCCACAGAAATCCCTGTAATATATGTCATCTGTAACATGTGTCATGTATCGCCAAATGCCAGACCAGCTATTTTTCTGGTTGCTCATGTTCTATATGGCTTCAGTAGTTTGGGGTGCAATGGACACTTTTTTATAACTCAGGTTAGAACTGATCAGGTAACTAAGTGAACCATTAGCAATGCTGCTACATCTCAGCTACGGAGATAGACATCCCACAGAGGGGAGTCACATCATGGCCCTTCTACATTCACACTATCTAATGGAACTTTTGTCACAGGCTGTCCTTATTCCATTTGTTCTGTACATAAGGAAGAAACCTTAGTAACTGAGGTGACCTGAGACTCCAGATGCCCACTTGAACACTAATCACTGTGTAGAGTATTGAGGTGGCGGGAGCAAGAAAAAAGCAACACAGAATAGCCATGTACTCCCAAGCCTTTGGCTTACTCAGCATCTGGAGACAAGAGTCCACATGGAATGCCAGTGCCCATGTCAACAACAATAAAAGGAGATAAAAACCTCACCCTCCTGGCAGTGTGGTCTTAACACAAAGGGGCTATATTTTATTCTCCAGAATTCAAAGTTTTGTTTTAAATTCTGCACATCACAGCCATACTAAATATCCCCTTAGACAAGACCCAGAGCTGCTGAGTAAGACCGTTGCAGATGAGCCGTGCCTTTTCATAAGACCAACATCCATAATTTATATCTGCATACAATTAGCCTGTTTACATTTATACATTTTCTGCTTCCTTTTATGAGAAATCTTCCACAGGAAGTTTGGAAATGCATTCAGGATAACTTATTTTTAAAATAAAGACTCCAGGACCAAGCTGTTTATAAAATCCAATACCTGATAAATACTTTATATGAATATAAAAAAAACAGAGTTTTCTTAATCAGAATCATTGTGTTTGAATTTGAGCTAGCCTCTCTTTGCCTCCCAGGTCAATAGCTTGGCATTAGATAGTGCCTTATTCCTTTAATGTATCTGAGGGGAAAGAATCGTAGTTCCATGTCCTCCTGTCTGTTCACACACAGCTTTCATTATTTTCCTTTGCCCATCCTTAGAACACTGTAAGGAGAATATTTAGGATCACACTGGCTGGCCTTCACTAAGTCAACTCCTTGCATTAACACAATGAGGAAAGAAAAAAGTTCTATTCAGTCCCTCAAATACTGATCATAATATCAAGATTCTTCATTTACTCGGTGTGCTTAGCTGCAGGTAGATTTCACCACTGGGAATGTGTGCAGCAGCAAGAACTTATGAAGTTATCTAAATAATGCAGTTTCCATGCAGTGCTGTGCTCGGCAGGGAGCGATTCTACCAGTCAGAGAAGAGGAGATGGGACACACGGAAGCCCTCTGGCCAACAGGACATGATCTCAAGATCCTTCTCTTCCCATTATCACTTCCTGAAATGTAAGTAGCCATTGGAGCAAGGGCTGGAACTTGTTGTAGCTCCTACACGTGTGTAGGATGGAGCAAGATGCCAGTGGAGAAGAACCTAGTGCAACTCCGAGCCTATCCGCATCGTATCTCATCTGAGCACTGAGATCCCACAAAGACAAGGCAAGTCCAAAGAATCATGCACTCTAGTGATCCAGAAGTGCTTACTGCAGAGAGCCATTTTTCAGTGTAGGAGTGACATAAATGGCTGATAAATGGCTGCCCCTTTCCTTCATAGAACAAGGCCAAGGCCAAAGACTTCATTGTTGAATAGCAAATGAGCGAAGAAGCAGGAGGATCACGATTTTAAGGCTTTCCTTGCCTACAGAGTGAGCTCAAGGCCATCTTGGGGAAATTAACAAGGCCCTGCCTCACAATCCAAAGTAGCCAGCAGGTCTTGGGGTTGCTTCTGAAAGATAGCACTTGCCTAATATGTACAAGATTCAACCCTTACTACTGCCCAAATAAAATAAAGTAAAACTAACCAATCTGCCTTCGTACACTGATCATCCAGAACAGACCAACTTTCTCTCTTCCCCAGGGTCCCGAGCCCTCCCGCTGAACTAGCACACAACTCACCTGAGAATGGACTTGGGTAAGCGCAAGCATCCTTGCACCCAGTCACTGGGGACCACTGATCTCCCCTGCCCACTACCTTCTCACTTTCTACTCCACTCTATATGGCACTCTCTCTTAACTCTTGAGACTCGCAGAGCTGTGGGATGGCTCTCACCATATTTCAGTATCCCCCCTTTCTCCCTAATCTTAGTGACTTCGATGTCCCCTATTGGTACATACATTTTAACATTTGGTCCCCAGGTGGCTATTTTGGAAGACTGGGAAACCTTTAGAAGGTAGAGTCTCACCAAGAAGCATGGGTTATAGTGTTGGGGAGCCTGGGTGTTTCAGCTAGGATCCACTTCCTTACTACTTTCTGCTTCCTAACTATTGACACCGTGTGAGCTGCTGGCCCATGGCTCTTGTGGCTGGGCCTTCCCTATTATAATGGACTGTACTTGCTCACACTGTAAGCCACAATAGACCCTTTCTCCCTTCAGATGCTTATGGTCAGATTTCAGGCCACATCAAGTAGTAAACAGTACTGGAATGTGTCCTTAACATTCAGAGTTGGTCTTCCATTGACAAGCTCCTGCCAGAACACTAAACAGGGATACCCTGAACAAATAGACAGTTTTCATAAGAGAAACAGCACTGAGCTGCAGATAGAGATGCCCACCTACCCAAGACTGTCAGCAGGGGCACTTGGAACTTCTTTACAGACAGATGTGAATTCTTGGAACTAAGACTTGGTCTGAGCTTCTGATTGGACTAACTTAAACCCTCAGCTGTAATGACCAGGGCTCTCTTCTTAGGGATAAGCTCCTCCTGGTTTTCAGGCCATTCTCAAGTGGGGCAGAAGACAGAGTTCCCATGTGGAGCATGAACTTGGCCTTGCCATCTGAAAGAATGGGCTCAGCATCCCAGAACAGGAGGGAGCTGGAATTTCCTCTTGGCACCTCTGTTCCTCCTCCTCCTCCTAGTGGTAGTCTGCCACTCAACAGTGCCATGGTAACGTGGGTTGAGATAGAGATTCTATGGCTGATATCTTGTCAAATGGTCAGCTTCATTTATAGCAACATCCATGATACTAAGCCTGTATCATCATCAGCAGCAGCAGCCACATGAATCATTATCACCATCAGCTACTTGATTTTGAGCATAATAGCCAGACCAGACTCATGCCTGCGACAGTAACAAGTTTACAGCACAGGTATCTCAAACCATGCCTGAGATCCCCAAGAGTCTAGGGGCAAATCCACTGCAACTGATAACTTGCTCTAGAACCAGAGAGTTTCTCCAAACTATTACCCTGGTCTCAACATAGTTTAAGAACTACATACTGCTTAACCAAATTGTCCTGTGTCCTGCCAGTTTAGCTGCTAAAAGTTGGTTATAATTCTAGACATTGCACATCTAAACAAAATCTAAAATCTCTTAAAGAGAAGACCAGTATACAACATCTTAGTTTATATCAAATACTGAAAAATCCCAAAAGAGAAAAGAAAATTCAATAAAAAATCAAGAACTTGAACAGCTTATTCAAGGTCGTGGGTTTGAACCTAATCCCACAGACCAACAACAAACAAGAACAATCCAAAATCTGAATCAGAGTCACCGGAAATCTCAACTAGACAAATGTCTGGATATCAGCATTAATTAACTCTGTTACTCAGCCATTGTTTAGTTATCCATCCAAATAATTACAATTAAGGTCTCTAAAGCTGGAGGGAATTGTGCTGGCATGCAGAACGGTGAGCAGGCTAGACCAAACACCTGCCCTTATTGAGTTTGGGGAGGGAGCCTTCAGATGAGTATTAAATATGAATGACCAAGTCGATATGCGCATGGTTTATAGGGTGACTTGTATGTTACCATGCAAGGACCTATAGTCATTAACATAATTGGCCAGAAAGTCCTTGTCTTTAATTTTGGGATGAAGAAATTTATGTCAGTGCTCAATAGCAGAGAGACAAGTGGACAAGCATGAATGAACACTCTGAAAGAAACACAAGCACATGGTCAAAGCCAGTGGGCCATGCGTGTCAGCAAGGGGAGACCCGATTTCTTGACATGCAGTAGAAAGACTTCCTGCCGGATGTTGGAAAACTCATTTTGAGGATGTCAATGAGAGATGTAATTCTGCATAAATAAATGCATTTACCATTGATCACATTTCCCATTGGGAAGAATGGATTAAAAGGAGATGAAAGCGTGTACCTTTCAGAATGAACAAGGTGTACATACAGGGACCAGAAAGTCTTCACTATCCCACCCCCAAAACCAGGGTCACGTTTCATTATCAATGTCTTTTTGTTCATTGTTGGTGTGTGCCTACCCTGCTTTTCCTGCCAGATGTTTCAGTTTCACAGCTAACAATATACACAACGATTATTTGTTGTGTGATCAGTAATTAAAATGATCACTTCCATACCACAGGGGATAATGCTGGATCCAATTTAGTCATGCTACTTTTGGTTCATGAGGAATAAGGAGTGTGTGTGTGTGTGTGTGTGTGTGTGTGTGTGTGTGTGTGTGTACATGCGTGTGTGCATCTATATGCACAGCTACTGTCAAGTACACTCAGTCTCAAGATCAAAGTTGGTAGAGGTTACAGAACCCTTTCCAACAAAAAATGTCAGAGAGGATATTCCAATTTTTAAGGGAGAACTAAAAGAAAACTTACATATTAGATATGATGTCAGTGTAAGTAGTACCCAGCACCCATACCTTGATATGATGTCAGTGTAAGTAGTACCCAGCACCCACACCTTCATGGCAAAGTTGCAGACAAATGTCGGAATACAGAGAGCGTGGGGCATTGAGTTCAGCTTTAAGGATTCTGCTCAAATTTTTCCATGATAGGTTCATTTTTAAAGGTCTATAAGTCATTTTTTTAAAGAGATGAGAAAACTAAGATGCATAGTAGAAGTACCATTCCAGAAATACCACCCAGCATGATGCTGTGACTTTAAGACAGTTCAGAAACTGGCTCTACTTCTCTCTTGGTTAAAAATACAGCCTTGCCGGGCAGTGGTAGCGCATGCCTTTAATCCCAGCACTTGGGAGGCAAAGGCAGGCGGATTTCTGAGTTCGGGGCCAGCCTGGTCTACATAGTGAGTTCCAGGACAGCCAGGGCTACACAGAGAAACCCTGTCTCAAAAAAAAACCAAAAAAAAAAAATACAGCCTTTTTTCTTGAGTGGGGATTTTAAAAGTAATCAATGAGAAAAAAAGTGTTCTTAGGAGCATAAATAATATCCAATTTAGTCATGTTACTTTTAGTTCATGAGGACTGAGTGTGTGTGTGTGTGTGTGTGTGTGTGTGTGTGAGTGTGTGTGTGTACAGAATGATAGTGATGAATATGTAGACAATAGATAGGTAAGTAGATGATAGATAGATAAATTGATAATAAAATTGGATGATAGAGATAAACAGATGATGACAGATGATAGACAGATGATAGATAGCTAGATAGATAGATGATAGGTAGATATGATTGATAGACAATAAAATTGGATGACAGAGATAGACAGATTGATGATTGTGATGATGATGAAGATAGATAGATAGATAGATAGATAGATAGATAGATAGATAGATAGA
>JANHMN010000004.1:171785392-171804027 GCA_030674055.1 Rhabdomys pumilio | reverse complement strand
AGATAGATAGATAGATAGATAGATAGATAGATAGATAGATAGATAGATAATAGATAGAAGATAGGTAGATATGATTGATAGATAATAAACTTGGATGATAGAAATAGGTGAAAGGTAGACAGATGATAGATCTGTCTTCCCTCTTCTACAGTTGCTGCCTTATTCCTTTCTCTGCCCATTTCATCCTATGTATTTATTCCTAACATATGTCTTTGTTCACATTTTATTTGCTCTCCACACTCTTTTTGGCTCCATCAGAACACACACTCCTTGTGAGAAGGGAATGTTTCTCTTACTGTCATGTTGAGAAGAGAGCCTGGGATAAAGTACATGTTTTAATAAACACTCACAGACTTAATTAGCAAGTCTATTGAGACATCAACAAGCACAGCATAGATGGGCAGTAAATGCTATCTTGTTTGGCGCTTACTGCATTGCTGTTTGAATAGAAAAACGCTTCTTTGTGATTACTTATAATTTTTGATTTTCAGCAATGCATTTTTTTTCTTAGACTAAGAACAAGCAAGGATTTTAAATAATCAACTCAGGTCACTTAGAATTGACAAAATCATTCAGGCTTAATTTTATATTCTTGTCACACTTAAAAGGATAGTCAACTAACAAAACCCCAACTAACAACATCCCAACTAGCAACTCCCCCTGCAGGGCACAAACAAACTAACTAGAATAAAAATACCAAAAACCTAAGACGCAAAGAAAGACTCCAAGCCTACTGTATTGACATAAGAGTCATTTTCTCCTTTGCCTTATACTAGTCTGTTCACGAAGCATGTGGGAAATACAAAAGATGGTGTTATTCATGGAGCTGTAGGACAAGGTGTAGGAGATGCAGATTGGACCTCCTGGCCCTACGCTCATAGTATGGTACTTTCAGAGCATGTTTCAGTAAGCTTAGATGTCACTGTTGACCAAACTCCTAAGAAAACCAGCTCGAAGGAGAATCGAAAGGTTTATCTCTGCCCACAGTTTCAAAGGCAGAACACCACAGAGAGCTAGGTAAGGCTGCTCACCTCTTGACAGCAGGAAGTAGTGGGGCAGATGGAGAAGGGAACTGAAGACAATGCATAGCCCCAAGAGCACAGCCCCTGTGCTTTAACTCCTCCAGTTGGACCCCACCTCTGTAAGCTCCTACTATCCATTGACAGTGCCTGAAGATTCTGAATATATCAGGGCATTGATTGATCCATCAGGTCAATAGTCTCACAATCCAGTCACCTGTTTAACCATCAGATCCATAAGCTGAGGACCAAGTGGGACACTCCATATCCAAATTGCTGTTCTAAAAAATGTTTTATATAGTGTAAGTTAAGGAAATAAACTGACAAAATCATAAACAAAAATGTTCAGAATTAAGAATACAGATGATGTTTTCCTTCTCCCCCTAGCCAAGACTTTCCAGTATTTACTTGATTTTTCTATAATTTAAAATACTAAATTTTCATGGGGACAAAAAAAAAACTTAATTTGAAAATCAAGTGTTACAGTTATGAAAAGGATATTATTTCTCCATTCTAGAAAGATACTTTAAAGCACAAAAAGAAATATAAAAAAATATGCCCTAATTCAAAATATAGCAAATGGGGACAGAATATGTTTTAATTGCTAAAAGAAGTTGCTCCTCTTCTTGGAGACGTGTGATCATTGTTCTTGGTTGTCAGCTTGACTACATCTGGAATTATCTAACCATCCCCTGAAAATGGCTGGGCACACTACTGATGGATTTTTAAACTTTGAGTGAGGAGACCCACTTTTGATCTAAATCTTTGACATGGGAAGATACACCTTCCACTCAAATCAAATATTTTGAGGTTGATTCAATTTGGGCCACACCTTCTGCTGGGAGCCCATATAATGAAAGCAAGAAGGAAGCTTATGCTTTCTTTGCCTGCTTGTTCTTGCTCTTGATAGAAAGTCCACTCCTTCACTGTTATTAGAACTTTCTTCTTCTTCAGGATTCTAGCACGAGCTGAAGACCAGCTGAGGAGATTCTTAGAGCATTGGTAGACAACCATTGTTGCACTAGCTGGTCCAAGCTATTCTACTAAGTCCCCTTGATAGACAGACAGACTCATTCTGTAAAGTTTTGTTTCTCTAGAGAACACTGACTAATATAAGACCCAAGTTTGTCTCCCAGTTCCAAGACTGGGCAGCTCACAACCAACTGTAACTCCAGTTCCAGGGGTCAGACACTCTATTCTGAAGTCTGTGAAAACACACACACACACACACACACACACACACACACACACACACGTTATCTATCTATCTATCTATCTATCTATCTATCTATCTATCCATCCATTTGTGTTTATTGTCTTGCTTGTTCCTTGACTATTTGCATCTACTATATTGTTAGTCCCTCAACCTAGAACTGACCTTAATAATTACATGTAATTAAAATGGTATAAAATCAGAAAAAAGTAAACCTGAGAGTTCTCCCCAACACTAGTGGGTTCAACCTTGAGCCAGTGCAACACTGTTTTTAGTCATGATTTAAAATCATCTTAATATCTGTCTTTTAAACATCCACTTGCCTTTACCTCCTTTATGTACCCATATCCACATGTGGCTTACCCGTTCCCATTACATCAGTCTGCTACCACATAAAAAGCTTCTTTTGGAGTCTCTCTGTTCCAGTTTTATTTCTGTTGCTGTGCTAAAAATCTCTTACGAAAATCAGCACAGGAAAGGAAATGACTCATGTAGCTAACAGTTCTAGGCTATGATCCACGATAGCAGGTAAGTCAAGGTAGGAACCTGAAATATGTTGTGTCCACAGTCAAAAGTAACTAGACATGAGTATACCCAGGAGTTTGTGTTCAGCTAGCTTTCTTCACACACACATAGTTCAGAACCTAGCTCATGAGTGGAGCTGCCCATATGCAGGGTGGGTCTTCCCATCTCAATTAACAAATAAACAATCTGCCATAGACTTGTCCAAATTCAACCTTATAGAGATAATTTTTGATTAAGACTCTTTTCTCTTTTTGATCTAGGCTATATCATGTTGACAGCTAATACTAATCATCCCAGACATTGTCTGTTTCTGATGACTATTTATGTTAGCATTATTCAGAATCTCAATCCTAACAGCATTCAAAATGGAACACTTATTTATCATTAAAGAGTTGAATAAATAAGAAGAAAATGTAATTATTAACAACAATAATTTACTATTTCCTCCATGTGTTCAAGTTTGACCTTACCATCTGAACTACTTAAATAATCAGTTGCTTATTATTAAAAGGATCATACTATATTTATTTTTAATTAAAACATTTGAGATTTAAGAAAATCAATCAAATTATAGCAGAATTATAAGGAGAAAGATCAACTGGTTTGAAGTAGGAATTTTTTGTTTCATTGGATACTCAGTTGTGTCATGTGACATTTTCTGAAAACTGTCTAACGAGAGGATGTTTTGCTGAGAACAGACATGTGGTATTTTTCTTGAAGTTGCCTGGTGAAAGGGCATGTGATATTTTGCTGAAGAGGATGCTTGAGGGGACATGTGATGTTTTGAAAGAGTATAAGTATCACTCAACAGACAGTGGATGACACTCTTGTATTCTTACCTTGCTTTCCTTACTGATCTTCGCCTGTCATTATTCTGTAGAGAAAAACACACCAAAGAACCTCTGGTTAGTATTCCAGCTGCTTCATGTTGGGTTCATGCTGATTGGCAGAGCCATGTGGTTTCTACTGGATCTAGCTTCTGCTACTGATCCATGTTTTATGTTTTGCTAGTGGACTGGACTGCTGACAAAGAAGATTGGAATCACTCCAAAGAACTATATGTAAAGAGGTCCCCAACCCTTGTTTCCTATTAACATTTCCTTTGTCCTACCTCTGATGCGTGGTGGGGTAGGGAGATTGAAGCATTAAAGAACCATAATTAAAGTAGGTTTTGAAAAAATTCTAAGCCTACACTGTTTAATAAAAAGAAAGTGAAATAGAAAGGGCCACTGAATAGTTTTAACTGAGGGCTAATTAATGTATAAACGCAGAGTTCTGATAAAAGACAACATCAAGACATTTCTGAACTTCTTTATGCTTCAGAATAGACTTTATTTTTATCTTTGAGACCTCCGTGTCTGCCAGGATTATTATTTGTTTTTAGCCGATGTTACAGAAGTCTAGGGTCTAGGATATGATCCTAGGCCACGCAAATCCAGGGGCAACTTTATCATAGCTTGTGTTTCCAGGGACCTGCAGGATGCACGTGAGGGAGACCACACATGAATGCTGCCCATGTCTACATCCTCAAAGTAAAGTAGCTGTAGGATACTTGTGGGCCCTGAAGAAAAGAAGTCATTGATATTTATGAATCTAATAATATGGAAATGTTAGAGTTCATTTTGAAATACGAGTTTTCTACTGTCTTCACCCATGCTCCATTGCTGTAACACAAGGTTAATCTGTATTGATCAGATATGTATTGGCTTATGGTTCTAAAGGCTGGGTTATCTAAAATCACCTGGCAAGATTCTCCTTGCTGCCTCCTCCTAAGAGAAAAAACACACACACACACAAAGAAATGGTGAGAGAGATCAATATATTGAGTCCACACATCAAACCCTTTAATATCAGCCATAACCCATTTTTGACCTGAATATTTCCCACTAAGTCCCAGGTCTCAATGCTGTAGTTTTAGAGATTGAGTTGTCAAGAGGTGCTTGGGGCAAGGGACATTGAAACAGCAATACCTTTCTAGGATGCTGTGGGCATGATGGGATGTTGTGTGCTATTAGCTGTGAATGTCAGTTGTGAATACACAATGATACCTCCACTACATTCATGTTCTTACTCTTAGAAACTGAGATGAATGGGACCTAGAAGTGGAATAGGTAGCCTTCACCCAAACACTAGAAGTGGGATAGGTAGTCTTCACCCAAACACTGTGCCCAAGAAAGAGGACTCGTGCGTTCCCCCATGAAACAGCATTCCTGAGAGTACACAATGAGGCTGTTGTGATGTGTACCCTCTCATCCTGCCTAAGGCCGAGAGCCCCATGACTGATTTTTTTATATGTTCTTCCTTAGACAAGAAGAAAAACTAGCTCTAAACCCCCAGATTTCACAAATATTCCTTATCTATTCATTTTCAAGTACTTGTTTCTTTATTTTATTTATGTAGGTGACTATGATGTCTGTGCATGTGGGTATGCCCAGGAACATGCAACATGCAAACACATGGAAGGCAAAGAAAGGCACCCAGTGTCCTCTACTACTCATTTTTCAATTTTTTTTGAGTGCAGGGTCTCTCACAAAACCTGAACCATACATTTTTTTCTGACTACACTGACAACCAGAAATCCTCCTGTCTCTGCAACACGGGGCTAGTGTTACAGATGCATGGAAGACCACCATGCTCGACTTGTTTTATGCTGGTGCTGAGATCTAAACTCAGCTCCTTATATCTGTACAGTAAGGACACTGAACCACTGAGCTGTCTTCCCAGCCCTAAAAACTGCATTTCACTGGCCTAATTATGAAGGTCACTAGCCTGTTGTAAAT
The DNA here is from genome assembly GCA_030674055.1 of Rhabdomys pumilio. Classification (NCBI taxonomy): domain Eukaryota; kingdom Metazoa; phylum Chordata; class Mammalia; order Rodentia; family Muridae; genus Rhabdomys; species Rhabdomys pumilio. The sequence continues at coordinate 171,798,490 of JANHMN010000004.1, read as the reverse complement.
ACATATGACTCCATGAACCTGAGCGTTCTATAAGTCAATGGCTCTCATGCTTGAATCTTCTTATCCTGAGGGTCAAGACACAAGAACTAATGAACATGCTGACAATTTAGGTTTATAAAGAACTTATATTTTAGAATATTTACCCATGAAAAATTAGATATTTTGATATTTAATTTGTAAATATAGTGTATGAGATGCTTAACATGATGGCTGTCATATTATTCACCTACAAATAAGCTTCAATAAAGTATAGGGGTCTGAAAATACCATATGTTTAGAAAGTGTGGATTTGTAGAAATATCAAGAAAATCCATGTGATATATTACATAAAAATGCCACTTTGACAAAGTCATATGGGGCTATTATGTAATCTAAGATTCTTCTAAGTCACATTTGCTTCCTCAACAAAAAAAGGTAATATGTACTCAAGTTATAAAAGCAGAAAATCAATGCTAAAGGGTAATTTCCAAAAAGAGGTAAAATTGCAGCCCTTGCATAGATATATGGTGAGCACTTGTCAGGTATTTTCATTAGCCTATTACTTAAATCAGAGAACCAGAGAAGGTGTTAGAAGCAGGTCAAAAGAGAAGCCATAAAAGCACAAATTAAGAAAATTGAAATGAATCCACAACTGGTTTTGACCACAGGAAGGAAGAGTGACTAGCAAAGCTCCACCAAACTGAATTAATCTGCATGTCTTAAGAGAAAACATTCATTATAGGGTGTCTATACTTCACAGTTATAAAACAACCCAAGGGTAGTGGATAGCTCACAGCGGTGTAAATAATGCATTCATGCCCACTGCAGCTTTTCTTGGGTAACCTTTTGGCTTTTTACAGTTTCTCCTACAACAAAGGAGAGTAAGAAGACAGATTACAAGAAGGAAAAGAGAGGAAGAAGGAAGGAAGGAAGGAAGAAAGGAAGGTAGGAAGAGAGAGAGAGAGAAAGAAAGAAAGAAAGAAGGAAGGAAAGAAGGAAAGAAAGAAAGAAAGAAAGAAAGAAAGAAAGAAAGAAAGAAAGAAAGAAAGAAAGAAAGAAAGAAAGCAAACAAGCAATTAATAAAAGACTTCAGAAGTCAACTGCAAATAGGGCATAATGGCTATAATCCCTACAATCCCAACACAAGGGAGGCAGAAGCAGAATTTTCCCAAGTTACAGGTCAACTTGGTGTATGAAATTAGTTCCAGAACAGGCAGAGCTACATAGTAACACCCCAATTGAAAAAAAAATTAAGCAAACAAAAGTTCTGCACAGATTAAACCACAGAAAACTTTTTCTTTCCCAGCAAGAGATTGTACTGACTCATCCATGCACCGTGTTCAAGGAATGGTGGTATTTTATTGGAATCTGGTTAATCATGAAGCAGAGAGACTGGGTTTAGAAGGCACAAAGCATCTGTATAGCCAGCTATATACGAGAGAAAAGCGTCTGTGACTTGTTCTTTCCTATACTCACTTGTAGATACCATGTAATTTAGACCTTGACGTATTCACATCTCTTTCCTGTACTGTCATGGGTTGAGTACTTTCCTCTCCAGGACCATTTAACCACTTTTTAAAAACATGTATAAGCTGGACTATGGTGGCCCCACAGTTTTGTGTTTCATAAGAAGACATGAGTTTATTTCAGATTTGTACCTGACACGCTGCCTTGCTTGCAGTGAGATGAAGGCAAGTGCTGGGGAAATACAATATAACATTGATAGAAAAATCAAGAAACCCTCTTAGCTACATTTAAAAGAAACATGGTTTCCCCCACCCTAAGTAAAACTGTCACCCCACTTCCCTCATTCCTCTTGTCTCTTGGGTTTCCCTTCCAATTCGCTGCTGCAGAAGTCCCAAAAAGGACCCACAGGAGCCTTATCAGGCTTATCAACATGACTATCCAATGAGGAAGAAGACTAACCGGGGAGAAACAATGTCAAAACCCCATCTGCTCTGGCTCACACACATGGCCAATGGGAACCAATCACCTGGAACTTAGTAATGACATTCTAAAACTCACTTAGCTCATTGAAGCCACCACTGACTTCTCTCTAGAGTTCATAGGAGCTCATGCCTGCCTCATAAGGCACAGACACACACTGAGTAAGTTAATATAAAAACAGAATTCTACAGAACTAGATGTGGCACCTTTAGCTGAGTTAGAAACAAAATAATTCCTTACTGAGTTTAAGGAGACTAACCTATGCGTATGTTTAATGTAAGAGGAAAAAGACACATGTTAAAGAATTGATCAAAATACGGCTTCTTAAACCGACACAGCATGAAAATTACAAGTTTGTTTCAAAGGGCAATGTGAAAATCTTATGTTGAAAATGGAAGTCAAAGAAAAACATATGTCAACAAACCTACTGAAGGGGGCTGAAATCTCTCACAGCAAACTCTCATCATTAATTTTATGTTAACTGGGTTTGTTAGCTTAAGGTTCCACCGTTCCATGTGCTTTGTGGATTTGTAAGTTGAGGGATTAGCTCTGGCCTATGGCCTCTAATTGGATACTGTCTAATCGTTAATATTCATTTTTCCAGAGGGATTTGTATCACAGAATTTAAAAAGTTGATGAGTCAGCTACAATTCCCCTCTGACTTAGGAGTGTTAAGGCATATATAATTCAAACATGGCCATCACAAGCAGCCCCTGATCATTACTTGAAAACAAAGCTTGATGTCCTCCTCTCATCTCCAACTTTTCAGAATTTTAAGTAAAATCGGAATTGTGTACTAAGGTAATCCTGAGTTCTGTTGGCAACTGTTCAGCCTGCTTTGAATTCTGCTGTCTATCAATAAGCTACGGTCAAAGTTATTTTCTGTCACAACTTGAGTGGGAAGGGAAGACACTAGGTATTCCTTCTTTTGACACTAAAAACGGTTGTGTTGACGACAGATCATCTTTCACAACTGGACTATAAATGGTTTGTCCTTAACATTTGATGACAAAGACATTCTTTGACCACAGAATAGTTGAAAAGCCTTATAACTTTGTAGGAATTTACATTCCTTTTATTGAGAGTGAAAGAAAAAGGAAAAAGAATTGGTGTTCCTAAATGAGATGAGTGAAATCAGCCAGGAGAAAATCAAAGTAGTGGAGACGAATGATAGCATTATTATAATATTAGTGGCGATTTTATCTGGGAGAGCCAATGTGTTCATGTGTCCATGCACCTGTCTATCTCATTATCCATGATGTGACACCGTGAAAAGGAGGAAAGATGTCTCTGATGATAGAAATACCATGCTTCATTTATATTTCCTCATTGCTCAAGAAAAGGGCTGTGAGTTTCTTAGATGTGTCACTTGGAAGAAGAGGAAGCTGGCATTGTAAATTCCAGCCAGTAAGATGAAGAAATGACAGGTCTTTACAGCTCTGTTTTGAGACTGTGTTTAAAATGATGGGGAAAAAAAAGACTTTCCAAAAGTTAGAGACAATCTGATCCTAGTGGAAAAAAAGTTGATTTATAAACTGTTTATAGGGAAAATATCGGTGAGATTCTTTAGTAGCATGCATGTTTAAAATATGGACTTTTCATCCTAATTGCTTTGATTTCTGGGCATTATCCTTTTTGTACTTGAAGCCTTACAGATGCCAAGGTCAAATGTATTTGCATTCATCTCTCCAATGTGTAACAAGATCCTCCTGTGGTCCATGAAGGACCATAAAGAAGCAGGAGAAAATCTGTGGGATCATGCTTGTCTTCAAACAAAAGATCTAAAATTGGCCCACGTGTCTTAGACTGGAGTCATGAGAAAGCTTTCAAAACTGTGGCGACCTGTTGAAAACCCCGTCTTCACTTTGAAGGGTACCTAGAAAGTCAACAATGTGTCTTCTGGCATATCCCATACATTAACTTAAATGTGTTTCTGTAATTATGCATCTGTAATGTACTCTGGAATCTGGGCCTTTCGTAAACTGAAAAATGAAAGGCTAGCCAATCAAGAGGCATCCTAGTTAGACATTTCAACACTGAAAATCTGGATTTGAATGGCACGGAGATGATGCTAAATTGTTTGAAGTTAACAGTTTCCTCTGTGTCTTTCAGTGGAGCCTGGTCCCCTCCCCAGACCCTTGGTGTAATTTGGACTCTTGAAGCACATGTGTTGAGCTATATCTCGGTTTGTGTGCTCTGCCAAGCTTCAGCCCTGGTCTCCAGTACCGTGAGAGATGTGAATGCTCTGTGTACTGGCTGATGACATCTGTAATCCAATTTATTCCTACCCAAGGTCTGGACACATAGAAGATTTACAGCAATTCTGCATGAGTCCACTGACATTGTGATAAGTAAAACAGCTGTTGCCAGAAGAAATAACCTAAAGGATTGTGAACATTGGGCCTGAAATCACTATAACTACAACTTTTAATCCTTAGCTCGACCATATGGACCTATGGCAGTAAGCAAGGCTCTCCTGGGCTCATGAATTTCCCACACATGGTATACTAACTGATGCCCCCCACTGGCCTTTCATGAAAAGCACATACTCTGTGATTATCAGTTCAGGTCTAACAAGCTAAGCTTTAGCACGAGTCTTTTCTGTCTTTTCTCTTTAATGTTAAACTCTCATTTAAAAGCTCTTTGATGGAGCCCAAGCTCTATAAAATATCCAGAAAATGTTTGTTGGCTCATTGCTTTCAATCACACTTCCGCTTTCATCTGTATCTTCTGGGAAACAGGTTGACAAACTGTCTTGTCAGCCATATCTCCTTATGGTAGTTATATTTTTATGTTCCTGTCTATGCTACTTGGATAAACAGCTCTCATGAAGCTCCTTGCAGGCAGGGGTCTGTGTCTTTGCCCAGTGTTTTCCCAATACTCTTGTAGAGCGTTGCACAAGGCAGGCACTGTAAGTCTTATTGAGAGAACAAACAACTCATGTCAAAAACTCTGATTTCACTGATGAAGCTTGGTGACCTGGACACAGGTTTTGTAAGGGAAGTGGGACAGTTCCAGCTAGAACATGGGGTTTAGTGTCAAAATTACCCATTCTCCAACCTTGGCTGTTGTCTACTCCTGCCACTGAACCCATTTCCCATGCTGTGGGAACCTCTATGCTGTGGATACAGAATAGCTCAGAGTCCCCCTTCTTTTTCTTGGCAATAACCCCATGTTTTCTCTTTGCACCAACCTATCTCTGTATCCCAGGGTCCCACTCTAGCCAATAGAAAAGACTAGAAGGTAAGAAATGCATCTCACTTAAAATTAAGAACCTTGACGGCAACACACACACACACACACACACACACACACACACACACCACCCTCGCCCAGCAATGTAAATGAAGATTAAATAATTAAGCTAAAAGTGCCCATAGACTCCTGCAATAGAGGTGAAGGAGTAGGAACTGTCCATTGAAATACTTCTGCAGAGGAAGAAGAACAAGTGACTCACATTCACGAGCATCCAACAAGATGCTGAAAAGGATACAGGCAAATCACGGAATTCCAGCACTGTAAATCATATGCACATGCATACAAACCAGATGTTCAAAAAACTAAATGTAACCTTATTTCCAATCGTCAATGCTTCCCTCTAGAATAAATTTAGCAATTTAGTCCTTAACACCTTGGCTCAGTGTCTATAAACGTATAAGCGATTTTAGTCTCAATTGTCAGATACCAAATACATAAGCAGGATTTTAAATGTCTATATTTTAAACATTAAAGGGTTTCTGACTCTCACAAATCAAATAGATGTGAAATTATGGCTCAAAGGATGCTATTTTGAGCCCCCTGGCCATGCTTACATTGGTATGGCTATATTTAAGGAGCTGATATAACCATTTTCTAAAATGAAGTGTGTGTGTGTATATATATATATATATTAGAAATTACCTCCAACAACTTGGCCAATTGAGCATACAAGTTTACTTTTGCCCAATTTACCATCAGTATTACAGAATGGTTTTTCTATTTCATCTTTTAAAAACATGTATTTAATTATACTTAATTCTGTGTACCTGTCAGTGTGTGTACACATGAGTGCAGATGCCCGTAGAGGTCAAAGACATCCCATCCCACTAGAAGTGGAGTTGTAGCTAATTGTGAGCCAACCTCCATCGGGACTGAAAACCAAACTAGGATCCTCTGCAAAAATAGTTCCCAAGATTTACCATTTAGTCATCTTTACCACCCCCAAATTTTGTTTTTGCTTTTTAAAAAAATATGTATATGTCATTGCTTCCTTTTACCTTGTGATTTTCCCTTCTCACGTTGCTCTGAGCTCAGTGCTAGCCTACCAGGAGAAGCAACAGTGCAAACCTGAACAGGAGAAACAGTCACAGGTGAAGTTCAAACCCATTACAGTGCTCCCTCTTCACAATAATTAATTGAGGCAGTTTAAACTGACACTGACAGAGGAAAGGAAATGAATTTTGGAGTATGTTTTTTAAAAATATAGATTATTGACTCGGCAAACCATAATGGCCCTTTCATTATCTTTCAGAGACCATTGTATGAAAATACTTTTGAAAAGTATTTTTAAATGGGTATTATTGACCTGATAGACCACAATAGTTCCAAAGAGGGCATTAGGATTCATCTTCAAATAGGTATTTATATTATTTAAAGCCATTATTGGCATGTGTGCATAAAATCTCTTTTAACGTCCGAGCAGATGCTACATGAGAAAGTGGCCCAGTTATATGCACTCGGGAGAAAAGTCAAACTTACCCTTCATGACATCCTCATAGGAAGGAGAGCATGTGCCATGGTGGATTTATTTCTCTTTAGATGTATTGAGTGCCTTGGTTCCTTTTATATAAAACTTCTTTACCATAATCAAATGCTGAAAAGAATATCAAGCAAATGTTTTTGATGAAGGGCAAGAAAATTTAATTGGTCTATGTATTTACTTGTTGAATGACCAAGTTGGTCATAACAGATCACCTTTGCTCTCAATCACTGGGAGCTAGAGAAGACCTAAAGTCATTTTTAACATTAACTCTAGCTATACCAACATGGAAGAATGAGTTCTTATTTCCTACTTTGTCTGATTATAAATCCACACTCACATGAAGAAACAGAGCAAGTCAGATGTACTGTGTGAGTCCTGCTGTGTAGGCAGTTAATTGGAACTCTCGTCCTGACGTTTTACAAACCTAAATGTTGACGGCTTGAGAAATAGATTATTGAAGGGACCTAATCTCCGTGTCCCCTCACATATATTCTAATACAAAGATCTGTAGTAGGTTACTAGACTGTGAGCCATTCTAAGGTAGAGTTTGTTCCTAACTTTGTCAGTATCAGAGATGAATTCTGGGTAAGGGGGGGGAAAGGTGATTGTAAGAATGAGAAGGGTCTCTTTGAGATGTCAGCAAGGAAGGTTTGATATAAGTGGGAATCAAAAAAGCCCCTAGAAGGTTTCAGAGGCAAGACGTAGCCCTCACTTGGACAAAACAACATAATGGGGGAATGAAAGGACCATAGATAACTGGAGAACAGGTTACTTCTTTGAAGTTTATTGCTCTAGGAGAGAATGTATGGTTGAACAAATTGTGTCACTTGTCTTGACTGTGGACACTTCATGGCTGTGGTAAAAATGTGGGTAGAAAAAAAATTCTCATGGAGGATGTGGTCTCTAGGGTGAAAAGGGGCTGCTTCAACTCACCAGTCCTCCAAGATGTCAAACTGTAGAGGCAAGTTAATGTTCCTAAAGAAAGTTAAAGAGTTTGTAGTCTATGGTTATGATAAACACCATGGTCAAAGGCAACTTGGAGATAAAGGGGCTAATTTCATCTAGTGCATCACTAAATAAAGATAAGGCAGAAATTTAAGTCAGGAACTGAGCAAAGACCATGCTGAAATGTTGCTTACTAGCTTGTTATCCATGGTTCATTTACATTTTTAATACAGCTCAGGAACAACTGTCCAGGAATGGTACCATCTGTGGTAGTCTGAGCCCTCCCACATCAATCATCAAGAAAATGGTCCACAGACTTGCCTACAGCCAACCTGATGAAGGCATTTTCTCAAGTGGTTCCTTCTCACTATATACCTCTAGCTTACAAGTCTGAAGAAAAGTCAAGAGAAACTAACCAACGCAGGGCTCTTAGAAAGCAGAAAGACTACACTAAATGTCCAGGAAACTCCACACATAAAAAAATACAAATATTTCTTGAATAAATGAAAGAATAAATGAGTTAGAAAGAGGAGGTGAATAAGATTCAAATGCAAACCATATCAATATGATCATAACCCTTATACATTTTCAAATATTTCTGACCACTCCAGCAAATACCATAAGTCTTCTGAACCAATTCATACCAATCAAATTCAGTTTCTAAATCATTTCTATTGTGAAATTGAGATGATGGGTTAAATATAATATGGACTCTGGAAACTCCTAAAATTCAAATTGGCTCATGCAAATACTAACATGTTTATGGTAATGCCTGTAATTTTCCTTTAAAATGTTAATATCAGATTAAATGTTAAGATATGAGTTTTTACATAGCACTGAAGTAAATTAATTATATTTTTCTTTTTAAATAATAAGGGTTACTTATTGGTAATGTTCTTAATAAAATTATGCCATAAAAAATCACATCTTTAAAAAAAATCTATATTTCTTCATCATTGAAAGATTTTATGTCATTTTTTTTATTCTAAAGAGCATATGCATCATATAAAAAAAATCTGGCAATTTTTCATCTCACAGACCAACAAACAGAGGTATGGTCTAAAATCATACCCCACCAGACAACAAACTTATATCTGACTATATGAGCTACTTACGTATTGATGTATTTGAATTAATAGTCTGCCATTTACCAAGTCCTCCTTACCCAAATTCAAAGAGACAGAGTGAGAAGAGAGAAGAGAGTGGGGGAGGAGAAACCTGATGACTGATACTTAAAGGGAAAAGAATTAGCATGAAAATAATCATTGACTGTCACTGCCCCTCCCCATAAGTCCACAGGTAACACCAGGCACAATATACTGTAAGTTATGGCCCCATCATTTAGGAATTTAAATAAGTTTTTTTTTCCTTTATTTTTGTCCCTTCTTTTCCCTTGTTCAGTTGTGAGATTCTGTTCTACAACAGACTTTACAGTCTTTTCCAAGACAAAACTATTGAATGTGACCTTTCATGCAATTTCTAGTGTGCCCCTGGATTACCATCTGTCCCTATGGCTAGGCACTCCATTAGCAATGTGACTTAGTTTTATACTTCCTATTCTAATTCTGATTACCTCTCTTTCCTAGCCCTAGCTTCTGCCATGACTCCCAGCATTCTCTCATCAACTTCCTGTTCTCAGTTGTCATCCCAGAATTCTCAAACAGTGCTGATGTCACCCACTGTCATAGTTGGCTTTTGGTCACTTTGATAAAACACTAGCTAAAACCACCTTGGGGAGAAACTCTTTTATTTCAGCTCACTCCATGCTGTCCGTCCTCAAGGGAAGCCAAGGTAAAACTCAAGGCAGGAAGCTGGAAGTAGACTCTAGGCAGAGACCATGAGGAATACAGCTTACTGGCATACTACTCTGGCTTTCTCAATTTGCTTTCTTATATAACCCAAGACCACTGGCTCCAGGGCTGGCATTGTTCATACTAATCTGGGCCCTGGGGTTCCTATTGCTGTGATAAGTGCGATGACCAAAGCAACTTGAGGAGGAAAGCGTTTGTTTCAATTACACTTCCACTCACTTTTTATCACTGAAAGAAGTTAGGACAGAAACTCAACCAGGGCAGGAACATGGAGGCAGGAACTAATGCAGAGACCATTGAGGGGTGCTGCTTACAGGCTTGCTCACATGACTAAGCTCATCCTGCTTTCTTATTGAACCCAGGACCATCAGCCCAGAGATGGCACCACCCACAATGAGCTAGATCCTTCCCCATGAATCACTAAGTAAATATCTTACAGGGTTGCCTACAGCCTTATAGAGGCATCTTCTCAACTGAAGCTCCTTCCTGATAACTCTAGCTTGTGAGAAGCTGTCACAAAACTACTGAGAACCAGTTGCTCAGTTCCCTAATACCTGCCTTCTCTGAACTGTTCCTCTTAACTACTTCCAGACTCTCAAAGATTTATTCCCGATTGATACTCTCGCCCATATAGGCTCTCCTTGATGACCTGCAGTGGAATAGGGTATTGGTTCAAACAGGTACATGGTAAGACACTGGAAAGATAATTGGAAAGGTTCTTGGGAATCATCTGAAACTTCATGACCATCTCATTTCCTTGGGTACCTACCTCTGTCCATGTATGCATTTAGCACTATACTGTCTGAACTGATCAGAAAGCTAGGAAGTCCCTATCAGTGGTTCCTTTACCAACAACTTCTCTTAGTTTGGACATGTCTCTTTATATGACAAACTAAATCAATGAAAACTTAAGCAGCGAGGCTCAATGCCATGAGGATAAAACAATGTGAGTGTGTCTCTCGGAGTTCATGAATCCCCAGTGCAAACATTTGGAAGTGCAGCCAAATGAGAGGGGGCTGGATTCAGTACCATGGCCATGTCACAGTAATGTGGAGAATGAAACACTGGAAAAGTGTACTTTCTTGCCACAGGTGGCTCTCCCTTGTTATGGTACATCCCCAGATGTGGCCTCTCAGTCTCAGATTCCCCACCTTCCAAAACCAATAAGAACTCTACTGTTTATAAATAGCTGCTGTTACAGAAACAAAATAAATAGTTTAAGACAGAAAGGAGTTGAGGAACACGTTTATGTTAAAGAGCTTAAACCAGGCTGAGGAGATGGTATTCAGTCAAGTGTCCACTGAGTTCAGAAACCCAGAATCCATGAAGAAGCCAGCTTGGCTATTATACTTCTGTACTCCCAGAACTGCTACAGCAGAACTGGAAACAGGGAGAGGAGACTCTCTGGGAGCTCCTGGGTCTGCTGGTATGGTCTATGCAGCAGTGAACGTGAGACCCTGCTCTGAGATTACAGTGCACTGTGGCTTGTGTGCAGCCACATTCTGGAACACGTGTGCACACAATGGGGGAGACATAAACCTCATGTATGTAACCAACTTGGAATCCCAGGAATCCAGACTATTTCCTCTTCTACGTCTTTTGATCTAGAAGTGAACGTGTATGTGCACAGAGAAAAATAAAAAGATTAAAATACCCAAAAGCTGGCAAATCAACGTCCTTAATACAGTGGCAGCTGCGAAATCTTTCTTGTGTTGAATGACATCTGTTTACTTCACACCTTTATGTAGAGGCTTTGATAGTGAAACCTGAAGAAAACAATTTAAAAATCCAAGCATTTTTCCCCCTGGCAGAAGACCTGGGCTGCCTTTACATCTAAACTAACAAGCTTTGCCAAAAATACAGAGAAGATTAATTTCTGAGAAGTTTCACTGAACTTTCTCAGCTATGTACAAAAATGTAACAACAACAACAACAACAACAACAACAACAACAAAAATCTGTCGGATCTATCTGGGTTTTGGGAGGTAAGAGCAGTTCCTGGTTCAGCTAAGCTGTTAAGCGTCCTCATTGCTGGGATCCTATTTCATACTGAACAATTGCATCCATTTTCACAGATATTCAGGGGTTTTTTCCCCACAATAAAACTGTTGGAGAATTGGAAATTACAGCTTCTTAGTCACAGCTCAAAATTAATTGTTCACCCTAGATTGAAGCTAATTTGCACGAATTTCTTTTTATTTTCGGCGAGCCTAGTTATTATTTATTTCTAAAAAGGTCCATGCCCTGCTCTCGGGAAAGCATGAAAGCAGGTTCAATCAGAAACTTTAATTTTCAGAATAGGCAGCGTCTTCATCAATTCATCTCCCCACAACTGAGGAAATAGTTCATATTTTTCAGCAAGGCAGCAAATGTAGATTTGTGATTGGATGTGGAGGAAACAGTTCTGTTTCAGGATCTCATTAAAAGCCACCTGCTGCCTTAATAATGATAGCATAATTAAAACGCGATTCCCAAATTTGGTACAACTTAGACACTGTGGACAGAGAGAGAAAGCTGATTAAAGCCATCTAATTTGAGACTAAGGTAGCAATTTGTAGAAAGTGTGTCCTGAATGTATTTGACAAACGAAATAGCCAAATGCCAAAGAGAATTTTAATTCACAAAGGAAATGAATGCTATGACCCAGCCCCTATCTCCAAGCCCTGGTACCACTTACCACACACCATCTCCCCCTGATAGATGTCCCCTTTAACAAGAGATGCCTCTTAAATTTTTAATTTCATGCTAACTGTTCTAATGATTTTCTAAGAATGCTTCTCTTTTATTTTTGGAAGAACCGGATTGGTTGTTTTCAAGCTAATCATTTCAATAACAAGGATACGGAGTAGTAGCCCAGAAAGAAATTAGGGTTTAAGTGAGGGGAACATGGGAGAATGTGTTATCCCCAAATCAACAACTGCAATAGTGTTTCAACGAAGGCAACACTCTTTCTCCATTAGTATCGAGCCTTATAAACAGTGTGGGAGCAATAATCGATGGATCGTCAAACCAGCTAATGCAATATTTATCAAGTGCAAAGCATTGCAGTTTGAGCTGCACAAAGCAGGAAGAACCTCTCCCACTAGTCCTTTGGCTTACTTTCCATAGTGGGGATGCCCAAAGTCATTCACTATAGCCTTGCATCTCTCTGACCCACTTCTTGGTCAGTAACTTCCATACATCTACTGCCAACCCCACAGCCCGATCAGTCAGTTTGCTTTGGTTCCTATGTGAGTCCCCTGTCCTTTGAACTGGAGAGAGTGGGCAAGTCCCGAGTGGGCAAGTCCCGAGTGGGCAAGTCCCCGCCTACCCACCTGCTTCGCACCCCACCACCACTGTCACACACACCAGCTCTTCTTATTCTTTTATGACTTTGTACATGTTGTTTCCTCTATGGCCCTAGGAATTCCGTCTTATCCCAAGGGGGTGGGGAGTCCATCTGCTTGGTGCTGGCACAGAAGTCTGCACATAATCCTGTCATTACAATAGTACATTAATAACGGCAGCAAATTTCCACCAAGGGCTTAGTGTACGCTAACCACTGGTATTAGCGTTTTGCATATGGGGCATCATTTAACCCTCCCAACAGACTATGAGATAAAAACACAGACTCATTTAAAAAAAGAAAGAAAGAAAGAAAGAAAGAAAGAAAGAAAGAAAGAAAGAAAGAAAGAA
>JANHMN010000004.1:171747027-171785382 GCA_030674055.1 Rhabdomys pumilio | reverse complement strand
GAAAGAAAGAAAGAAAGAAAGAAAGAAAGAAAGAAAGAAAGAAAGAAGAGAGAACTTCTAAATCGCCTATGTCTCTGAAGGCAGCTTGGAACACATACCCATTCTGTTCGTGGATAAAACACTGGCATTGCTTGGGACTCTTCTACTCTGCTCATTTGCTCCTCCATAATCCTAAAACCCCTCAGAACATGCTTGACACACGCTTGTGTCCTGACACGGTGGCAGCCCATAGTACCTGCTTAACAAATTTTTTTTTTCATAGAAAACTATTCTTGGACTCAGGAGAAAGGCACAGCGCACAGCGGTGAACAAAGCAGTCACCGTGCGTTCTCACTCAGTCCCGGGGATCGGGAGGGAGATGCCAAACCGACTTGCCTCTGGTGTTTCTGGAAGCCTCACTTGCCTTTGATAATCTATAGTTTTTCAGGGAACTGATGTCAGGTGGGAACAGTCTGCTGCGGTAGAGGTGGTCTTGGCAGTTTCAATCACTGTCAGGTGCGAAATCCGGGTCTACTAACAGATATATATCCCCTGTCTTCTTCCGGTGCTGTGAAAATTGATCTCTGAGCTGCTTTGACTGGAGGTGAAAGAAGCTGTATATCACAAAAGCAGCCTTGCAAATACCAGTCCACCCAAAGTAAGTAACAATTTTCAGTGGGTAAATAGGAGAGAAAACCGATCTTTATTTTATGCTCGTTGGCTATTGGAGTGGAGAGCAAAGCTAGGGGACTCATTTTATTTATGTTTGTGATTGCTCGCTCATCGGGATTCCTCCTTTATCTTGTACACAGTTCTGTGATTTCATGGACCATCACTCTGTACATCTTGGCCCATTCTTGGCTTTAATAAGGTCTATAAGATGGGAGAGGATGCCTGCGGATGGCACTGGCCCTGAGCAGGTAGTTAATTCCTACTGAAAGGAAATGAAAACATCCGGGCTCTCCCTTCCAGAAGTGTCAGTTACTGGGGATGAGACTGAAGAACTGGCCTCGGAGGTCTGCTTTCCTTCAGATAATAATCCGTTTTCTCAATCACTGAGATTCCACGGGGGAAGAAATTGAGCTGAATGTTGATAACCAATCCACAGCCTAGGGTAAATTTTACAAATTTGTGGGCTCATATTTTGGAGCTTATCCTCAATAGAGTCCAAAAGTAGACACAGCAGCATTTAATAGGAAGCTATCACAGGCAAACCTTGGCATTGGGCTTTAAGGTATCTATTTAAGAAGACCCAGCTTCAGTATCACATCTGGTACTAGGCAAGGATAGTGTGGCATTATCCCAGGAGAACTGAAAATCCTTCTTCAGTAAGCCAAGTTTAATGCAATACTTTTAAAATTACAAAATCAATTCAGGACTTCAGGAGGAACAAAGTGTGAACGTTTTAAATAAAAGCTGGATCAGTCATGGGGCTGGGCCAAGCCTTATTGGAGTCTGATGCAAAAAGGAAACTCAGTCATGCTGATCCTGTATTTCAAAATGCTGAATGTTTGTTCCTGATGAAAAATGTGACATTAATTTTGACTTTTTAAAAATTACTGTGAGATATGATTGCTTCTGACTCTGGATGGGTTTTAGTGCATAGAATTGCTCATCATGTCTCACTGTTGCCCTGGTCTCTCGCAGCACACAAGGGTCTTGGCATGAGGATGGGGGTCAGAGCAAACTGGGGGAAAAATGGAGTTCATCGTTCTTGCAGAGTTATTCTAGCTAGCGACACTACAAGAACTCAGGGCATTTGCTTCATTGGAATTCGAGAATATCATAACCCAAGAGGATCGCTGGGTGTTAGATAGTGGGTCAAGTTAGGTCATCCCCGAGGCAGTAACCTGGGGGTGAAAGGGAATACACAGGCTATGACACACGGAGGGCAAGTTAATGGAGGCTTCAAGAAGCACGGGCATGTGGGTGTCACCAGAGAGGATTCTGGGCAATATATAGTTAGGGGGTTGGTAAGGGTACATGGAAAGCAAAAGTCAGCTTCCGCATGCTACAGTAGACACACAACCCCGCACCTTAGACCACATCTTTCTTGTGTCTCATATGCTCTTTCACTATTAGGTAGCAGTCTAGGATCAGGTTGGAGAACCATTACCCATCATGCTATGCTCCTCATGCAGAGGAAGCCAATTTGTTTGATTAATCTATGTTCAATGCACTGACATGTTCCTACTCTCCTTTAGGGAGCACTTTTCCTTGTGGCTTCCCCAAAGCACACTTTAATCTAGAAATGTGGCTCCTGAAGTTAGAAATTGTCTTAATTTAGTGTGGGTTGGTTTTGTACTGGGTACTCAAATGCTAAATACCGGCCCCCAAGAAAATCTGGTTGCCTGCAGATGTGTGAATTCTCACTTACATTAGCCTTTGTTATGTATCGTTATTGGTTAAATAAAAGTGGCTACAGCTAAATCACTGGGGAGATTAGAGGTACGTGGGGTTTTAGATATTGGGCTGAGGGTTGAAAGTAGAGACTGTGGGAAGAGACAAGGGAGAGGGTAAAGAAAAAAGAGAGAGAAAGAAGAATGAGGGGACAGAAGTCTCCATTAGTATGATAGACCAGGAATGTGTGCCTGAAAGTGAGCCGGACCCTGAGGATATATCGTTGCAATGGGAATAACTGAGGCAAGTCTCAAACAGCAAGTGATAAAGGACACTGGGCTGCGATGACTGTAAGTCAGAACACTCACAACCTGCCCAATCTAGGGTTACAGCTTGTAAATGAAATATGAGGATTCTGTGTCTTTTGTATGAGCTAGTTAGAATAAATGATTCATTTACAAATGAGCAATCCTGATAATGGAGGTTGAATTGAGTATGTCTACCACAAGATACCCTTTAACATGAACAGCATGCACAAAAGTCCTGGGGCTGTGCCCTGTGCTCTAGGAACAAGGGACACTTTAGAGCTAGCTCTTTCGAACAGTATTCTGAATCCAACATTTAAGACACAGCACCAGGTTTGTGGGGTGAGAAAAGAAAAGCAGCAATCATCGTGCTTTCTATTCACAGGAAGAGCTGTTGGGACAGCAGTGTGGTTAAACAGCCTCCAGTGACAATATTGCTGATATGAATAGCTAGGGATATAGGTTTGAGGGATGGCAAAGGAAACTCAATGTAACATTATAAAATTTCTAAGACTTGGAGTCAAACATCCTACATTGTATTTATTTTACTTTGTTTGTTTGTTGAGACAAGGTATCATTATGTAGCCCAGAGTAACTCTCAGTTTTCTGTCTCCCAGTTAGGGGCTAAAGGACCTTTACTAGCACTCCTGCATTAGAGTGATTCTCATCTACAAACTTCTTTAAATGTTGGGTAGGATAGCCTTATATCATGTCCTCGGTCTATCCCAGGAGTCATCCACTGTTCTGCTCTTGACTTCTCTTCTAATGTCATGCCCTCACTGTCATCCATTGCTTGGCTTTTGACCTTCCTCCTGGTGGTTTTCTGGTAAATTCACTCATTTGCAGAGCTCATACCATTGGATGCCTACTCTGCGAAGCCTTGTAGGCCTCTCCCTTTAATACTGTAGAAGGAATACTATCTCCTGTGTTCTAGAACATTCTATTAGGATTATCTTTCATATCAAAAATAAAGCACCTGCTGCATATGGATTTGCATTTGTTGTTTAAGTGACTCCCAAAAGTGCCATGATTTTTGATGAGGGTCCTGGATGGTATTATCAACTTGACAGAATCTAGAGTTGTCAGTGACACAAACCTCTGGGCACATTTGTTAGGAATTATCTAGTTTGTTATTCTCCGAGAATGGGAGAGATTATCTTGGTTACATTAATCATTGTTAGGAAGGCCCATCTTTACTGTGGGCAGAACCATTCTTCTAACAGTGGATCCTAGAACATATCAAATGGAAACCTGTAGCTGAGCCCTAATATGGTTCATCCCTCCCTCTCTGCTTCCTGATTGCAGATACAATGTAACCAACTGCATCAAGCTCCGGTTGTCTTGACTTCCTTGCCAAGATAGACTTGAGAAATAAAGCAGAGAAGACCCTTTCTCCTCTATGTTGATATTGTCAGAGTGTTTTTGCACACAACAGAGAAAGAAATGAAGACAATGAGGTTCTGTTTCAGTACATCCAGTATAAACTTAAAAATTTACAAATCAAAATACATTAAGCAAAATCTACCTAGTTTTTACTATGGTTAGACTTGAGATTTGTTTTAAATTTGATGTTTGTGTACATACAATTCAAGCTGTGCTTTGAATTTTGAGTTTAATCTTTCCTGGGGGTAGCAGTATATGCAGAGATCTTCCCACATGGTGCTGGGCACCAAACAGCTGCCCCCAGCTTACCTCCCACTTCCCAGGAATCAACCAATACTCTCTCCGGCGTACTCTAATGTACTCTAATCACTAGGGACCTGCTAGTAACCCTCTGCCAAAATCTGAGGACACTCAAGTCCCATGAATAAAAAGACATAATGTTTACCTATAAGTCTCTGCATGTAATTTCATTTGTCTCTAGATTACTTATAAAGTCTCACACAGGGTAAATATCATATACAAGGTTGGCATAATGGTTTTTATACAACATCAAAGAAAAAGATACATATGTTTTATACTGGTGCAATATTTTTCCACTAAGTATTTTTTTTCTTCCTACTCCTTTTCCTGTGTTCTCATGCTTCTTACTCTTCTTTCTTCTTGCTTTTGTTTTTGTTTTCTTTTGTTTCTCAGATATTATGGTTCCAAGTTAGGCTGAATCCATGGCTAGAAACCACAGCATGGGGTCCCACTCTGCTTTGCTGTGTTACATGTCTCTGGAAACCATATTTTCCACTTGTAATGGGCTCATTTGGATGTAATCGCATCCAGAGTTGAAGAACATCTGTAGGCTAACCTACCAAACCTCAAAGGTTGGTAACAAAGTCTGGTCTTTTGGATTCCCTGGTGGTTCTTTATGGATTACTGGGCTCATGGGAACTGGGACTTGCTGCCTTTTCGAACATCTAGACAGGACAAGCACACAGTGCTAACCTGGGGAAACTTCCAAGTCCAAACGTCATGGTGTGATTTCTTGTGCATTCTTTGCTTTTACACTGGCATAATGTAAAAATGGGTACACCGTTGTAAGCCGAGGCACATCTTCTAGAACTACAATATGCTGAATAAAAATCTGTGAGTAAACTAACCTGTTTCAGAAAAGGGAGTTTATGAAATAATTAACATTATGAGAATATTTCTCTATAAATGAGAGCTAGTCCACCAAAAGGTATATTCCATAAACCCTAGGCATCTTGTCATGTTCCTCTTTGCTCCACACCTAGACATCCCCAGACTTTCTATCACATCTTGACTCTGATTAACCAATATTATCAGACCATGAGATCAAGTTCCCACAAGCAAAATGAGACGAAGTCAATATCTACTTTAGGACAAAAGTCCATCCCCTGATTTACTTCTAGCTCCATTTGGGTTGTGCAATGTCTTTTTTACAGAAAGAAATTGCCAGGTTACTTTCACTTTGTCTATTTCTTTGTGTGACCCCAAGATTATTCATTTCCAAAAACATGTTATAGAATTAACAGGAGAAAAAGTAGTTAAATTACTTATCTTTTTTTTTCTTAATCCGCAAAATCTACAAAAAGCAAGTCAATTCACTGGTATTTATTTTCAGAACATTGGAGTGAAAAAATCATGACAGGTTTGGAGCCTCACAGAATAGCTCATCGTAAATAATGTTACTGTCAGAGGCACAAGATAGAGCCATAGCATAAATAGCTCATATTTAAGATAAATATCTTAAAATTTATTTTCAAACATTCACACACACACATACATACACACAGGCAGACACATGCATGCACATATGGACACATACACACACATACAGACATAAACACGGTCATAAGAAAGCTGACAGTGGGAAGTGAGGTGACCAGGAATTACTGTCCCTTTTTAGATATGGATTTTTCAGTGTGAATACCAACGTCCACAAGAAAACACAGCACAACAGAAGTGCAGTTTGACTTTTAAAAATAATGTTGTAAGTCCTTCTTTACTTCTTTCTCCCAAGTGTCACAAGCCAAGTGCAAATGTGCCTCTACTTCAGGTGTTTCATCGTTTGTCAGTGTTTTCCTTATTTATTTATTGTCACGATCTTAGCATTGTTTAAAACACCATTTTTCTTCTTCTTCTTCCTCTTTTGGCCATGAAAATGGATGTGTAAGTGCAAGACGACCATGCATATGATTAGCATAATAATGGAAAATATCCACAAAGCATTGGCTCATCTCGACTTCTCTGACCTTCAGCTCTTTAGCTGGAGTTAGAACAGCTCTGGGTTTTCATCCTTAGTATGCAAAGGTGGGTGGGGATAGCATAATTTCTTGAAATCATTGCCCTCAGAGAGTGACAAGGTGTAAATTTCCAAAATGTTTGAAATTCCCATCCCGCGGGCTGAGTTCTGATATGTTGCAGACTGTAGAAACAGAACCCTAGTTAAGGATTTATCTCAGGCCCAGAGCTGCGGGCCAATGAACGCTGGTGCTGCGAAGGTGAAAGTCACAGGGTCTCCAGAGCTAAAGGGCCATCCACATCAATTTGGAAGCAGCAAAGCGGCATCAGCAGTGGGAGACCTATTTACACTGCTTTCCTGCCCAAGAATTATGGCGCTGTAACCAGGAAGGAAGCAAGGGAGTTGAAGGGGACTGCCCAGAAATATAATGGTCATTTATAGCTAAAGTAACCCCGTAACAGTGGGTCCTCCGTTCTCATCTGTGGGATGCATGAAGAATTTGCAATGAACTCTACACACACAAAACATAGGTCCCCTGGAGAGCTTCTGCAGCATGGCCATTCACATTAAGGCAGGAAATGGCATTTACTTTATGTAACCAATGGGATAAAACCAAGAGACCTTCCTCAATTCCGGCCTCACCCCATAAACAACTGCCAGAGAGGGCTCAAGCAACCTGAATTCTCATCATCTTGTAACAAAACAAGGGGCTAAGAGGAGAATGTGAAGGGAAATAATTAGAGAACACTTCTCATGCAATTCGAAAAAGTGCTGTGTTTCGTAGCAAACGTAAATTATAGTATTGCATTAGCAAGATAATAATTTGTTTTTGTGACAAAAAAAATCACACCATTATGTGTTACATCTGTATTATTTTTTTTAAATTAGGCTTTTTAATTACAGAGATAAATTATGTATGTAAGAATCTCACTTTGAAAATTTTATACAACATGTCATCTTAGATCCCATTAAATGTTGGAATCTGTTCCCATCACGTCTAACTGTTGCGTGGTAGCAAGAATTAACTATTTTCTAGGTGACTGAAACGCTTCTCTTAAACATTCCCATAGCCTGGAGTCCCTTTCACTCAATGACAACCCCACAACTCTGTTCAGTTAGGAGACTAAGGACTCCTCTGGTGACACTACGGAGCTTTCCTTAGGAATGCCGTTCAAAACGCAGCAGAATCCTCTGTGTCTTGAGAGAAATCTGTTCTTCCCCATCAGTAACAACTACTTGAAGATTTACAGAGGCCAAAAGCTGAAGCTGCTCTAACGTCAAAGCGGACAATAAAGCGCTCATTTAGTGCATCCGGGGACACCAGAGCTATGGAGGACCATGGCACGCGGGTCAGGGTAAGCAACCTCCCTGGTTCTCAGTTCCTTGTCTATTAAGGACAGACAATAAACCCCTGTGAAGCATGGGGAGATAATGTTTGTGCGGGGCCTGTACCAAGCCTGACGAAGAGAAAGCACTGGATGCGGCAGTCATTCCTACTATTTTTGTTTCAAAGCAAATGATCGGAAATCAGCTCTACTTGGAGCGGTCTTTCATTTCCAAACGGCCCACATGGGCTTTGTGCCTGTCCTTGATGGTGTTTACCAGGAAAGAATGAGTTTGAGAAGGCTCCTCTTTTATGAGTCAAGCCAGACAGACAATTTAGGAACGCATAAGCTCTGTGGCCAGTTAAGTGTCCTCAGCTACCCTTTCCATCACTAACTAGCTGCCGGCAGAGATGTCAGGTCCAGGGACATCTCATCATAATTTGCTTCTGCAATTGTGGGACCCAATGAGGTGATGCATATAAAGTACTTGGTATAGAATATACCAGAGAAAGGTTAATTTTTTATTCTATTTCCTTTCAAAAAGGTAGGGTGTCTTTACTTCCCTGATGAGATCAAGCAGCTGAGGGGAGTCTTGCATTTTATGAATGAGAAAATATTCCCTGAAAAGTACCTTAAAGTAGATATAAAAATAAACAAAGAGCCAAACATTTGTCCTCACGAATTAAGATAATAGTGAGCTCTTAGCAGAGTATACATCAAATATATATGAATGCTAGAGAGCAGGTTGACAACTGAATGGCTGTGGAGACAGCACACAGAAAGTCCGCTGAGAGCATTGCGTAGATAAACAGAGGGACAACAATTCCTTCAAATTTCTTGAGCTCATTACTTAAATCTAGGCACTGAAATAATGAACCATCATGTGACCTTGACTAAAGACATTGGCCACTAAATTGATGAAATCACTTCTGTGGCAGGATTCAGAAAAGAGAGAGAGAGAAAGAGAGAGAGAGAGAGAGAGAGAGAGAGAGAGAGAGAGAGAGAGAGAGCATGTGTTGAGTTCCCAGTGGTCACGTGATGCTTTAAAGATCAGATGTTTCTCAGACTCGGGGTGAAGACCTGATGGCTATTGTCTCCCACATGAAATTCCCAGTCTTCAGTGAGGAGACACCGTGGTTCCTAAGTTCCTTGGGTTATTTATACCTCTTGCCAGAAGAAACTGAGGCACAATGAAGAATCTGATACAGATGTACAAAGAATCATTATTGCTTTGCTTTTAAAACACAAGGAATTAGTTCTATACTTAGGATTGTGTGGATCCTAACATCAGCCTGAAGGGCTGTCTACGGCCTGGCACGTTAATATCCTGAAAGAGCCAATCTATAACCCATGGCATTGAGTTGAGTAATTGTATCTTTTTTTATAGTTGACCTTGTAAATTAAAATTTCACACATCCATGTTTTCTAATCTTGAGTTCTACTTGGGAAATTTCTTGATTCATTTTTATTAACCATTTGCCAGATAATATTCTGCCAAAACAGTTGGCCAGGAAGGTCTCAGGAGCCCAAGGGATGTGTCTTTTGGATCTATAGAGAGAGCAGAAATAGATGTGAATTTCTGCAGAAACTTCCAGTTACTTCTTTCTCAAGATTTTCTCCCTAAGTAACTGTTCATGTATGACTTAAAAGAGTTAAGGCCTCTCTGCTGAAGATGGGAGAAGGGCTAAGCATTAGGAATAGCATGACTATGGAGCTGGTCATGTATGTTATCAAACTGTCTGTCATGATTGTATCATTAAATAAGAATGTAGTTTAGACTCCATGGGGAGCCTTGATGGCTGTTGTCCTGCAGATGAGGACCTCAAAATTCATTCTAATGTGTCCTTTTTCTGAGACTCTGTGGTCCTATGGCTCCTGGGATTTTTTACAGTCTATGCCAAAATAAAATATTTTTAAAAAATGAGGCATATAGAAGAGCTTGATACAGATTTAAGAAGAACTACTATTTCTTTTTTTTCTTTTTTAAATTAATTAATGAATTTATTTATTTTTATTGGATATTATATCTATATTTCAGATTTTATCCCCTTACCCCATTCCCCCCACCACCCAGGAACCTCCTATCCCATCCCCCCTTCTCCTGCTTCTATGAGGATGTGCCCCCCATCTACTCCCCACTCCCCCTCCCTACCCTTGAATCCCCCCCACACACACACTCAGTGTTCAGCAGTCATGGGACCAAGGATCTCTTCCAACTATGCCAGACAAGGCCATCCTCCCCTACATATACAGATGGAGTCATGGGTCCCTCCCTATGTGCTCCCAGGCTGGTGGTTTAGACCCTGGGAGCTCTGGTTGGTTGGTATTGTTACTCTCCTAATGGGGCCACCAACCCATTCAGCTCCTTCAGTCTTCTCTTTAACTTCTCCATTGGGAACCCCTTGATCAGATCAGTGGTTAGCTGTGAGCATCTGTGTCTGAATATGTCAGACTCTGGCAGACATCTAAGGAGACAGCTATATCAGGCTCCTGTCAACATGCACGTCCTGCCATCCACATCAGCGTCTACCTTTGGTGACTGTACATGGGATGAATACCCAGGTGGAATGGTCTCCAGACGGCCCTTCCTTCAGTTTCTGTCCCACACTTTGTCTTCATATTTGGTCCCTTGAGTATTTTGTTACTCCTTCTAAGAAGGATCAAAGCACCCACACTTGGTCTTCCTTCTTCATGAGCTTCATATGGTCTGTGAGTTGAATCTTGGCTATTTCAAGCTTTTGGGATAATATCTACTTAGCAGTGAATGAATACCATGTGTGTTCTTTTGTGATTGGGTTACATCACTCAGGATGATTTTTTTCTAGTTCCATCCATTTACCTAAGAATTTCTTGAATTCATTATTTTTAATAACTGAGTAATACTCCATTGTGTAAATGTACCACATTTTTTCTGTATCCATTCCTCTGCTGAAGGACATCTGGGTTCTTTCCAGCTTCTGGCTATTATAAATAAGGCTGCTATGAACATAGTGAAGCATATGTCCTTGTTTTATATGTTGGAGCATCTTCTGGGTATATGCTCAGGAGTGAGGAGTGGTATAACTGGGTCCTCAGGTAATGCTATGTCCAATTTTCTGAGGAACCGACAGACTGATTTCCAGAGTTAGTTGTACCAGCTTGCAATCCCACCAACAATGGAGGAGTGTTCCTCTTTCTCTGCATCCTCGACAGCATCTACTATCACCTGAATTTTTGATCTTAGCCATTCTGACTGGTGTGAGGTGGTATCTCAGGGTTGTTTTGATTTCCATTTCCCTGATGACTAAGGATATTGAGCAATTCTTGAGGCGCCTTTTGGCCATTTGAGTTTCCTCAGTTGAACATTCTTTGTTTAGCTCTGTATTTTTTAATAGGGTTATTTGGTTGTCTGGAGTATAATTTCTTGAGTTCTTTGTATATATTAGATATTAGCCCTCTATCGGATGTAGGATTGGTAATGATCTTTTCCCAATCTGTTGGTTGTCGTTTTGTCTTATTGACAGTGTCCCTTGCCTTACAGAAGCTTTGCAATTTTATGAGGTCCCATTTGTCAAATCTTGATCTTAGAGCATAAACCATTGGTGTTCTGTTCAGGAACTTTGCCCCTGTGCCTAGGTATTTGAGGGTCTTCCCCACCTTCTCTTCTATTAGTTTCAGTGTATCTGGTTTTATGTGAAGGTCCTTTATCCATTTGGACTTGAGCTTTGAACAAGGGGACAAGAATGGATTGATTTGCATTCTTCTACGTGCTGACCTCCAGCTGAGCCAGCACCATTTGTTGAAAATGCTGTCCTTTTCCCACCGAATGGTTTTAGCTCCTTTGTCAAAGATCAAGTGACCATAGGTGTGTGGGTTCATTTCTGGGTCTTCAATTCTATTCCATTGATCTTCCTGCCTGTCTCTGTACCAATACCATGCAGTTTTTATCATTACTGCTCTGTAGTACAGTTTGAGGTCAGGGATGGTGATTCTCCCAAAAGTTCTTTTATTGTTGAGAATAGTTCTCGCTATCCTGGTTTTTTTGTTATTCCAAATGAATTTGCAAATTGCTCTTTCTATCTCTATGAAGAATTGATTTTGAATTGTGATGGGGATTGCATTAAATCTGTAGATTGCTTTTGGCAAGATGGCCATTTTTACTAAATTAATCCTGCCAATCCAGGACTATGGGAGATCTTTCCATCTTCTGAGATCTTCTTCTATTTCTTTCTTCAGAGACTTGAATTTCTCGTTATACAGATCTTTCACTTGCTTGGTTAGGTTCACTCCAAGATATTTTATATTATTTGTGACTATTGTGAAGGGTGTCATTTCCCTAATTTCTTTCTCAGCCTGTTTATCCTTTGAGTAGAGGAAGGCTACTGATTTGTTTGAGTTGATTTTATATCCAGTCACTTTGCTGAAGTTGTTTATCAGGTTTAGGAGTTCTCTGGTGGAAATTTTAGGGTCACTTAAGTACACTATCATATCATCTGCAAATAGTGAAATTTTGACTTTTTTTTGTTTGTTTGGTTGGTTTTTTTGTTGTTGTTGTTTTGTTTTCTGAGACAGAGTTTCTCTGTGTAGCCCCAGCTGTACTGGAACTCACTCTATAGATCAGGCTGGTCTTGAACTCAGAAATCCGCCTGCCTCTGCCTCCCAAGTGCTGGGATTAAAGGCGTGTGCCACCACCACCCAGTAAATTTTGACTTCTTCCTTTCCTATTTGTATCCCTTTGACTTCCTTTTGTTGTCTAATCACTCTAGCTAGGACTTTCAGTACTATATTGAATAAGTAGGGTGAGAGTGGGCAGCCTTGTCTAGTCCCTGATCTTAGTGTAATTGCTTCAAGTTTCTCTCCATTTAGAACTATTATTTCTTGGCTAATAGTTATGAAGCCAATGTTCATAGGTCATAGGTAAATGTCCTTTTAGAAAAAATAGCATTTCTCTCAGAAACATCCAAAAGCCAAATGTGCTTGATTAAGAAAAGAACAGAACAAAAGAATAATTGATTAGTTTTATCTTCTAGGAAGAGTTGGTGGTTCGTGGTATCAAAGAACAAAACTAAATGAGAGAAGACAATGTCTAAGAATACAATGTGCCTGACAGTGAAGTTCCTGGGTGCACATGAAACCTGGGACATGCTAAATGTTGAACTTGGAAAGACCACTTTGTCATCAAAGCCTACACAGGCACCTGATTACAAAGGAGAAGCCTAGGATAGAGGAATCATTTGTCCAAGGCCACAGAGAATGTAATCTAAATGGGAGTAGCCACACATTCCTACCTCCCTTGAAGGTACCTATGTAACCATTAGTAAACACTAAGTGTGTGTTTAACTAGGAAGTAATGGCTGCTTGTTCCCTTCTAAATGACTGGGTGAGAGAGAAGGGGTTTTACTGCGATCCCCATCCAAGTTGTTTATATTCACAGTTTTTCCTCAAAAAACTCGAATCTCTGCTACAGAGAACTGTTAGGAGTGAGGACAAAAACATTTTGGAAATGCAACTTGTTTTTGTCGAACCGGAGATGTGATAATTTATTCTGTTGTATCAAAATATAATAATGCCGGAGCCAACTCTGGTATTAAAATCACACTTTACCCAAAGGGGAGAGTGAAAGACAAGCTGCTGAGTAGTTCAAATTGAATTTCAGCCCAGTGTTACAGTGCTTAACAAACTCTGAAAGTCATCAAGTGCAGGGCTTTGATCTTAATCATGCATCCTTGTGCCTAAAAATATTCGCCGATGGTTCTTAGCGCGATTCGAGTTGCCTCTTGAAAAATTCTAAGGATGCTTGTTAAGGATTCATGTCTCCTGATCAATGCTTACTCCATTAATAAGTGAGACTCCTGCTCATCAGAAATAGTCGTCTGGAGGGTGTAGATTCTGTCCCTTGTCTTATTAGACACCCTGAAATGGTGAACATTTTCTTCTTTCTGTATTTAAAAATCAGAGAGGCAAACGTTTGAAACATAACTGAAGCAATCCCTCTCTCCATGTTCTATGCAGATAACAATACCTTCATAATTAAAGGACTATTATTACTATTTAATTGTCTGTTTCATTGTTTAATGAATAGGAACTAGTTAATTATGGTGATGGGGAAAGACAAAGGACAGTTTTCAAATGGGGGATGCAAAGCTCTAGCTTTCACAGTGTGGGCTGCAAGCTGCTTTATGCACACTTCTGAGCTTCTGAACTTGGATTCACATGTCCTTGTCAAATTATGAATCTCTTTCAACATGACTTGAACTGTGTTTAAGTGGGATCTTTTTTTTTTCAATTTTTGCATACTTAAATGATATCAGATTTATCTCCTGGTACATTGAAAGGGACTGTTTTGGATTCATTCATCAAACAATTCTAGGAGTCAAAGGTCAAAGCATCTTTGCCAACTACTTGAGCAGCAAGGGCAGCTTTCAAGCAAATGGGGTCCAGGACCCACGGAGTATCCTCACAGAACAAGATGTATGGACCACTGACACACTTGTTCCAGCAGCTATTTGTCCTAGAACTTACTTGCCACTAAAGAAGATATGACCTTGTTGAAGAACCATTTCTTGCTTCCCCTACCATCATTAACAATGAGTTATATTTGTGTGCTTTGAAGGCTGTAGGAACCATAGTGGATGGCATCTTCTATGTTTCTTTCTCTTATACACATTTTGACAGTTTTCATTTTGTTTGCATTAAAGCCCACAAAATACATCATTTATCAATTATTTTGATTTTATAAATTTGGAGACAAAGAGATTGAGTGGGTTGACTTGATCTTGGTGCAGATGCCTCACCAAGACTTGTAGAGAAATGAGCAGTTATGCAGAGGAGTCTCCAGAGTAACCTTGTTGATGGATGGCAGGCAGCATTCTACTAAAACAACAGACAGGCAACTGGGGGTACCTAGATGCCCACACTGAGATCAGTAATCAACATGAAGAGAGCTATGTAAGAGTCGTTTAGTTCAGGAATATGCTAATATTCTGATATGATTACCATAGCCTATAGTCATCGAGCCCTAATAATTTCCCAAGCACTGAACTGAGAGCTGTCCTAAATTGTCTCCTTTAATATTTGTGACTACTATGGGTGCTATCGTTCTCCTCAATTTTCAGATGTGACTATAACACCTAATGAGGTTACTGAGTGTCAGATTTTTTAAGTCACATAATTATAAGCCAAGAGCTGGCATTTGAACAGATCTTGAGGTTTAAAACTCCAGAAATTTCAAAACAGATCTTAATATAAATTTTTTTTCTGATAGGCATTCAACCTAAAGTAGATATATCACAACTGAATTTTTTATTGAATTTAATGTTTGTGTTCAGATACACAAGGTTATCACTGGCTAAGAGAAGGGGTGAGCAGGTGGTGCTTCTAAAAGATACATAGTGGGAGAAATGTTATTTTCTTTATACAAGGGAGAATAAACTCCATGGGAAGATACTGAGCTCCTCAAATTTTGTTAGCCTCTGTGACACATTAGCAATGTCAACAATATATGTAAACACTAAGCTTGCCATCCTCTGTCCTCTGCCAAGGCTGACATACCAACACGTACACCCCTACTGTTCTCACTCTGGAACTGAAAATAACAGAAATCGGGCTCAACAGATGTATGAAAATCTCCAAAGTGAGTAGATGCCAAAAGAGGCGGGGAGAAGGTTGGGGCAAATCCAGCATTGCCGCAAACAGTTACTAAGCAGCATTCCTTAATGAGACTCTTGTGTGCCATCAGTGTCACTAGTGTGAAACTAGTTCTTTGCTTAGAAGCAATATCACATAGGACATATCTAAACATGTGGTTACTAATATTGACCTCCACGGGTTTTTGATCTGACGTTTTCCTGGGACCAGTTTCCACTTGTGCATAACGTTGATTTTAACATGCTACTTTATGGTTCAAAACTTTGCTATCAGGTTGCTATGTGTTGTTAAGTATTAAACTGGAGGTTTTGCATCAGCTGAATTCCTTCCACACCTGCTGAATGCTATGTGTGGGAAGTGCATTTCTAGCCACTTTGATTCCTTTTATACCAACCCTGTTCTGTTACCCAGTCTGAAGTCAGCACTGATGCATCTGGAAATCCCTCAAGTCTGAGATAAGAAGAGGGGAAAAGAGCCTTTATGGTTTTCTTTAGTGATCTGAGGATTGAATTACAGTTATGATGGCTTACTGAGCAATCGTGCTAGGGTAGGAACCCTCATTTCCTAGCATTGGTATGGCTTTGAATTACACCGCACAACTTAGTAGATTCTACATACCAATGAAGGCAGATTAAAAACGAGTGAACAAATCAGAATTAGGTTAAGTTTTGGTGGGGGAGGGTGGCTGGAACATTCATTGACATGTTTGTTTCATGAAATTGTCAAGTTTTAATGAAAATATATGTTCCCCAAAGTATCTCTAATTGTAGCCACTGTGTAACATGGTAGTTATATCACCCATTCCAGATTGGTTTGCATATGCCTCGTCAATACACGATTTCTGATCAGACATTACAGTCTGCATCGCTACTGCTGCGTCTTTATTTCTCTGATTATCATAATCAGCCTCATGATAACTGTCATTAGTAGGAAGCAGTCTACCTGAACACAATTGGGTTTGTTAAAGTTGGGTAGAGAAGCAGCTCAGTGCAAAGGGGGGTGATGGGGGAGATCTCAGTGCTATTCTGCACCAGTAGGGTATTGGTAAGAGCACCAGGTGCCTAGGCTACCTGTACACATCGACTTAGAAACAGGATAGGTTCAAAGCATGCAGTTGTGTGTGGGGGGAGGGGGTCATGGGGAATGGTGATGTAATTCCTTAAGGCTCCAGGTAGAGCAAGACAGGCAAGCTCTTCCTACTCTGGGCTGTTGTCTGGGTTGATCAGGGCCTTCTATCCTTTTAGTGATTTGTACTCAAAGAAAAGCATTGTTTCATCAGCTTGTTTCCAAGGAACAAAGTCAAGGCTAATAAAAACATTGTAATTTGTAATAAAAGCCAATTGGGCTGATCTTTGGTTCTGTTATATGATTTCTATGATTACGATACTTACTGTCCAAAGACTTCGTTTTTCTGGAAGAAGTAAAGCTGAAGATGAGTCAGTGGGAGCGCTAACAGCGAAGCATCAGAATGGAGTGAGAAGCAGTCGGCCTACAGGAAGACAGAGAAGTCAACAAGACAAACATCACAACTGAGCAATGTACGTGTTAACGAGGGTGCTCATTAAACGATGGGAAGGTGTGGCAGAGATGGACCGTCTTTCCCTGTGTGCCTGAGGTCCCTAACAGTGAATAAGGTAATGAAGACTATGTAACTAAAAAGACTGGTCTCTGACTTCGGACTTTATAGTTTATCTTTAACCTATCTCCCCCTTCCCCCCTTCTCTCTCTGTCTCTCTTTCTCTCTTTCCCTCTCTCTCTCTCTCTCTCTCTCTCTCTCTCTCTCTCTCTCTGCTTCCCTCTCTCTCTCTTAAGATGTAGATATGTAATCCACTGGAGCTGAAGGATGGCACAATTAATGGTTTGGGCAATATACCATATTGGCCCCGAAGGAAGAAGGTATTCTCTGACTTTAGAAGTGGGGACTTATTTAGTAATTATTAAGAAATTATTAAGTAATTAGTAGTTAGTTAATATTAATAATTAATTATTATGTGATTAGTAATTATTAAGTGATTATTACTTACATGAGGTAAGTAGTCCAAAAACATTTTGCTATTTAGCATTCTTCTTCTATTGAAGTAAAGTCTGCTATTGCTAGTGGTAGAAGGAAGAATTAAAGAGAGC
The DNA here is from genome assembly GCA_030674055.1 of Rhabdomys pumilio. Classification (NCBI taxonomy): domain Eukaryota; kingdom Metazoa; phylum Chordata; class Mammalia; order Rodentia; family Muridae; genus Rhabdomys; species Rhabdomys pumilio. The sequence continues at coordinate 171,768,046 of JANHMN010000004.1, read as the reverse complement.
AGTAGGGAATTTGTCATCAAATCACAGTAATGATCTGGTAAAAAAGGAGCTCTTGATATTTCTGTGAACCCTGTGGATATGACACAACTAGGTTCCCATGTGGACCCGCCATTTTCTTGTCCCAGCTCTCCACATCTCTAAGTTGGTTCAGTGACTTCCCAAATGTGCCAGCCAACCTACATAAGGTAATTGAAAAAAAACAACACAAAACAAACAAAATCCAGAAGCCAGAGATTACCCAGGACTGATGATGACCCAGGCACTTTACACAACCAAATGTAAAGCCTATGACGGAAACACACCTATGGGAAGCCTTAAACGACTCCCATGAATAAAGGCAGAAGAAAAACAAGTTATTTTACAGTTGTTACTATGGTTATTAATTATTATTATTATTATTATTAGTAGTAGTAGTAGTAGTAGTAGTGTGTGTGTGTGTGTGTGTGTGTGTGTGTGTGTGTGTGTGTGTTTGTGTCCTGCTGCATGTTAGAGCCTGTATGTGGAGGTTGGAGAACAACATTCTGGAACCACTCTTCTTTCATCATGAGCTTCAGAGATTGACTTCGGGTTGTAAGGCATGCATACCGAGTACTTTTACCCACTGAGCCATCCTACCGGTTCAGGTTATAATTTTTTTTAAGTTGGTAGTTTGAATGGCAATTGCCCTCATAGACTCATATGCTTGTGTGCTTAGTCCCCAATTGATGAATGCTGGGAAGGTTTAGTTGGTGTCTCCTTATTCAAGGATGTTCATTGCTGGGGATGAGCTTTGTGGTTTCAAATGCCCATGGCAGGCCCACTGTCTCGTTTTTTTATCTGCTATCTGTGGATCACAACGTATCTCTTAACTACTGCTCCAGCATCATACCTGTCTGCTTCCCACCATGATGATAATGTACCCACCTCTGAAAATATAAGAAGTCCTCAGCTAAACACTTTCTTTCATAAGAGATGCCTTGCTCATGGCAATAGAACCATGACTCAGACAAATTGAAATACAGAGGAAAGACAAAAGCACATAAGCAAGAATAAGAAGAATTGACAGATTGAAACCTCAGAGACATTTGTGGATGAGATTATCTGGCAGAAAAAAAAAGTACATAGAAACTACGTTTTAGAAATGTAAGGCAATTTAAAATGGGATAGAAGAAGAGACTATAAATTTAACCATTGAGATTTGAAAAAATCTCTCCAAAGAGAAGAAAAATTTAAATATGAAGATGAGATACAAAGGACTCGTAGTAGGAGTAGTCAAAGAGAATAGATTCTGTACTAAAGTAAATGGAAGTACCATAATCGTTTGATTGGCATGTGTCTTCCATGCTTGAAGATCTTATTCTGTTGTCTATAGCTTCCATTCATTGTTACTTAGATATATTTATACATAAATTCTTTGTTCAGTTTACTTTAAATTACTATATTTTATTCACTTACCATGTGAGTTTCTATTCCCAATACAAGCAAAAGAGAAGAAGGAGAAGGAGAAGGAGGAGGAGGAGGAGGAGGAGGAGGAGGAGGAGGAGGAGGAGGAGGAGGAGGAGGAGAAGGAGAAGGAGAAGGAGAAGGAGAAGAAGACATTTGTTGAATAGAATTAATAGAGTACTATTAATAGGGAGCATATATACACACTCAAAAACACTGTTTAGAAAAGATAAATTTTACTGAACTAAGTATATTCTATGAGAAGATGGACAGTGGGTGTGATTGTTAAGAGCTCTTGCCATGCAGTCACGAGGATCCCAGCATCTGTAAAATGCTGTGTTGTGCTTTACCCTAATTCCAAGGAATCAGACCTGCAGGTTTCTGGGTCTTGCTGGCTTCCAGCTTAGCCACGAAAAGGTGAGCCTCAGTTTCAAGAAAAGATCCAAACCCAAAGGAGCAGGTGGAGAATGAGAGAGAAGGATACCCAACACCTTCTTCTGGCCTTAGTGCGAGGATAAAGGCATTTCCAGCTGCACACACAGTACACATGCTCACATACAGATGCCAACCAAGGTACACATACATTCTCACACACATAGGCTCACAGACATCCACATATTGTTGGATTTTTTTTTTTTTTTACAAAATAAAAGAAAGAAGGTGATGTTATATAGACACACGTATGTGTATGTGTAAAGTCCACTCAGTCATACCTGAAACCTCTTAGGATCTTTTAGTTCCTAAAAGTGAACAATTTGTAATGCTGAAGATGAAAGCGTTCTATGCAGATAACTATTCAAGAGGTATATACTCATATGAATTACTACAAAGAAATAATAAAAGTAATATCCAAAAGGCTTATGGATACCCAGACCATGAGAAATTTAATAGTTTGAAATATAAATTTTCAATTTTAAAGGAAAACCAAAAGGACTAAGATCCAACCAGAAAAACTTCTGAGAATCAAGAAGCAATGATTATTCTCCATTACTAGAAACCTGACTTAGATCTTTCCACATTAGATAGTCTTCACAGTTTATAAGGAAACTCACACTTTAAAAAATATTTACAATATTGCAAAGATCAATTTGTTCTCCTGTAAAAGGGGGCCTTCCTAAATGTATTTCATTTGAGTATGTGCAGGTGTGTGTTTCTGTGTGAGATTACATGTGCATGGGTGCTTGCACGTGTGCACACGTACTTTCTAAAGGAGGGGGGAATCTTAATGCATCTCTTCTGCCTTGTGCCTGGCAAATGCTTTTATGCTTTTCTTGCTCCTGGGGTGTTACCAAGCTTTCAAACTCTTACTTAGGTGATGTGAAGAAAAAAAAAAAAGTTATATATACCTCTCCTGGCTGTCCCTGTAATGCACAACACAGAACATCACTTAAGATTTAAGGGCCCATAAAATAGAAAGCTTGCTTAACCCCTTGACTGCACAGTGTGTGCAGCGCAGCCCTGTGGTATTGGAGTTTTATGAGTGCTGAGAGCTGAGATGTGTAAAGCCTTAGCCACCTGTGTTCATTCTGTTATGGTAACCCAGGTCAGAAGCAGCACGGGGTTTTCTCAGCTATTTCTATATTCTTTGTCTTTGAGTCTGTCCCTAGAAATCTGTTTTGGAAATCATGCAATGCCTGCAAACAAATAATTATTCAATACATTAGCAAAAAGGAAATAGAAAATATGTATTTTTTTTTATTTTCTTGACCAAAATGTAAATGAGCCCAGCACATTTTCAAAGGATTTTAAAAAGTAGGCCCTAGTGACAGATTTCTCTTAAAAAGGAATGTACAACAGTAAACAGGTCTTAAAACAAAGTAAAAATTAATCTCTCCATACACCATATGGCATCACTGCATTTGCCAGAAGAGCCAAACACAGAGGCAGCAAGAATGTTAGCCCTTCAGGCCCTCGAGAGGAGCTCTAGAGAAAGAAGGAAAACTGATACTGTAAGAATGCTCAGAGTGGAGCTGTGAGCAAGCATGACCCCGAGTCTCTGAGTGTCTCCTGCAAACGGGACTGGAAACAGATCTTGCAAAGTCGTCTCCTCCCAAACTTACAGTTTGATTTGCATAACCTGAGGCTAGGTATTATCATTTCATGTGCTTTTATTCGAGGATTGTTTCTTCTGTCTAATAATGTGTGATGAGTAAGAGACAGTGATTGAGTGTTTGCATTTCACAGAAGGCATGGGGAAACCGTGAGAACAGCCATCATAATACGAAAACCAGGAAAAAGTCATGGCTGGACTTGTATAATGCTCATATGTAACTTATGCACGAATCTAATATATCTCATTATGTGCCTTTCCCAGCATTTCTACACAGTAGATAAGCCATCGGAGAAAACTGAAGCACAGAGCAGATGAGGAGCTTTCTAAGGTCACACAGCCTGTGAGCTATAGAGCTGGGGCTAAGTACTAAGTTCTGATTCCAAGTTTGGTTTTCATTCCAGGTCACCAAGGGGCAAGTATGTATTATTAGACACTTGACACTTCACTGTCCCCTGGGGAGAACCGCCACCAGATTATGAAGGTGAAGAAGGAGGGAACAAGGAAGGACAAGAGAGACAGGAAAGGACATACAGACCAGGCAAGTAAGGACAGAAAGAAGACACTAGGGAGGGAGGGATACATAAAGAAATCTGAGCTCAGGGCATTGACTGAGCTCAGCTGTTAGAGCATTTGCCTTAGTATAGGCAAAGGCCTGGGTTTGGTGCCAAGTACTGAACCATCATGTGATGATGAATACCTGTAATCTAATGCTCATGAGGTCGAGGCTGAGGATCGGACATTGAAGAAATCATCTTTGGCTATAAAATGATCTTGAGACCAGCCCTGGCTCCATGAGATCCACAGTGAAAAAAGAGAATGAGGGGGTGGAAGATATGAATCCAGTAATAAAATGAGCTCCCGCCATTATGCCCCATGCTTCAAAGCCCCTAAGACTCATCAAGTCTACAGTGCTTCTCAATCTGGCTAATTTCATATGGATGACCCCCTTCAAAGTAGCCTCCCATAATAAAGCATAATTGTGATGGGAAAACGGATGGAAAATGGACAGGAAGGTAGGGTAGGTGAAGGAATACAGGAAATAGTAACAAACATAAAAAGCCTTTTAGAAAAGCCATATGGAAACCCACTACTGTAAAAGCTTTCGTGTGTGTGTGTGTGTGTGTGTGTGTGTGTGTGTGTGTGTGTGTGTGTATTAGTTTAATTTAGTTAACTTCGTTGTATTCAGTTTAAATGTGATTATCCTATAAATGGGAGAACGATGCTCCAGCTGGACACCATTCACTACCAAATAAATTTCCCAATACCAAGAATTGGTTACCTGTTTTTGAGTTGTTGTTTAATGGGGCCCCACAGACCACCTGTTCATTACAAGCCGTCGGTTATTTCCACAATCTGAGTGTAAGACCCTGCTGCTGAAGACAACACATACTTGAATCATAGAACATGAAGAAATCCAACTGGTACTCACCTTAACCCTTCATCCCTACTGGCTAGGTTTCATAATGATAGAAGGTATTACCAGAGGAGATCAGTCATAATCAATCTTACCCATCTATGACCCTTGCAAACTAAAATAATGGCCTGCTTGGCAAGTTATGCTTACTGGTGCAATAGTGGCATGAAATTTGAAGTAACCAACCACTTCTTAAATTTGGATTTTAGGCCTGTTAGATAAGATGGAACCCACACCTAACACTGTCAGTGAAGCTGAAAACGGGGGCTAGCTAAGTCATGGCCCCTAGGTGAAAACCTATTACTAGTCTGTTAAACCCTCAGAGAAACTTCCTCATACAATAGGTGTCAGTTTACACAGAGGCTCACAACTGGTCAATGTGCTGAGAATGAGAGAGTGAGTGTTTCACCTTAAATGGAATGTATAGCCCTTCTTTCAAGGCCCGGGGATCTGAAGAAGGAGCAGAAAGGTTGTAAGCACCAGAGGAGGAGAAGAACTTTCTGGAAGCAATGCAGGTCCACACTGAACAGGACAGGTGCACATATGAACAGAAGAGCACATATGAACAGGGCAGGTGCACATATAAACATATAAAGCAAATTGTGACACACACAAGACCTACACAATCTCAAGATAAGCAAAAACCCAGAAGGGAGGAGAGGAGGTATACATGAAGTCTCACAGCTCGCTGCAGAGCTATTGGCATTTGATTGCTTCAGGGAGAGAAAGTCAGTAATTAGCCAGTACAAACTGAACTCCATTGTAAGGGAAGAAAGGAAGGAGGGAGGGAGGGAGGGAGGGAAGAAGGGAGGGAGGGAGGGAGAGAGGGAGGGAGGGAAGGAGGGAGGGAGGGAGGGAAGGAGGAAAGAAAGTTGGATGGGTGAAAAGGTATGGGAGAACTTAGAATTAAGTAGGGAGGGAAATATATCTGATCAAATATACTGGGTAACATTTTTTAAAAGAATAAATAAAAGCATTATAAAATTATTTACCCCCACAACCCTGACCCCAGACCACTTGCATGAAGCATTCTTTGAAACTGTATTCCTCCAACAAACCTGAGGTGAGGATAAGGAGGATGTTTTAGTCTGATCTTATCTCTCTTCATCAATGCACCCCATTTGTGTTTCCCTCCACAGTGTTGTATGTCTTGCCCTGCAACTAAGTTGCTGAGAGTGGCATGTGAACTCTGCCAGCACTTTAAGAATACATATTGTTGTGAAGCTCAAAAGCTCCACATTCTAAATGTTAGTATTTTAGGAACAATTATCAGTTGTTAAAAGGTTGTGATTCTCACAGCCTATTGATAAAAATCACAAGCCTTGATCACATAAAGTAATTGATGTGAATGAAAATTGAATAATTTACTTTTATTTGCTTATTATTTAATAAATTTATGACTAAAATTAGAAACTGTACAATGTAATATTAATGCAGGAAACTTTTAAATATAATAAATAAAACACTGAAAACTCATTTTAACTCAAAGATTTTAATGAAGGGAATATGCATGCCCTGGTTTTCATTAAATAGATAGCAGCATGCTGTGAAGATTGGAATCCATCTTAAAAAAATGAATTAAATTTGGGATGATGAGTTCTTATTCTGGAAAGTGTCCTACTTTAGGGTCCCACACAGCACACTGAAGAAATCATTTAAGAATGGCAACTGTGAGTTAGGTGTATGACTGTACACTCAAGCCCTGTTGTCTTTATGACTCTGCTTGGAATGCATTTTCAGAGTCTTTGTCTTGAAGAACGGAACTAAAGAAAAATTGTCCCACTCCTGGATCATCTTTTAGCAGAAAGAAGCTACCTCCTGACTGGAACCAATAACGTGAGCAGAAAGCTCTAGAAAAGTATCGTTTGTCTCCCTGGTTCCACTTCACGATTTCACAGAGCATGCCCTTGAAAGGCCTGAAAGCAACTACCAGCTTACTACCTGGGTCAGCATGTTCTGATTTCCAGATTCGAGTTTATCAGTGTCATCTATGCACACGCAATACTAGGAACTGCCCAACAGGAAAGCCCTCTGGGAGAGTCCTGTGGAATGCTGGGAGATCAAGCCTTATGTATGTAGAGAGGTCAAAAGGCTGTAAACCGCCAGAAATTGTTGAGAATAACTGGCTCTTGGAAATCTCCCTTTCTGCTGCAAATGGTTGGTCACCAGGCAAACTCTAAAATGGACAGCTGATACAGAAGAGGGTAAGACAACGCTTCAGTTGTGTCTCTTGAACCAAAGATCTATATAGAAAGACTGGCCCCTGTTGGTCGGCTCGGGCTCTGCACGCAGGGCACTCTGGGAACACAATGGAAACCTGGTACGCTAGACTGAAAATGGAACTAAATTCTTTTTTTTTCAAAGTGAAATTTGTTGTCTTCATAACCAAGATATGGAAATATTTACAACTAAATTTGGCTATTTTAAGGTTCCTCCTCCTCTTCCGCCTCCCTTTCCTCGTCTCCTCTTCCTCTTTCTCTTCCTCCTCTTTTTTTTTTCTTTCAGGAAATACGACTAGACTAACAGAAAATCTAGGTCAAGTATGGACTGCAATGGTCCTGCACCAAGATGAATTGTGTCCCTAAATGATTAATGCAATTATTTGGAATAAACTTGACAATCAATATTAAGGAAGGAAAAAAATGATTGAGAGAGCTTCCTAGCATGATTATAAAAATTGGCCTTAGAGTGAAATCTTACAAATCAGAGATACATTCTTTTGAGCAAGAGAGAGCTAAGTTTGAGATATTATTTTTAATGTGCATGATGAATTTTTAAAAAATGAGTCAACAGTACAATTGTATCAATGTAACAAACATCCCCATTTTTTTTTTTGACAATGTAACCAGATCACAAAACTAAAAGGTAAAAAGCAGCCAAGGGCTCAGCAGGCAGATCTGAAACACAGAATCTTTTATCCTGTATTCACACATACCCCTCTTTTTTCAAACATGCTGTCTGTTGCGTGGTCTTTTGGCTTTCTAGTTACAGGCTGATTTTCTAGATGGATGCCTTCCAGAAGAGAATGCACATGTGCTTTTACCTGCTAAGACTTGGCGTGACCACTAATGGGACAAACCAGAGGATCATAAACACATTAAACACAAGTCCAGGTTGGCTGAGCTTGTGGCAAGGTGACACAGAACAAGGAGACCCAGCTTGGTGACATGGTTGCCTCCTAAGTGATTGAATCACGTGGCGTTGGAACATTTTATTGTGTTCCTAAGCTGCTAATATCCAGCTTCTTTCTCAGTGACAAAGAAAACCTTAAAAGCAGAAGACAACAGTTTATTAAAATACCAGCATCATTATTTATGGGGAATTTGGTCCACACAATGAAAGGATACACTGGTTGTGTCAGGCTCAGCATCCAGCTACTTTGTCAATACTTTTAACTCACTAAGGAATGGGATAACATGTTAGTGATTCATTTTATACCTGATTTATCAATATTTTATTGGCCTGACAAGACTCCCCCAAATCAAAACTATCCAGAGAGAATTACAGTACATCTATTACCTCTGCAGTCTGAAAATTCAGATTGTCAGATATTGGGCACATAGGCCATCCCTGCTGCTCCATAGGGCTCACTTTCCCTGCTCCTCTCAGTCAAAGTGTCTAATTAGCAGCTCCACTTAGTTCTCATTGCCTTTAGCATCTCAATCAAGGCTTTCTGCTGAAGGAACCCCGCTGCTGGTGCTAGAATTAAAAAAAAAATCATGAAACTCATATTCATGCAATCAGACTATAAACAGCACCCCTTCATCACCAAGGGAAAAGAATGTAATCTTGCCAGTGCCTCCTCTTCCTTGTACATGGCTCAGACGAACCTCACCTCATTTTTCTCCCTTAGATCTGATCTTGGTAATTGCACTGTGGTGAAGAAAACAGTAATGACTGAAGAAAGAAAAAAGTTGAAAGTTCTTAAAGTTGGGTGAATGTTCTATGAAGTGAGGAAGATTGTCAAATGTTCATTTGGTTGTCAAGGATATCTATATTCTGTCAAAATATAAATGTATCTTAAGCAAACCACCCTGAGACATAAACTTTGCAAGGAGCAAAGTATTCTTGCCCTCTTTCTGATGGATGGCTATCAAATCTGTAACAGACAATTATATAACCGTGTGTCTTGACAAGGAAGCTGTCAATGAAAACACACATGAATACATGCAGGAATGGCTTTCAGTAATCAATTAATTATTTTAAAGTGAGAGCTAGGCATCATGGCGTTCACCTTTAATCCCAGCACTTGGGAGGCAGAAACAGGTGGATCTCTGTGAGTTTGAGATCAGTCCAATCTTCATAGTGAATTCCAGGTCAGCTATATATAAGGAGACTCTCTCTTAAACAAAAAGGATATGGAGCAAAAGGAATCATTTTTATTAGAGTACCCTTTGACATGATACTTTAATAAAATGACTCAATAAAATCCTGGTGATAAGATCTGCACAAAATAGAGTAGCATAAATTAGTGATGTACTTTTTAATAAGGGAAATGCATCCTGAGATAGGAAACACAAGAAAATTTGTAATAACAGATGGATGGTTGGGTATATTTACATGAACTAAGATTTCTAGGGCATCAAGTAGGCACTATGGTCACATGTGGACGTCATCATCACCAACCAGAATGCTGTTATGGGGCATGTAATTGTATCACTTGGAACCAAACAGACCTCAAAATTAAGAAGAATGGTATGTAATTAGTTTTCAAATTTTCATAAACCACACACATCACAGAACAGTAGATTGGTGATAATACAGACCTCTAGGCTTCCCAAGAAAAAACTCTGGTCCAGAATGTTAGGAACAACCTCTGTAAAACTCTTGTAAAGGAGACTCTGAGGCTAAGGAGAAGCTTGATTGGTAAGAGAGACTCTGAGGCTAAGGAGAAGCTTGATTGGTAAGGTGCTTGCCATGCTAATATGAAGCCCCGAGTTTGAGCCCCAGACCTATGTAAAAATAGCTGATTACAGTACAACATATTCGAAATTCCAGTGCTGAGGAGCAGAAAGAGAAGAATCCCTGTCAGCTAGCTTAAACTACTGGGTGGCATTCAGATCACTGAAAGACTGTGTCTCCAAAGCAAGCTGGATGACACTCAAGGTTTTCTTCCAACCTCAGCACATGCTTACATGACTGCACCTACACACACCACACACATGAACCTATGCACATGCGACACATACACATAAACAGATAAGATGTGGTCATTTTAACGCAGGTGATTTTACCATCAGTTGAAAGATCATGAAGGGCACACAGACCCTAAATGAGGCTTCCTCTCAGTGGAGATGACCCTAGGGTATCTCCATACTTAGATGGTCACAATACCAGGACTGCTTGGATTGGAAAAATCTATAGATGAACAAGGTCTTCCTCAGTGCTGCTAGGCCTTGGCCACAATGCAGTATGCCATAATTCATTCAGCAGAAACAGGAGCAAAGCGTTGAGACACCACTCTGGCATTTCTCAGTTCTCTTGTATCTGTATCATTTAATGTGATCAGTAGTGTGGCTTCTTGGTACCACTGAGCAAGGTTAGCTTTCTAGGGAAATTCAATAATGCTCTCTGCTGTTCAGCAGGTTGGGTCAGAGAGTTATCTGGCTCTGCTTACAGTCACAGTTAGACATCTGATAGTTGGTGAGATAAAGCTCTCAGATTCCTTTTTTTAAAAAAAATCCAATTTGACAGACTTGGAAAAACCATCAAGGCTTGGGTTAGGCACATATAAATAAAATAAAGTCACGAAAGTGTCTGAACCTGTATGATTCTGTCCTGTTTTGATGTGGAACCAAGAATGAGTAGTGAAAATTAGAAGGGTTTTTGTTTGTTGGTTGGTTGGTTGGTTAGTTGGATGGTGTGGGGTTTTTGTATTGTGTTGTTGATTTTGATGCATCTTTCAAATGAGAGTAGATGCATATATGCCTTGACATTTTGTTTCTTTGTAATACCTGGTAGACAGGGATTTTACGTGATGAAAATCCTTCAGTTTTATTGCAATAATAATGACCTGCACATTTCTTGGCTTGGCCAAAAATATCACATGGGATCTGATGCCTACATGCCATTTGTTGGTAAAGAATTTCTTTTGTCTTGATCCTTAACGTATACCCTGAGTCCTCCATCTATGCATAGCCCATAGATACAACCTTCCTGGCATGTTGAAGGCCTTCAGAGTGTGACTAGAGTCAATTTCTCTTAAGACAAACAAACAAACAAACAAACAAACTCTGCTTCCCTTATCTCTTTGCAACTATAGTAGATTGTACACTAAATAACTCTAGTGGGTTAGCTGGTCCACTATCCACCAGGCACCCAGATACAAGAATGGCTCCTTGAAACTATCCAACTATCTGCTTAGTGTGTTTACTGCCACACTATGTGGTAGTCTTCTCCCTACAGTCTGTGAACCTTCAGAGGAATTAAAAGTCTCAAGAATGAACTACTGAATAGTGGGCTCATCAAACTGTGGATGAATGGATGTTTCAGATTGAATCTGAAATGCCTCTAAAGGCTCCTGTTAAAAATTTGTCTGCCAACAAATGAAGTTTTAGGGAAGTAACTGGACTATGACTGGCCGGGCTCTCACTTCATCAACAAGTTAATCTATGAATGGAGTCATGATGTAGCAATACCATGAAAGTTCTACTAACACCATGGTAGTTGGTGAAAACTTAGAAAGTAGGATCTAGTGGGAGGAATGGATCAATGGAGCCGGGCCTTTGAAAGTCATATTTTATTCCACAATCTTCTCTTTCTTCTTCTGCTTCCTGGCATCCATGAAGTAAACAATCCTTTCATCTACCAGTCCCTACCACCATGATACTCCCTGCCTTGTGCAGACCCAAAGTGATAGCACCAGTTTCGTGAGCTAAAAGCCCTAAAATGCAGAGCCAAGATGAATCTCCCCTCTCTTCACTGTTTCCCTTGAGGATTTGTTGCTGCATTGACCACTCTGCTTATACAATAATGAGATAAATGAGCCAATCAGTCTCCAAGCTTTTAAACAGACACATCCAGATGAGAACTGAGCTCTCAGGACACATGAAACCAGTGGAATGTAGTAGGAGGTATAGACGGCAAGCTGCATAAGGCTTCTATCCTCACAAAAAGGAAAAGCTATCACTAGACTCCACTCCTGTCAATAATGAGCAGAGTTGGTTTTCCAGCAGGTAACAAGGTTGAGACCATGGTACACAATCTCTGTGTCCTTCAGTATTGTCACCAAGGATGACTGAAAACTCTAAGCCTAAGAAAGAGTGCCATTTGGGAGGTGAAGGTCTGTCTCCATTGAGAGAGTGAGATAGGGATTTGCTGGGCAGGTTATGTTTGACATTGCTGCCAGTGTCTTTAAGCCACTTGACAAGAATCTGCAGGTAGGGTTCCCACACCCTTTGCTCTTGGTCATTTAACATCTAGCAGATTTGGGGTGAGGTCCTTACTGTATTGGATGAATGTCAAAATGGCTGACAGCAAGCCTTGGAACAGCTACACTGTCACATCTACTACAGCACCAGTGTTCTGCCAAAGGCAGGCTGAGGACACCGCATAAGAGAATTCCCTGAGGACAGAGACTCTAGGAAGAGGTCCCCTCCTGAGCAAAGTTCCCTTGTGAACTGCAATGTGCACCTCGGCACCCCTCTTTCATTGTTTAAAAAGGTGGTGACCAAGAGAAGCATTTTTCTTCACCTCCGGAATCCCTCACTGAAAAGAAACTGTGATAGAGAAATTTAATTAAAAGAAAATCACTCCATCTTTTCAGGCCCTCGTTCTTTCATTTGACTTTAAAACATGCAAGAATATGCTCTGAAATATTATAGGTAAAAATAGAAGGCTGAAACACAGCCTGGAAATCCACAGTTCAAAGTAAAAGAAGCCGATTAATAAGCTGCTTTCTCTTTCTCTTTTCTGCTTCTCCTTCCCACTGAGCAGATCTAAATACTTTCTGTTTTAGTTGGGCTTGTATTTTTCATTTTTTTTTAAGCGATCGCCCATGTTGCATGCAGACCTCTCTCTGAGATATATTGGCCAGGGTACATAAACAGCTGGTGTGCTCCAGGGGCTCTGTGTATTTTATTCTGGATGGAGCCCACGATAAGAAACTGAATTTAGAAAGCATTTTGTAGGAAACTAAACCCAGCCACTGAATAAAATACAAAAAAAAGGTGCTCTGGAGTGTGTTCTCGTTCGTTAGAATTTAATGCAACAAAAGTTATCTTATGTGTAAAACGGGAAGGACAAGAGTAAACGAGCAAGCCTTTGCAAAACAAAATCCCCCGAAGACGTTTTTATTTTTCCTCTAGAATAAAGTAAATTCCAAGAGATAATTTCACATGAAGCACTGTGTGTTCAAAGGGGGAAGGAAAAAAAAAAACCACTTGACAACTTCCTTTTTCATTCCATCCACCACAGAAGCAGTATGTTTAGCCTCCTTGTGGAAACGGTGTCCTGCACAGTTTCACATTGTGGAGGAGAATTGAACTTTAATTGATTGGAATCGCTGCTTTATTATACATGTCACCTTCGGGTCCCATAACAGAGAACACAGAGCCACATAAACGTCTGTGTAAATGATTCTTTTCCCTGTCTTTTGCTCCCAGGAACACAGTGTTTGCTGACCTTCCCTATGTCTTGGCTTTAGACTGAATCAGTGCATACAGGTTAAAAGAAAATTAATCAAGAAAGAATAGCACATTACAAAATAGCTTCATGTCTCTTGTTTGTGAGAGAGAAAGGTGAAGCAAGAAAGGGATTGATTTCGACAGAGAAATTCTGCATTCTCCTATTTGAGGTTTCTGTGGCAGAAGCAGTAGGTGGGAATGTGTTAAAATACATAACCCCAGGTCCTGCCTCCTCAGATTCAAAGCCCTGGCACCATAGTTCCCATTAACATGATCCCCAGAGGTACACATGCTAAGTACACTTTAAAAGCACTGGTCTAATCCAAGCCTCTTTCTTCAAGAAGAGCATGATCTCACTGGGATGTAGCAAAGACAGCAAAAGCATGCATGGGGCCCCCATGAGGTCTACATGGATTCTGAGGGCAATAAATGTTTGAAAATCAAAGCCACAGATCACAATTAAAGATAAGATATTGTAGATGTCTACAGAGATAAGTCTCTATACCAAGGCATGGAGGAGAGGAGATGTGGAAAGCCAGAGGGAAAGGGGGAGACGTCACCCTCATATACAAAGAGGTTGCGTTTAAATAGCAAGCCCTATTAAAGCCTGAAGCAAGGGCACAGAGAGAAACAGACAAGTTCTAATGCAGGAATGGTTCGTAAAGGAGGAGGGCAGCACCCACTTTCTAACCACATTAATGCCTGAGCATGCTGGGTTCACATGGAGATTTCTTAGAACACTTAGCATTGTGTATGGAGGAATTATTGTTATAGAATGAATCATGGCCACCCCCTCCCCATGGCATGTTCTAATTCTAATGCAATTGTATGTGAAGATGAGTATCTAATGAGGTAACTAAGGTTAACTAAATCATGGGAGTGTGTCCCTGGCTCATTGGGCTTGGAGAAAGGATACTAGGGGTTTACCTGTACAGAGAAAGGAGCATGGGTAACATAGAAAGCCAGAAAGAGAGATCCCTCAGAAGCAAGCAGCTCTGTTCTTGCCTTCCTCAGAACTTTCGGTCTCCACAATAGCAAGGAAACACATACCTGATGGTGACACCTACCAGTTTATGGCATTTTGTATAGGTAATGTGTTTGCAAACTTTTTCGCTGTGCCAAATAGCCAACTTAAACCTCTTGTGGGGCATGGGGAGTGTAGAAAGCTTTAGCTGGGCTAATGGTTGCAGGGCTCTCAGCCCATGGTTGGCTGGCTCACGTGCTGTGAGCTTGAAGCACAATTGAACATCCTGGAGGTGAGCATGAGATAGAGAGACATTACTCATCTTGTGATGTGGGAAGAAAACTACAGGAAGGAGATGTGGGGCAATGCACCCTTAAAAGGTCTGCCATTGTCTTAGCGTTTCCATTGCTGGGAACAGACACCATGACCAAGGCAACTCTTATAACAGACAACACTTAATTGAGGCTGGTTTACAGTTCTGAGGTTCAGTCCCATTATCATTATGGCGGAAAGCATCTCAGAGTGCAGGCAGACATGGCGCTGGAGGAGGAGCTGAGGCTTCTACATCTTGATATGCAGGCAGCAGAAGGAGACTGTGTCACTGGCCATAGCTTGAGCACAGGAGACCTCAAAGCCTGCCCCCACAGTGATACCTATCCCAACAGGGTCATAGTTCCTAATAATGCCACTCCCTAGGGGCCAAGCATGTAAACACATGAGTCTATGGGGGCCATACCTATTCAAACCAATCGCAGCTGTTAACTACGTCCTTTAGTCAGACTCCATCTTCCAGGAGTTCTGATACCTCTCCAGAGTCAATTCAAATTTTGGATCTTTCAGTTAATGCATAGGTGGAAGCCCCTTTATGGTATAACCACTTCTTAAAAGCTAGAAACTGAACATCAACGCATGAGCCTTTAAGGGAACACCTCACATCCAAACACAGCTATCCCCATCACATTAATACAGACAGGAGACTTGGGGAGTTAGGCAGGGCATCATGGTTAAATGTATTAACATTCACTCTGATCTCCTGCCATCCCTATCTTAAAATCTTCTACATTTTTTTTTTGAACAAAGACTCTGAATTTTCTTTCTTTATAGACTCCCACAACCGGTAACGTATTAATTCTTAGTCAGTACTTCAGTCCCTGATATACACAAAGCCTCGATTATAATAACTCTACCCCATGATCTTGTTGCATAGTCTCCATTCCCATTTGGCCTCCAAGTCTGGAGATTCTAAGAGGAAGGGAAGGGGAACCAGAACTAACTGCCACATTAGCAGTGGTTCTCAACCGTTTTAACACTGAGACCCTTTAATACAGTTCCTCATGTGGTGGTGACCTCCAACCATAAAAACATTCCATCACTACTTCATAATTTTTCTCCTGTTATGAATAGTAATGTAAATACCTGAGAGGCAAGATAACTGATAAGTGACCTATGTTGAGAACCGCTGAGCTAGAGAGATGGAGATTGTGTTGGTAGCAGTATCACAAATAAGCCATGCAATGGAAAACACATTTTAGAAGAAAAGCAGTATGCTCTGTGGAGTGGTTTGGGGGGGCAATCATCTCTTTTGTCTTCTTCTGTCTTAAGTTTTCATTTTCTTGTTTATCTTGTTTTGTTTGGTGTGAAGTGGCATGTGGTTCTTTCTACTTTTTGGAGTAAAAGGCAGCCCTTCAGCTAAAATAATTGAGCAAGAAGAAGGAAAATTGTGTCGAAGGAAGGTAGATTCATGCATCTGTGTATGTATAGTAATTCATACCTAGAACTTCTAATTGGTGAGCCCCAAACACATGAAACTTTAGAGATGAATGAAGTATCTGGGGATGAGAACGTGAGGATTATAGAAGAAAAAAGGCCAAGAATTAATATTAAGAAATTAATGCTATAGGGGTCACATAAAGGGGGCCAGAGAAGGAAAGGAAAAGAAAAGAAGGCAAAGGAAAAGGAGAAACTAGCAACAGACCTAGTTATTTTATTGCATGATGTTAAGTAAGTCAGTTTGGGGAAAACTGATCAGTTTTAAGCTTCTCATCTCTTACCCAAAGGTGAGGCATTTATGGAGCTCTACCTTGCGTCTTGCCTTACTTTACATCTCAGGTCATTTGAAATGTTTACAGAGTATCGTTCCAGAGCACAACATGAATAAAAGAGTTTTAAATATCAGGTACTGAGTTTAGTAAATTGAATTAGAAATAACTTTTGTTTATAATTGAAAAAATAAAGAAGACAAGGAAGAGCTCGGGAGAAAATCAGTATAAAGTAAAATGGAATTGAAATGAGGAGAGTTTCAGAAGAAGAATTACAATGGTCAGAGAGGAAGGCAAATGAGAAGATTCGAGGGAGCAATTACATCTGACTGCTGAACTTACATGCAGATTCAACATTATGGGTTAGACTGAAACACGTAGAGTGGGCCAGGATCTAATGGTCCTAAAGAAAGAAAACAATTAAGAAAGCTTATTTGTATCAGCTAGAGTAAGGAAAAGAGTAAAGTAAAGAATATTGGTCCTATATGGAGGGCAGTGTATGTTTAAAGGGAGAGAGAAGCCGGGTGGTGGTGGCGCACGCCTTTAATCCCAGCACTTGGGAGGCAGAGGCAGGCGAATTTCTGAGTTCCAGGCCAGCCTGGTCTACCAAGTGAGTTCCAGGACAGCCAGGGATACACAGAGAAACCCTGTCTCGAAAAACCAAATAAATAAATAAATAAATAAATAAATAAATAAATAAATAAATGGAGAGAGAAAAAAGTGAAAAAAGTTGAAAGTATAGAAAAAATGGGTAAGCAGGTAAGCAGGTAAGAACGCAGCCAACTGGCTATCAAACACCAAAGGGTCAGCTATCAACACCAAACATCCTGAAAATGTACATACAAGAAACACTGTACAGACTGAACAGGTTGTACCTATGCACTTAGGAGTATAGATGTATACATATGTATGTCTGTGTGTATGTGTATGTATATATGTGTATGTGTGTATGTATGTATGTGTATATGTGTGTATATATATATATATGTATATGTGTATATGTGTATATGTATATATAATATATATTATATGTATATATACATATATGTGTGTGTGTGTATGTGTGTATGTGTGTGTGTGTACATGTGCATGTATGTGTATAGGTGACAACAATAAATAGAAAATAGAGGTCATGAATTTGGAAAAGAGTAAGGAGGAGTACGGGTTTGAAAGGAGGAGAGGGAATGGGAAGTGTGTGATTGCATTGAAACCTCAAAAAAGAAATAATAAAAAAACTGAATGTTAATGGGTAAGAAAGGCAGTAAGGGCTGGGGGCATGCCAGAAGGTACCAGAGACATGGCTCATGAACAATAGGTGTCTGTGGAAAGGAAGAGAAAGATCCAAGAGCAGGGAAACAGAGTCACTAGGAAAGACAATAAGAAAGTGTCCCCTCTGAGAAAACAGAATCAGGAGTCACTTGGTTCCGTACAGTGTGCAATTTCATATTTTGTACAAATTCAAGGGACCGACCAGGCAGTATATCACAGACACATTATAAAAACGGAAGTTTTAATCATCCCACATGAGTCCCTTTTCTAAAAACACGGCCATGCAGCATCTTCACCGAAGAGACAATAAACAAACTGCTTACTCGGCAGGATGAAGCCAAGCAGCTTTTGAATATTTCATGGCCAGGCTTCAGGTATAAAATTTCAGGGGTTGAAATCTGTAGAGCAATAAGGAACAACAACAACAAAAGAATCAAAACAAAATAAAGGTAAGAGAATTATAAGCAAAACAGAATTTTAGAGGAAGGCTGAACTGACCCAGTTATCTTAGGAGGATAAAATCATTTGTTATAAGACTCAGAGTCAAACGATACACACACACACACACACACACACACACACACACCACAAACATGAATATGCACAATAGAGTGTCATCTAACCAATAGTATGGCAAATTAGTAACTGCCCTGGTCCCTTCCTGGTACTAGAGCAACACACTATGAACAGAATAGTTTAAACAACAGAAAAATATTTCTTCTACTTTTGTAAGCTAAAAGTTACAAGATCAAGGCAAATTTGAAATTTGGGTGGGGCAAGCTTCTTGCAAAATAGATGGTACTGCCTGTGTCCTTGAATGTAACGGGTGTAAGAGTTCCTTGACTCTTTTAGAAGGGCACTAACTCCGTGCATGAGGGGACCACCTCCATGACCTGATTACTTCCCAGAATCTTTTGCTCACAGTGCCACTGCCCTGAGGGTTAGGAGATTAGCACGTGGAGTAAGGAAGGGCACAGATATTCAAACACAGCTGTGCATTAAATTCTGTGGGTCCATCTTCTACAGTTTCCCCATTTTCAAAAATGCACCAGGTTATTAGAGCCTAGAGAACAGGGAAGATATGATAGTTGTGAAACAAATATCTCTTTTATTGTACAGGCAGATGTGAGGCAGTCATAAGTAAAGACATTTTATGTCCTTTGAACATAAAAGCTCATAGTTTACTATATCACACTCAATGAAGTTACAAATGCCATTTTGGAATGTTAGTCCAACTCCATAACTAAAAAGAATTCAAATATCACATTCAGATGTGTTTCATCCATTACCCTAGAAGATCAAGTATGAACACAATTGTGGAAGATTCTAGACAGGAATAAAACTTATTCTGCAGACCTACGATATAGACTTAGTTAGTCATTTAAGAAGCAGATAGCCCTGGAAGGGTGGCAGGCCTTCACTACTCTTCTGTTTTCTAATGTACCAGGAAGCGTTACCAATAGAACCCTTTTTTAGTTTGTCTATAGAAATTTAATGAGATATTGGATGCCTAGTATTTGCTGGTACTAAGTAAGAGCTTGGTAAGAGGTCACTGTGACCCTTTGGCTTCTTTTCTGGAGTACATGTTATACATTAGTGGTGGAGTTCAAAACTTGCATACTATCCTGGGATTTAGGATGGAGACTTGTTTGTAAATCTCAGATCAAAGAGTAGTCACACTCATCATGAGCTTGGTGAAAGAGAAACTGGCACTCATACAGGGAAAAGGCCCATGGTGACGTTTCAGAGAAATTTCCCTCTATGTGAAGTAGGAAATAAGATAGTGTTTGTCAAGAGGCAAGACCTATGATTCATGTTAAGATCATATGTGCAAAAGGAAAAAGAAGAAAACACCTTTTTTTGTACACTTGAAGATAACTATGACCTTGAATAAAAATAGGAAATATTCGTCTGCTTTTCTTCAGAAAACTCAGAGGAGTCCCTTATTTTATCCATGATTAAAATATGAACCAAAGGAAGTTATGTGTGGAGTGTGCGATTCTATCTGAAACTTCCTGAGGTCACCTTTGTTCATAGCCTGGTCACAGAAGCAATAAGATATATGAGGGTTGTGGAAAACAGCTGATGTATCTATGGATTAAGAAGATGGTTGGTGGTTCCTCAGAAAACTGGACACCTGAGGATCCAGCTATACCACTCTTGGGCATATATTCAGAAGATGCTCCAACATATAACAAGGACATATGCTCCACTATGTTCATAGCAGCCTTATTTATAATAGCCAGAAGCTGGAAAGAACCCAGATGTCCTTCAACAGAGGGATGAATAAAAAAAATATGTGGTACATTTACACAATGGAGTATTACTCAGCTATTAAAAATAATGAATTTGAGAAATTCTTAGGTAAATGGATGGAACTAGAAAATATCATCCTGAGTGAGGTAACCCAATCACAAAAGAACACACATGGTATGCACTCACTGGTAAGTGGATATTAGCCAAAAAGCTTGAAATAGCCAAGAATCAACTCACAGACCACATGAAGCTCATGAAGAATGAAGACCAAGTGTGGATGCCTCAGTCCTACTTAGAAGGAGTAACAAAATACTCAAGGGAGCAAATATGGAGACAAAGTGTGGGACAGAAACTGAAGGAGGGGCCGTCTGCAGACCATTCCACCTGGGTATCCATCCCATACGCAGTCACCAAAGGTAGACACTGATGTAGATGCTAGGAAGTCTTGTTTTGTTGACAAGAGCCTGATATAGCTGTCTCCTTAGAGGTCTACCGGAGTCTGACATATACAGATGCAGATGCTCACAGCTAATCATTGAACTAATCAAGGGGTTCCCAATAGAGGAGTGAGAGAGAAGACTGAAGGAGCTGAAAGGGTTGTGGCCCCATGAGGAGAGCAACAATACTAACCAACCAGAGCTCCTGGTGTCTAAAACACCAGCTTGGGAGCACATAGGGAGGGACCCATGACTGCAGCTGTATATGTAGGGGAGGATGGCCTTGTTGGACATAGATGGGAGAGGAGATCCTTGGTCCCATGAAGGCTGGACACTGAGTAGGGGGAAATTCGATGGGTGGAAAGGTGGGAGTGGGGGGGTAGGTGGGGGCACATCCTCATAGAAGCATGAGGAGGGGGTATGGGATAGGGGGTTCCTGGGTGGTGGGGGGAATGGTTTAAGGTGATAAAGTCTGAAATGTAAAAATAATATCCAAGAAGAAGAAGAAGAAGAAGAAGAAGAAGAAGAAGAAGAAGAAGGA